>JADLZL010003619.1:0-144554 GCA_015844335.1 Chrysopogon serrulatus | reverse complement strand
TAGCATTGATAACATATGCTTTATTACATCAAAACTAGAAACTACCACGCATTTCGGCATTTAACAAGTAGTGCCGAAACTTGGTACATGAGTAATACACACACAAGCAAAGTTTCTCAGAGTCGAATACCTTGTTTCGGATCCAACAGTTTTTCGGCTAAGATAAGCTATCACTCTCTCCTTTCCTTCAAACTCTTGCATGAGGGCCGATCCTATTGTTAGGCTATCGGCCGCCACATACAACTTAAAAGGCTTATCAAGTTGTGGAGGTACCAAAGACAATGGCGCCTTCATGTACTCTTTGATTTCATCAAAGCCTTCTGTTGTATGTCACCCCATACAAATTCTTGATCTTTCTTGAGTTTCAATAGTGGAGAGAAAGGCAAGACTCTTTCCTCGATAAATTGATATAAATCTTCTCACAAAATTAATTTTGCCAAGCAAAGATTGTAACTCGTGAGATTGGTTGGAGGGACAACTTTATCTATTGCTTCCATGCTCTTTTTCCAACTTCAATCCCTCCTTTATGAACTAGAAATCCCAAAAACTCATCACCGAGACTCCAAAAGCACACTTGTTTGGATTCATTTTCAAACCATGTTTTCTAGTGCATTCCGAGTCTTTCTTAAATCAAATAAATGTCCTTCGTGGTTTCTAGACTTGACCACCACGTCATCGATGTAGATCTCTACAATCTTGCCGATCAATTAAAAGTGAAAAATATATAATTCATAGCTCTTTGATAAGTTGCACCGCATTCTTTAACCCGAATGTCATGACAATCCACTCGAACAAACCAATATGACCAGTGGCATCCAAGGTCGCCTTTGAGATATCTTCTATTGCCATGAAAATTTGGTTATAACCAAAGATTCCCATCCATAAAGATAATCACCTCATATCCAAATAGCGCCTACCAAAGAAATCGGCAATCGGCATCGGTATCCGTCCATAGGAGTAGCTCTATTGAGATCTCTCAAATCTATACGCATCTCTCATCTTTCCATTCTTCTTGTATACCGGAACTATACTTGAAATCCACTCGCATACCTGCATGGCCGAATGAAGTTTGCTTCTAGTAATCTTTCAATCACTTTCTTCACATCGGCCAATACCTTCTCTTTATAAATTTTTTCGTGGAGGTTGTTTGTAGGGGCGATATCCGGGCTTAATAGGTAATCGATGTTCAACAATAGAGCGATCCAATCCGGGCATCTCTGTAATCCCAAGCAAAACAATCTTTAAACTCTTTTAGAAGATCTGTCAATTGTAATCTATATTCTGGATCCAAGTTCGCGCTAATGTACATCAGCCTTGACTTAGTATCATCACCAACGTTTATCTCTTCCAACTTGTCGACCGACATAAAACAAATCATTCCCAAATTTTCCTTTGTTGCCATCGATTGATTACCCATTAAAATTACCGTGAGAGCCGATCGCTTGATTGGTCGTTGATCTCTGTTGAAGACATTCATAGGACCTTCTCCCCATATTTTGCCGGAAAAACAATCAATGCCATCATATTCCCAAGAAGCGTGTTCCGTAGAGGCGACACTCACGGAATCATCATCAACAAGTGAACAACTTCAATATCATCTCCAACCCACTCGAACAAGAATCGTGCATGGTTGAAGGAATGCAAAGAATTAGCATGAATCCAATCTCTTCCTAGAAGCAGACTGTATGCCCCCTTGCCATCAATAACAAAGAATGTAGTAATCAAGGTCTTTGACCCAATCATCAACTCGACATGCACAGCTCCACGGGTATCAGAAGGATTGCCAGCAAAGTCTCTAAGAATCATGTCGGTTTTTAACAAGTCCTCACCGGTCATCCCAAGTTTCCCCGAAGGTAGCATATGGCATGATATTGATAGCAGCTCCTCCATCAACAAACATTTTAGTCGAGGCTTGCCATTGACGTATCCTTTCGAATAAAGTGGCTTCAAATGACGATATTTGTCGAAAACCACCCGCCGCGCTAAGACAAGCCGGGCCATCAAATCTTGAAACTCACTTTCATCAAAATCGGAGTATACTTCTTCTTGGACATCCTGGTTTTCAGGAGCTATGAACTCTGATGGGAGGAAAAAGGCCATGCATGCATCACCTGAAGGACCATGCCCATCCGGTTTCTTTTTAGGGCGCCATGTCCGCTTCTCCTCAACAGCTGCTTGTTTTAGCTCCTCATTCCTCAAATGTTGAACTCTTCTCTTTTGGCTCTTCCTTAGTCCTGGAGGGCACCACTGTCCTCTCTGCCATACGTATTCATGGGGACCTTCCTCTCCATTGTATCCTTTATAATGAGTCCAACGTTGGTCTGCAAACCTCTTCCTTTGCTGATTCTTAAATCTGTCTATTTTTAAGCACCGATCGTCCTCAGGAAACTGTGTTCCAAGTCTTTCATGGATCGGACGGCGGTTGACTCGAGATTGCCTATACCCAAAATATTGATCACTGCATTCAGGGCAATTGTTTCTAGCAGGCAACTTCAAGCCTTCATTCTAACAATGTTTAAAGAACGAACACCCCCAATGAGACTGCTCCATCTCTCTTATGTGTTCTTCTTGCTCTCTACGATACACCTCTTCTTCATATCTCAGTCGTTCTTCTATAAACCTTTGTTCTTCGTAGTACTCCTTCTCTTGCTGCCTTTGCCACTTGTTCAACAGAATACGTGATGTAACCCTAGGCTTAGAAGTTTCACCTCTTTTGGATCGGCTATTCTTGAACCGAACTTTTTCCTTTAGCTCCTCAGTTGTAATCTGTTGATCAGGGTCGACAGTACCGTTCTTCTTTGCTCTGTCGGAGGTTAACACCTTCACCTTGCCTTTAGGATCATCTGCAGAAACCATATTCATAGAGAAAGAAATCATATTCTGAGGAAAAGGCTGACCATCAATCTTCATTTTGCCATCAAACTTCAGATGTCCCTCCCGGATAGCTTTCTCTCCGCACTCTGAACACTCAAAGAATCATTGATAGAATGAGAGTTGGTGTTGTGGTAGCCGCAGCACTTCTTGTCTTTCACTCCTTCAGACGCAAAGATAGGATGTCCCTCCGGCGCTTAATGCGTCCTTCCCTTACTAACAGATCAAAAAGCTTGTCCGATTTAGAGACATCAAAATCATAAGTTCCTTTTTGTTGCCTCAACCAACGCCAACTAACTTGAGTAGGCTCTTTTGCCCAAGTCGGTTCAAATTTGCAGCTATCTCGCCTTCATCATCATATTCAGCCACTTCTTCCAGAAAACTTTGATACATCTCACTAGCAACATTGCCCTTTTGGAAGCGGTTGTCTCTCTTGAACCCTTGGGCTTGATTACTCATAGCTGCCAACCGCCGTGAAAGTTGACCAAGGTCATCAAACTCCATGCCGAATAGCTTCTCTCGACGCTCGGCCGCATGCTCGCTATCGCCATCCCCGGCAACCGATCATCCGTAAGTTCGTAGAATAGCAAAGGTTCTTGGTTTCTCTAAACCTGCGAAGATACTCCCCGTGGTGTTTCATTAGCTTTCCTGTCTCAAACTCATGAGGTCAACCAAATTTCTTCTCATTAGTACCCATAAAGAAATATGCATGAAACTTCTACTCTAGCTCGCCCATGTACCAATGGAATGGGCTGGCAAGGAGGTAAACCATGTGAAAGCTGGCCCTGTGAGAGACAAAGGGAAATATCGAATTCTCCAAGCTTCGTCTGTGGAGGCCTCCCCAAGCTGCATCAAGTAACGACTGATATGCTCCAAAGTGCTAGTATCATCTTGACCAGAAAATTTAGTCAAATCCGTTGGAGGTTTGACCCTTGGAGGAAGTGCCACTCTATTGTACCATTCTGGATAAGGAGACTTGTATGAATAGGATTGATTTTTTGGCTTTAGGCCGAACTGATTCTGCATCATATCAGCCATCCTATGCATAATAAGATCAACGCCTGAATTGAGTTCCACGTGTTTGCCTTCCGTAAGGTATACCGACGCACTCTTGTATCCCGGATTCGGCAAAGCATCCAAAGCAAAGATAATCAAGAAATTCCTGATATCCATCTCCATACATATTCCTCTCTGCAGCCTATTTGATACTGGAGACACTTTGAAAGCTGATGGGGGTACATCTCTTGTTGTACCAAATGTCACCTGGCCATAGGTAGGAGGCTGTTGTTTTTCATTGGGAGCTGGTCCTCCTTTGTTTGAGCCAGATGCTCCATCATCTCCAATAGGCTTTTCTTGATACTTTGGTACATTGAAAAGTGTTGGTCCGCGGATTGGGCCAATATTTTCTTCAAAATACTTATCGGTCGTTGGACCAAAAGTGCTGACCATGATTGCCCGAAAGGTGTTCAGAAATGCTGTATGGTGATTTGTCATAGTTTCTCCTATAGCTTTGTAGACCAACTCTGACATCTTTTGAGCATCCGCTTCTTTAGTAAAATCAGATTGATGTGGAAGAAGAACCCTTGGCAATGATTGCTTCGAACACCTTGTTGCTCTTATTCTTGGAAAAGGACATCAAGCACTTCGTTGAAATTGCTCACATGCTTGCTGCACCAATTCCTTCAAACTCTCCCAAACTCATCCATGGTCACATCCGTAACGTGGTCGTTGTTGATTTCAGGCATCTTGAACGATGGGGTCCCACTGGGCGTGCCAAAAAGTGTGTTGACACAAAACGTGACGCACTGTGCCTCACACACGGCAAGCCGAAAAGCGTGGCTTCAATTGGGTGACCGGGCAGTTTGAAGATCCGAGAGCGTGCCAGTCAGTTTGACCTGAAAACTGACAAGGGACAAAATATTGTTAAATACAAAATCGGAACATGCCGGGTGAGAGACCGCATGCCCCATATATACGGCCCTGAAGCCACTTACGATGACATACAGCTATAGAAGCTGTCTGCCAATCATGCTTATGATTCATTCGGCTAATATAAAGATAAAAGACACGTAAAGCATTGATTGCCGAACACGCTTGCATGAGAAGACATGTTTGAACAAGTGAAAGTCGATCATGAGTTAAAGCATAACCAAGCTCGGCAACTCAAATTGACTCGGGATCCATGAAGAAGGAACAAACAAGCTATCACGAGCAAACCCATCAAGAACTTGTATCCGCCGCACGACACTCAATCCTATCAAGATTTAAACGCTTCTAACATGTAAGAACCTGCAACATGTAACAATCTAGATTGATCTAACTCGGCTATGTAAGCATATGATCTATCTTTCATGATAATATAAGAATAAAACGTTAGAGAACAAATAGATCTATAAAAGTAAGAAGCCGAGCCTAATCAATCTAGATTGGGCAAAAGAGTGTTACAAGTAATTAAAAACATGCAACACATGATAACTTAATGAATCTATCGACCTTGCCAAATCTAATAGAGCCGATAACTATCTTGCTTCGCTAAGCTATCAAACAAAACGCCGCCGCACGGCCATCCAAATCGAGATAAGCAAAGCATAAGCAAAGACCTCTTGATTATCAAGCGCACGCCGCCGCACGGCCATCCAAATCGAGGCAAACAAGACTACTTGCATTAACATCTAAATCCACCGCATGATACTAGACATGATAGCAAGGTTGTCGGAACTTACGGAGGTCGACGGATCGATGGCTCCTCTCGAAGAACTCGACGACACGACAAAGGACTCGAAAACTTGGCACGGGGCCGATTGTACTGATTTGGTTGTGAACTCTTTTTATAATGGTCGAGGGTTTATATTTATACCCTGTACAGGACACGAGTCCTAAAAGATTACGATTACAAAATATTAAGGAAAACTTCAAAAGTACGACGATCTTGGCTCTAATCCTTTTCGGAGTCCTTTATTATCACGGTTCTTTCCTTCTAATCGGCTTTTGCTTGCCACCTTTTTCTTTCCCGAATGGAGCCACCGCCTTCAAAGATAGCCGACCGCACGATCGCTTGCCGAATCACCCAGAGTCAGCCGACCGCATGGATACTTGCCGAATCACCAGGAATAACCACCCGCATGGGTGCTTGCCGAATGCTTCTGAATACTTGCCTCTCGCAAGCCTGCCATGTACTGGCCCACCTGTCATCTTCTCGGTCTTTACCAAAATCTGGTGTTAACAGAGTGCTCTAGTTATTGCGCATAGCTAGAGTAGTAATCGTTAGCATAGACGTGGTGTCTAGGCTAGAGTTTACCTGAGTTTGCGCCCAATTCTTACGGTTAATTGTGGTAGCCTTCAGAGGTGACAGCTTTGTTGGCCTTCGTATTCCATCACGTCGGAGTTGGTGTTCCATAGAGCTTTTGGCAGCCTTCTCCAACTACCTTCTTTCCAGTCTTATTCGAGAGTTGGAAAGGTACTGTTGCTCCAAAGTAGACAAGTATTGTAAGTCTGATTCTTAGTTATCTAGGTCACCTTAGATAGCCCCTCTCTACCCACCAAAAATATTTATCTTATCTATTCTTGGACGTTCTTGATTCATTTCTAGTTCACTTCGCGTTCCTCGTGGAAATTTGATACCTTGGAATACTCTTAGGTGAAAGCTAAAGCGGTATCCGTGCGCTTGCGGATTTATCTCTTCGATTATTCTGTGTGCGTTAAATATACCAACAAGCTTTCTGGCGCCGTTGCCGGGGAACGGTAGCTGTTTTGGGATCGAGCCAAGTTCGTCCGTGTATCTTTTATTTTCCTTTTCGTTTTTACCACCTTTACGCTATCATATGGATTCCACGCCTATCTTTCAATTTTCAGCTCCAAAGGGTTGAGTTGTTGGAGCCTCCACCATCATCACATCCTATACTCACAGATGGCTATGAGCTTCGCCTCGCTTTCATAGCCATGGTTCGAGAACAATCCTTCTCTGATTAGAAGACGAAAATTCCTACACCCATCTTAGAGAATTTGAGCAATTGTGTTCTTGCTTGATTATTACCGGCATGACACAAGAGACCATTAAATGAAAATTGTTTCCATTCTCCCTTTTGGGAGAGCGAAATAGTGGTATGCTCATACCGTAGGAGGAGTGAATGGAAATTAGGGATGAACTTTGAGACAAATTCTGTCTTGCTTTCTTCCCTCTCTCTCTCGATCGCCACTCTTCGAATAGAAGTTCTTACCTTTAAAACAAAAGGAGAAGGAGACATTAGGAGCAGCTTGGGCTAGGTTCTTAAGTCTTATCAATACCGGTCCAACCCTTCACTTACTGCACCATGTGCTTCTTTACCACTTTCATTTTGGTCTTAACAAGGAAGTCGCTCTACATCTTGACTTATCTTCCGGAGGTTCATTCTCGTACAACACCATGAGTGAGGGAAAAGCTATACTAGAGAAAATCCTTGAAAACACCCCTTACACGGCATCTTTGATGAATTCCCTAAAGAAGAAGTCAAGCCAAGCCCCGACCAACAAGAGAAATTAGACACAACTAATCTGAAATTCTTTCAAATCCTATAGATGATATGGTTGTCAAAGAACCTCCAACTGTGGAAACACAACATAGTCTAGAAGATGATGAACCTCAACCTTCCACGTTCCCTTTTGAAATTGAGGATGGTCTTTTTGAAGATTTTGGCAATGCTTCGAATTTACCTGTTCAAGTGAAGACTCAAGCACACTCTATGTGTTTTGAGGATGATGATGGCCCAAATAATGATTCTTTCCTTATGGAACATATTAAAGGATTATCGGCCATCATGAGTCATGAGTGGTTGGCAGAAGCGGAGTTATCCAATGAGGTAGCCCGAATCAATGCTCCCTCAGACGTTATCACTTGCATCCTTAAGGGAACCACTATAAAGGGTTACTACAGTCCAACCGTTGGGATGAATATCATTTCAAAGGCGTTAGCCGAACAACTTTTCCCTAACAAATTCTTGATCCCATCTCATAAGCTTTTACGAATTTCTTCTGGAGTTACTCTTGAAAGTTATGGGGTCATAAGGTCTATTCCATTGTGAATACAATGTTCTGAGTATCGTTTAGATTTTCATATATTTGACATCTCAGACACATCCATCTTGATTGGTGTACCTTTTGAGACACTCTTTCAAGAAAGACCAAATCAGGGTCTCTTAGATGTAAAACTAGGAAGTTCACCTATCACCATCTCGCTTGCACGCTCAAATAATGCAATAGTAGAACCCAAGCCCCAACTGCACTCTGTTGAGGAAGTCTTAATGGCATCCTTTAGAAGATATGGCCCAACCAACTCTCGATGATGAACACTTTATTCTAGAAGAGGAAGAGTTGGCGTAACTTGTCAAGATAGATGAAATAGAGGTGCCATCACAACCATTAGTTAAGCTAAAACCCCTTCTTTCTGACTTAAAATATGTCTTCCTCAATAATAACCTAGAAACACCTGTCATCATAAGTGATAAGCTTTCTGAAGAAGAAACACAACAACTTGTCACTATCTTAGAAAGACATAAACCACCATAGGCTACTCACTTCAAGACCTCAAGGGAATTAGTCTCATTCTCTCGCACTCATCGTATTCCCATCTATCCAGATTGTTCACCATCGAGGGAACCACAAAGGAGACTTAACAATGTAATGCGAGAAGTTGTTAAAAAAGAGGTCCTCAAACTTTTGCACGGGGATTATTTATCCCGCACCTCATAGTGAGTGGGTTAGCCCCGTCCAAGTTGTACCAAAGAAAGGAGGAATGACGGTCATTAGGAATGAGAAGAATGAGCTCATTCCTCAACGTCATCGTCACCGGGTGGGCGTATGTGCATTGACTACCGAAAACTTAACAAGGCTACAAAAAAAGATCACTTCCTGTTACCCTTCATTGATGAAATGTTGGAACGGCTTGCAAATTACTCTTTCTTTTGTTTCCTTGACGGGTATTCTGGATATCATCAAATCCCAATCCACCCAGATGACCAAAGTAAGACCACTTTCACATGCCCATATGGAACTTATGCATATCGACGAATGTCATTTGGGCTGTGTAATGCTCTAGCTTCTTTTCAATGGTGCATGATGTCTATTTTCTCCGATATGATCGAGAAAATCATGGAGGTGTTCATGGATGATTTTACCGTCTATGGAAAAACCTTTGATGAATGTTTAGAGAATCTAGATATGGTCTTACAATGGTGTGAAGAAAAGCACTTAGTCCTGAATTAGGAAAAATGTCATTTTATGGTTCGAGAAGGAATAGTGCTAGGACATAAGGTGTCCGAACGTGGGATAGAAGTGGATAGAGCAAAGATTGAAGTTATTGAACAACTTCCACCTCCCACAAATGTGAAAGGCATTCGCAGTTTTCTAGGCCACGCAGGGTTCTATAGGCGTTTTATTAAAAACTTTTCTTAAATCGCTAGACCCCTGACTAGCCTTCTTGCCAAAGATGTACCTTTTATTTTTAATACTGAGTGCCTTGAAGCCTTTGAAATTCTTAAGAGGGCACTCATCTCAGCTCCAATAATCCAACCACCTGATTGGAGTCTACCCTTTGAGATCATGTGTGATGCTAGTGACTTTGTAGTTGGTGCCGTTTTAGGACAAACCAAAGATAAAAAATATTACGCTATATCCTATGCTAGCAAAACCTTGTCTGGGCCACAGCTTAATTATGCTACCACTAAAAAAGAGATGTTAGCAGTGGTCTTTGCAATAGACAAATTTAGATTTTACTTAGTAGGAGTAAAGGTAATAATATAGACAGACCATGCAACACTTAGGTACCTCCTCACTAAGAAAGATGCTAAGCCACGATTAATCCGATGGATTCTTCTCGCTCCAAGAATTTGATATAGAAATTAAGGATAAGAAAGAAGTAGAAAAATTCAGTAGCTGACCATTTATCTAGACTTAAATATAAAGACACATATGAGCTACCTATTAATGACTATCTAAGGGATGACACGCTCCTCAGATAACGGACTCCGATCCTTGGTACACAAATATTGTCAACTATATGATTGCAGGTTATGTTCCACCAGGGAAGACAAGAGAAAGCTCAAGTATGAAAGTCGTATCCACTTGTGGGGCGATCCATATCTTTACTGTGGTCTCAGGCCGATGGGTCGCTACGGAGGTGTGTCCCAATAGTTGAAGGCATGAAAATTATTGAGAGATGTCATACATCACCCTATGGAGGACATTATGGAGCATTTTGTACACATGCTATGATTTGGCAAAGTAGATTCTTTTGGCCAACGATGTATCAAGATACAAAGGAGTTTGTCAGAAGATGTCTCAGATGCCAGAAACATGGAAATATCAATACTCGGGATGCTATTCCACTCACGAACAACCTCCAAGTAGAATTGTTTGATGTCCGGGGAATTGATTTCATGGGACCACTCCCAAAGTCGAGATGCGTAATACATCTTGGTGGCGGTTGACTATGTATCCAAATGGGTAGAAGCATTACCATGTCGAGCTGTCGACTCCAAGCACTCTAAGAAGATGTTCAACGAAGTAATATTTTCACGTTTCGGAATGCCTAGATTGGTCATAAGTGATGGAGGACCACATTTCATTGACAAAAGATTCCGACAGTTCTTAGCGTAGAATGGAGTCAAACACAACATTGCAACTCCATACCATCCTCAAACAAGCGGTCAAGCTGAAACATCAAATAAGCAAATCAAGAATATTCTACAAAAGACCGTGGATGAAATGGGCAAGAAGTGGAAATACAAACTTTCTGATGCACTATAGGCCTATCGAACTGCATACAAGACACCCATAGGCATGACACCTTATCAGCTTGTATATGGTAAAACATGCCACTTGCCTGTGGAATTAGAATTCAAAGCGTACTGGGCAATCAAGAAATGGAATATGGATCTTCATCTAGCTGGCAATAATCGTCAAATGCAAATATCTGAGCTTAAAGAATAGAGAGAGAAGGCATATCACAACTCCAAGATTTACAAAGAAAGAACAAAAAGATGGTATGATAAGAGAATCAAGCACAAGGAGTTTAAGCCTGGAGATAAAGTCCTGCTATTTAATTCAAGAGTAAAGCTCTTTGGCTATGGAAAACTTTGAAGTAAATGGAAAGGACCATTCAAGGTAGTTGAAACCTCATCACATGGTGCCATTGCAATTCAAGACGACTCAGGTAACATCTTCAAGGTAAATGGCCAACGATTGAAAATATTAATTGAAACTGAAAATTTAGAAGAGATAGACATGATTGAATTTTTGCAATTTAATGATCCTATCTAAAAAAGGATTCAATCACCAAGACTCTAGACAACTGAAACTTATATGCCTAACACTTAATTTGTTCCATGAGTTTTGTGTCTATTTGAGTTTTGCAGGATTTAGAAGTTTCAGAAGAATGAATAAAGACTAAGCAAATATCTAGCTTGGGGAGGGCATCCCCTAGTTATCAGGTAAGTATACCTATGCGATTATCGAGTCTATCTTATAGTCATAAAATACCAAAAATATATGGGCACATGAAGGTCCACGTCTGTAGAGTCTTTTGTGAGTCCATTAGTATAAAAGAAATAAAAAGATGGATAATCATTAAAACCAAATAAAGATACTTTAGTTATTTATTAAGGTGTGATCATAGAGTGTGTCTAGTTTTAGAGTCAACTGAAGAACAATAAAATTTTGTCTTGGAGATGATGAATAGTTGCTCTGTCGTAATTCCTTTTAAGTGCCTAGTTTTCAACCTTAAATTCTCCCGAGTTTTGGATATGACTGTTTTGATATAAAAATTTACTCTAAACCTAAAACTTGTGGAGGCATAACTAAGTCTAGGTGATTGAGGGATATGATATGAGAAAGTCTGAGCTGCTATTTATCTTATTCCTAACGATACTAAGTTCTGGAGATTTATCTTTTGAAAACTCTAAAAATCTTACATGATGAGCTCTTGTATGACAAAGTTTGAATTCCTACCAAAGCCATATATGATATACATTTAGAATAGAAAAACCTTTGCTCATTCATGCTGCTTGCTTTGCATTGAGTTCAGTCAATCTTTGTTGAATACCTTATGAGAATCTTGTCATGCTTTTAAAATCAAGATTACTTACACAATCCACCTACATATGTATTGCTCCTACTCTAGGAGTAAGCACAATCATTTTTCACTTTCATTTAGATCCACCTTAAAAATGTTTTTCTCCCACACTGGGAGTAAAACACCTAAAAATATATCCTATAGGACAACCTTTGTTAAATGCTCTGAGTTCTTATTGTTATCTCTCCAATCATTTATTGTATTCAAAGGATGCATGTGGCTATGCAAAAATAAAAAGCATTGAAAAAGAGAAAAAAGAGGGAGTTAAAAATGGACAAGTGTCCAAGCAATTAAAACAATAGATACTTAGATACTCGCCTCCCTAAAAAAAAAAAAGAAAGAAAAAAAAAGAAAAGAAAAAGCAAAAAGGAGAGAAGAATAGAGATAGCCCATGTTTTTCTATGAAAGTTCTAAGTCCAAAAGAGAGATTTATTTTCGAAGAGCAAAAAGTAGAATTAGGATTAGCCACCATATATACACCTATCCACAATATTCCATACACATGCACATCTTGGTTTGATTGTATGACTTGACTCTCTTTAGATTCATTGTTTGACTTTACAATATATGAATTGCAAGTATGTTTATCCTTGTTTTAATGCCACTCCTATGAGCTCCACTATAATTCCTAGTTGTAGGAGGCATGACAACATGAATGCCTCAAGTGAGATCCATAAATACCACATATTAAGAGACTTGAGGGTGTCATACAATTAAGCTCTGAGTTTTATTTCGAAAACTTGTAAAAACTCTGGAATATTGGTTGAGTGAAGAAATTGAGACATAGTGCTTTGACTTGATTGTTCTATCTTTCAATTACTCAAGATCCACGCGAAAGTTGAAAGCTCCATAGTTAAAGGTAAAATGGGTAAGTTTGAAAGTTAGAGCAGTTTTATCTAATTCAGAGGAGAATTTCTGTTTGAAAGCATGTGTACTTTTGAGGTGTGAAAGCATTGTAGCAACTCCTCATCCAAGTTTAGTAGTTAGGCTTTGCTAAGGGACTAGCAAAGGGTAAGCTTATGGGAGCTTGTTGACGGTGGATAGTGTCAACATTTAATAGTGCAATAAACATGATAAATGGTCAATACACTTGCAAATAGAGAAGTCTAAGGTTTTATCTGACAAATTCCACAAGTTTTGGTGAATTATTATTTTTCAGGGATTGTTCCAGAAAACCACGGAAAAGGGCCTAACTATCAAACGGAGTAACGAAACTTGACGCCAACGAAACCCCGCACATTAGACTCAGGAAGGATCTAGAAGACACCAGAACAAAGCGGAGCGCGAGGGCCCACATGGTGGGGCTGGCTGGCCTGGGGAAAAATGCCGGGTGGCCTCCCCCAAAACAACCTTCTACGCCCTTCTGGAAGCTTCCTCCACCGCCTTTGAGGGTTAATATCCACCGTACCTTAAGTTGGTTCGATCAAACGGCCCTCGTGTATCCCACCGGACTATAAATATAGGGCCAGACCCCCCAGGAAAACCTTAAGTCATTGTATCAATTCATTTGGAGAGCTAGAAGCCCTAGCTCATTTAGAGCTCTAGTAGATTAGAAAATAGGGAGAGAGGAGAGGAAGAAGTAGAAGAGGAGCCGGCTTGTCGGATCTTCCTCAACTTTGTACCTCTATGGAGACAGTTTATCTTCCAGTTCTTTAGTTGGTAACTCTAAGTCTTCTATTTGATTAAGTTTTGTTCTTACTTTACTTTGTTTACGGGATCTTAGCTCGTATTGAGTGCTCTAGTTAGCGTACGTGACTAGAGTAGTAATCGTTAGCGTAGACGTGGTGTCTAGGCTAGGGTTTACCTGAGTTTGCGTCCAATTCTTACGGTTAGTTGTGGTAGCCTTCAGAGGTGACAGCTTTGTTGGCCTTCGTATTCCATCACGTTAGAGTTGGTGTTTCGTAGAGCTTTTGGCAGCCTTCCCCAACTACCTTCTTCCCAGTCTTATTCGAGAGTTGGAAAGGTACTGTTGCTCCAAAGTAGACAAGTATAGTATGTCTAATTCTTAGTTATCTAGATCACCTTGGATAGCCCCTCTCTACCCACTAAAAATATTTATCTTTTCTATCCTTGGATGTTCTTGATTCGTTTCTAGTGCACTTCGCGTTCCTCATAGAAAATCGATACCTTGGAATACTCTTAGGTGAAAGCTACAGCGGTATCCGTGCGCTTGCAGATTTATCTCTTGGATTATTCTGTGTGCGTTAAATATACCAACAGCAGTCTTCTCGATGGAGCTCACGCTTGTAAGAGCTGGTGTAGCCGGGAACCTTCATCTCATCCAACAAGTTGTTTTCTTCACACAGTGGTTAGCTGTGTGTAGGAAAAGGTGTACTTCGAGTGATGAAGATGACGATTCTTAGGTGGACTAGCTCTTAGAGTCATCCTGCTACAAACATCTCACAAAACACCAAAACTCGTGGAACGGATTAGGATAAACAGTTAGTGGTTAGCTGTTTTGCAGATTGGTTGTCGTGAGAGGTTTTCAAAGATTGTTACAGTGCATACAGTGCAGCAAGATGCTCAATGATTATTTTTTGGATTTTTTTCTTTTTATCAAACAGAAAGGAAATATGCATGCTAATTTTTTTAGGCCACTACAGTGAACACTCCTTTAGCTTGCACTGCAGGGATGTTACATGGGGCTTTAAGGTTTTCCAAATGTTTTTGTGATTTTCTATAAGGATAATGAAAGCTAACTATGAATTAAAAGTGTAAGAAAGTAAATAGATAACTACCATTGTTACCTTATGGCAAGGGTTCAGAGTTTAGAGTCCTCCGGACAAGACTTCTTGTCGTCGTCACTCCTGGGGTGCTTCATCGGATCCCGAGGATGGGACCCTGACGTTGGACCTTCTGGTGATAATAACTCAGTTGAGGAGGTTACCATTTCTTTCCATACCTTTGTAGGTTGTTCCTTTGGTGATGTAGATTCTTCTTTGATTGCTTCCTCCTCAACATTGCTTTTTTGAGAGCGATTCCTCTGGCGCTGACGTCTCCTCTTGGACAGGGTGAAAGCTGCTAATCCAGGAGAGTTATAATCTTTAAATTGACAAATGTACCTTCTCTCCCTCGAACCGAAGTCGACTTGGCCTGATCCATTATAGATGATGGCGTTGGTGGTGCTGAGGAACGGCCTCCCAAGGATGATGGGTGTCTCATCTTCTTCTCCCATGTCCGGTATCATGAAGTCAGTCAGGACGTAGTGAGTGTGGATTTTAACCATGATGTCCCTCGCTACTCCCTCTGGAAATCTCGTTGTGTTGTCCGCCAGCTGCAGCTGCATATAGGTAGGGTATAGAGGTATATCGAATAGTAAGTTATATACCTTTTTAGACATGATGTTGACAGCTGATAGAAGGAACACTGTCCAATAGTGCAGTCGATGGTCAGCATGCCTGGATCCTCCCTCTTGATTAGGAATGGTGAAGCTAAGAGGTGGTCATGCTTGTACTCAACAGCCTTGACTACTTGGACTTGCTTTCTCACGTGCCTTCTACTCTTGTTCTTTCTCTTCCCATTTGAATTCTTCTTCTTGGCTACTTCAGTTGTTGGTTTGACTGGGAAGTAAGCTCCTCTTGGTTCTATAGGAGCTTCAAGGGTCTTGTTCTTGAAACTAAACTTCTCTTTATTATCCTTGATGATGAAATAAATCTTAGCACTGTCCATGTAGATGACAGCCTTTGCAGTACTCAGGAATGGTCGGCCAAGAATGATTGGACTCTTAGGATCTCTGCCTTTATACAGGACTATAAAGTCTACAGGGACATATGATCTCCCGATTCGTATGCATACGTCATCTAAGATTCCTTCAGAGTGCTTAACCGTCTGGTCTGCGAGGTGCAAACACATATTCATGTACAACAAAGATGCCCATGGAAAGGCTTGGTCGAGGATTACCTTAGGCATGATGTTGACACTAGCGCCTACATCGCAGACAACTTCAGGGAAGTCATGCTGCCCGATAGAGATAGGGATCACAGGTCTCCCTGAATCTCCTCTCTTGGGTGACATGTACTCATCCTTCCATCCTGATGATGCTTCAATGTAGTAACCTGTATACACATCAACAAGATTCGCGGTATCGGGCTCTAAAGGTTGCCCTAGAATCTTACCTTCGTTGGTCGGTGGAATAGCGGCCGCCAGCTGAGCTAGTTGTTGTTTTATCATTTTATTGAAGCTAAGCTGGTTCTTAATAGTAGAGGTAAAACTATCCATTTTAGTGTTTATGTTTTCTAGCATTTTATCATTGGATGCTACCTTCCTAGATAAAGTCTCCACAATTTTATTTTGGTTGGAGATCACTTCTCTCAAAGACAATTGAGCATAGCTATTATAATTAGTGCCTTGATAGTTACCCCGAAATTACCTTGGTAGTTGGGCCTTTGCTGATTCCATCCTTGATTTTGTTGTTGTTGTTGATGAAGTTCACATCCTCACGGGTCTTAGGGCAGCTGTTGCCTGAGTGTGCCATATTGCCACACACTTCACAGGTCATGCATGATTCATTGATGCGCATGACGTCTTGTTTCTGGCTGGCCTTGTCTTCCAGCTTCTTCATGAGCAGATCTATCTTGGCAGACAGCATGTCTACCTCCTTGAGCTGGTACATTCCTCCACTCCTCTTGCGGGTTGTTTGGCGCTCTTCACTCCAATCTTGATTGGAGGCCATCTTCTCTATAAGATCAGTAGCTTATGGTATGGTTAGTGACATAAATGCACCTCCAGCAGTAGCATCAATGTTGTTACGGGTGCTGTTGGTGAGCCCATGATAGAAAGTCTGCATGAGGAGCCAATTCTCCATCCCATGATGAGGATATTCTGATATGTAGTCTTGAAAGTGTTCCCATGCCTCTGGGACTGACTCGTCATGTTGTTGCTGGAAACTTAAGATCCTCCCCCTTAGGGCACTTGCCTTACCCATAGGAAAGAACCTTGACAGAAAAGCTGTGGAGCATTTGTCCCAAGTTGTGTGATTGTCCTTGTTAGCGTAGAACCACTGCTTTGCCTTTCCCAATAATGAGAATGGGAACAGACACAGCAGGACGGTGTCTCTTGGTACATCCTTCATCTTGAAAGTGCTACAAATCTCTAGAAAGTGTTGGAGATGAGCACTTGCATCTTCGTATGCTTTTCCACAAAACAAGTTGGGTTGCACCATGGTGATAAGGGCTGGCTTGAGCTCGAATCCATTCTCCCTAACTTCGACGTTAGATCCAGTGCGGATGTTGTTGGTGGTTGGAACGGAGAAATCGTGCAGTGACTTATCAGCCATTTTCTCAAAAGCTGGTGCTAAGTTGCCTTCTTGTTGCTCTTCTTCTTCAATTATAGGAGCTTGCTCCTCCAAAGAACAAACCTCAGCAGTGGGTGTCTTTGATGGAGATTCAAAGATTTTTCTCACTTGCTAGAATTTTCTTCTTCGAAAGAGTTTCTATGGATTTTTAATGTAGTTATCTCGCGTATCAAAACCACTCATTCATTACCCCGCATAAGATATCACAAAGATAGAAAGTACAAGGGTAAGTCTGTATTGAGTAGACATCTATGGTTTCCTCTATCTCATTAGTTTGTTAGGTCTATCGCTATTCCTTTAATCGCCAATTGCCTTCCCCGGCAACGGCGCTAAAAATGCTTGTTGACACCTCGTAATGTTATCTCTAGCAACGGCGTTAAAAATGCCTGAGCAGAGCATCACTACTAGAATGTCAAGTTGTCATCCCCAGCATAACACCAAAAGGTGTGGTATTAAATCATGCCACCATTTAGAATATAGAAATAGTATCTGCAAGCGCACAGATCAAATAACATTATAGCATGATAACCTAGAGTGTAAAGGTAGCGTGATAACCTAGAGTGTAATGGATAGGCATAACCATGTTCTCACTACTCAGTGCAGGGGTAAATCACAAGATAAATGTTAACATAAGTATATAATCATCAGCATAAACAGATAGAGACTCCTAACTATATCATTAGGGTTACTAACAGAACATCAAGAGATATTCCTATGTCATTCCTAGCTATATGTCAATGCATATTATGGTTAGTGTAGTACACTTAGTAATCATAGCTAAGGTTAGCATTACATCTATTTATAGTGGACATACTAGGGAAGTTTGAGAACATAGCACGTCCTTCCTTCGTACAAAAGCCCTACTGTGCCTATAAACGGGGTTTAGACTATATAGGACTCAACAGGATTGTCACACACGCGATCTACCAAGTCTGGCCTATAGGGTGCATTCGCAGATAAACAACGTATAAGCACCATGCTTACACAATATTTACCACTCACCCAACGATCAATTAGATGAGCGCTATACAAACCTATGAATAAGTATAATGTCAATCTAGCTATACTAAGCATATAACCACAATAGACAAAGAACAATATAACTATGAATATAAGTAGATAAGTATTCATCAATTCAATTGTAGCAATCATATAACTATACAATGATAGAGAACAAAGGTGAGAGGAGGTAAGAACTATACCAAATCCAAGCTTTTGATGGCTCCGGAATCCAAGACTTCGCTTGCCTCCCTCTAGTTCTAACTAACTATCTAGGCCCTAGCTAAGGAGCTCTGATTAGGGTTTCTGGCTGATGATCAGACTTTGAATGAGGAATGAATGAATGTGCCTCCTCCCCAGGGGGTCCTGCCCTTCTTTTATAGCCCTGGGCGATAATCGTGAGCCATCGGATCAAACCGACTTTGACATGCGGCTGAGATTGACCCTCAAATGCGGTGGAGCGAACCGGGCGAAGCGGGCCGCGACCGGGGCCAGGACCAGACCGGCCGGTCTGGCCTGGGGGTCTCCGGCTCGGCGTGGTGCCTTCTCGTCTCTTCTAGAATGTTCCTGCGTTGCCGCGGTGTCCGATTTTCCGTTCTATGTTCCGATAAGCTCCTGAGTTTGCATCTTTTCCAGTTTACACTGCAGAAACAGTGAAACACCAAAACTCATGGAATTCTATCAGTGTAACCCTATATCTACTTTGGTGATCGCATTTGCATCCTTTTCCATGGCTAGTTGACGGTTAATTTCATACGATAACGACCGTCAACGCGCGCTGCGAGGATGACGACGCGGGCTCGCGGCGAGGACGACGCCGCGGTCGCATGGTGGGGAGGGAGCCGATGCGGGATCTCAGAGTGGGGAGGACTGATTGGATGCCGTGATTTCAGAGGACACGGGGAAAGAGAAAAACGACAGAGGAATGAAAAATTACGGAGAGGAAGGGATCGCACGTCGGTGGGAGGAGGCGAGCCGAAAAATTACCGCACCAAATAAAACTAATTCTTTTACTCTTTTTAGTTGTAGAGATGAGCTTTCTGGTCTGATTAAAATCCGTATCATGTTCTTCATATAGGTGAATGGGCCTATACTGGTGGAGGACACATGCCTATATTTTTATGCACTCAAAGCCCATATTTTTATCCACTCAAAGGCCTACTAGGTGATTTATTTCTGTTGTTCTTCAAGGTCCTCTCATTTGCAATGTTTTGCAAATACTATCTGACACACTAAGATGTTGCGTATCATATTGTTATCAGAGACATTTAATCTAAGGCATATTATTTACTCTTTATCTGGTTTTGGAGCTTCATTACAGATTTGTCTGGCTTTGGAGTTAGAGAAATTTGCACGGCATACTAGCGCACGACATGGGAGTAGTTACTCCCTAGAAGTAGGATAGAATTTTCATATATATATATATATATATATATATATATATATATATATATATATATAAAAAGCAGCTGGTGGGGCTCTTCGTCCTAAGAACATAAAGATTTATGAACTAATAGACAATTAATGCATATCAAAGAAGTATATAATTTTTTTTGGACACAAACTGATTTGTTCTTTTCAAACTCCTGACCAGTTGTCTTCAATGGTTCAATAGAGGTAACATTAATTTTAGAGTAATTCTAGGTTTAGAATGATCAAACAAAATTATTTGCTTCGGGTTAGTAATTGGGTACCTATTTTTGTAACCTTCTTATAACCTACTCCTCAAATACAAACCTTGCAAATCAAATTTATCATTGCCACCAGGTGATGACGTGATACCCGTTTAGTCTGCAAGTGGTTAATTCTTTTGTGCAAGTTTTCTGTTTTGGCGATATGATGGCAAATAGAGCAGCTATATGGAAAGCCCCTTTTCTTGCATTTCTACTTTCAACACTGCTAGGATTGATAACTAACTAAAATGAACTTGTTTTGGCAGACACATTTAATTTACAAATTAAAGTTGGTGTTAAGTTCTGCATTTACTTTTCTTAAGTTTGTCAAGCTCCTACCTGCATGTAATTAATTTAGACCTGTTGGGGCTCATCATCCTGAGAACATAAAGGTTTATGAACTAATAGACAATTAATGTATATCAAAGAGGCATATAGAACACACACTGATTTGTTCTTTTGTTTTTTTTTCACTTAACTGGCTGGTTTTGATATCTGCAAAATAATTTTCTCTTCCTCTTTCGTGTGTCCAGAAAGCTGCCATAAAGAAAATGGATACAAAGGCATCTCAAAGAATTCCTCGCTGAACTGAAGATTTCAACACGCGTCCATCACCCGAATCTGGTTGGTGATCTTAGGTTTTTCAGAGATAAGGCATATTTGGAACTAATCTGTCTCTGTATCTTAATTGTTTACTATTGAGTGTGGATACAACTGACACGTCTTGTAGACCTCAAAGTACTGTGGCATGATGGGGCAACTCTGTACAAGAAGTAAGCTGATAGTAAAAAAATTGACCTGCATACAAGGTAGGCTGATAGGTGAGACCTTCCTTTTCATAGGTCTATGTACCCTCAGAATGCTACTTTTAGCTGTGAAGATAGCAATATAGTGCTCGTATTAGCGAAACACTGATCTTTCAGTGCTCAGATTAGTGCTACGAGAACAGCTTTGATAAGGCACAATTAGCTAAGTACTTTATATTCGATAGAATTAACTTTGGACTTAATGTGACCATTGTGTTAACACGGACAATGTAGTTTGTTGTAATTTCTTTCCATATTGCAGTTTAGTTTAATTAGGATTAAATCAAGCCTTACAGTTTGCAATGACATTTTTATTTTCCATTAATGCGGAGCTCACACCGGAGCAGAAGGCCGCCATCGTGGGGTGCTTAAAGTTATTTTGGCTTATATCTACCTCTTCTAGCTTCTCATTTGTTTTCCCGAGTGATGCCAATTTCACTGTATCCATGTTTATGCAAAACAAACCGGAGGGGTTGGTCAGCCCTAGCAATCAACTATGCTCAACAGCCTCCCTCTCAAGGTCAATAAATGCGTGCAGGTTCTCCAAGATATTTAGGTAATTCAAAAGCTAATCTTGTAAGTAATCCCATGGCGAGGTGGTGTTATTGCCATGTACACCATATGCTCTCTATCCTATCCAAAAAAGTCTAGATCCTTGTGAAAGAATCATTTGCTGCAGTAATGCCTAGCACATAGGAGAGGAATGACCTAAAGGTAGATTGGGGTTGGAATCATGTTGTATCTTCCAGATTTGGCATCTCATTCATTTTTAGTGTTAGTTTGCAAACTTCTAGGTTTGGTATGTCTTTTGTATGCTTTTATTAGAGTCTGTCTATACAGCATCCGAGTGTTTTGTAGCCAACTAGCACTCGATTGCTGGATAGCTGTAAAACACTCGATTTCCATAATCAACAAACAACGATTACTTCTGAACAAGCTAGCACCCGGTTGTTGGATCCAAGGATAACATTCGAAGCCTGTTAAAGAAAAATTCAATTGTTTTACAAGAAGCTAGCACATAAATTGTACCTTCCTAAGATTGAAAAGCACGGCTGGACACACACCACCATAGATGTAATTTCTGTCCAAGTAAACATTAAAATACTATACAACCTAGTAACTAAGATGATAAAATAGACCATTCAACATAAAACAACCGTTCTTTGAAGCTTTGAGTAGTAGCAACATTTGCTGCAAAGTAAGACTGTACATGACATTTGCAGAAAATAAGAAAGACAAAGGACTAATTAAGAAAAAAAGAGAATGAGAACTATACAGGAATAGCTCATCATTTTGACCAACCAATGCCTTAGCAAGACCATCAACCTGAACCACCTTTTGGGCAGCAAAAAGCAAACCAAGACTTAATCTTGTTGTCAAACTTAGTCTCGTTCACAAGATCCACAGCGGTGTCACTCCGTGTGCCCCACTGCCTATGTCATAGGAAAAATGAAAATACAATAAACTAGAGCCCTTTTCAGACAATCCAAACATAGAAAAATAACAAAAAAGCAAAACAACAAATGTTTTTCGTGCTATCACAAATCACAATTAACAGATTAAAAATCAAAAAAAACAAAATATCTAAAATGTGTTGACATATATCACAAAAAACAATTACTTTTTATGAAAGGACAAGGACAAATATTTTGTAGGATCCCCAAAACCAAAAAGAAAGGAAGGAAAATGACAAATGCTAGCACAAATCCCAATACCACAAGATAGTGAGGAAACTGAAGACAATTTGAATTGCCAAATATATATAATTCATGTAGTCAATAGGATTTTGCAAGTTTGAATTAAATTATTTGCTTAAATTGTACGGTTGCATATTGTTAAAACTAGAATTGCATGGCCCAAGACAAGCAATTTGCATTGAAATTTATTGTAACTATGGAACTGAATTTTATATTTTTCATATTTATGTGATTTTCATCATCTTTGAGAATGAAATGTGAAATGTGCAGTGTTTCTCCTAATCTAGTTAGACTACAACAGACAATTTCAATACTACATTAACTTGACAAAAATCTTTGTAATTTATCAAGAAAACCAAATTACTTGTCTAGATACGTAAAACCGAAAGTGTCTAGGCCCCTCTTGTAGCCTTGCAGCTCTGTCTTTCAAGCCAAATACCCCTGAAAGAGAAATGCATAAAGATGATTAAGTCACAAGATAGAGAGATTATCCATCACTCTATGAATAAAACCACTTCAGAGTTTCTATAATCGATCAGCAATTACATAGCTCAAATTGCAGATTGGTTATTTTCACAAAACTTGTAGTGTGTTGAAACAAAGCATAGCTCCTAACTTTTTATATGTTCATTTGTGAGATATAGACAGATATAAAAAGAAGGTGTAACCAACTATGACAAAAAAAGACAAATAGAACAATAGACAAATTGATAATTTTTTTCTAAAAAAAGACAGGAAACAATATAGGACAATAGACAAATTGACAATTTTTGTTCTAAGGAAGGACAGGAAACAATATAGGATAATAGACAAATTAACAAATTTTTTTTTCTAAGGAAGGACAGGAAACAATAGACAAATTGACAATTTTTATTCTAAGGAAGGACAGGAAACAATATAGGACAATAGACAAATTAATAATTTTTTTTTCTAAGGAATGACAGGAAACAATATAGGACAATAGATAAATTGATAATTTTTTTTTTAAGGAAGGACAGAAAACAATATAGGACAATAGATAAATTGATAATTTTTTTAAGGAAGGACAGGAAACAATATAGGACAATAGATAAATTGACAATTTATTTTTCTAAGGGAGAACATGAAACAATATAGGACAATATACAAATTGACAAAAAGAATTCTAAGGAAGCACAGGAAACAAAATTTATGCAACTATTACACAATAACAAATATATAACCAACTCGACAAAAAAATAAATAAGACAATAGACTAATACCAGCACAATCACAGATTACAATAGACAATTTTTTTTCTATAGAAGGATAATTTACAAAAATTTTATCTAATACCAGCATAATCACAGACAATTTACAAAAATATCTGAGGCAGAAAGAACTAGAAGCCTGATTAATATCTGAGAAAGAAGAACTAGCTTCCTGGATAACACATGAATTCCATAAGGGAAAATCTGTGTGTTTTAGG
The DNA here is from genome assembly GCA_015844335.1 of Chrysopogon serrulatus. NCBI lineage: Eukaryota > Viridiplantae > Streptophyta > Magnoliopsida > Poales > Poaceae > Chrysopogon > Chrysopogon serrulatus. The sequence goes on along the minus strand of JADLZL010003619.1, from coordinate 120,665 downwards.
AGAAAGTAGCACACACATTCTGTTGTCAAAGCCCAATATATGCCTAGAAATAAAATTGCATATGCTGAGAACTAAAATTGCAGTATCTAATAAATGCAATTTACATTATCTGTGATTTGCAATTGTGTATCTGAATTTTATATGTCTTGTTTTCATCATTAGCAGCAGGTAATCACAAACTAGAACTCGCAAAATGGACTTAACAAAGCTGCTACACAGCTGAATCAGATAGCACCCTGGCAGTAGCTAACACAAAAGCTAATGCCCCCATGCCTATAGACGAACAACAACTATCATATCCGTGTGCCTAACAGATATGCAAGTACTTTGAATTCTCCTCCTATGTTGTGGTTCCATTCTGCAGTGATGTCGCTGATTTTACAACATACGAGACACAACTAGCTCATTTTACAACATACAGGACACCTGAACAAATTGATACTTGCTAGTACAACTATATTCGGTGCAGCCAAAATGAGGCACACTAGTAATTGCAATTACCATAGCAACTGATAATTTAAGGAGCACATCCCAGCAATCATAAATTAAGCATTAAGCAGGTAGCAAAGAGAATTTATGAGCAGATAGTTTTCCAAAGCAAACCTGATGACCAACACTTGTTATACGGTGCTGGTTGCTGACTTGCTGCTACTGCTATCTGGCGTACCTACATAACAGAGGGAGAAAGAAAACAAGTTGCATAACTGAAAGAGAGGCAAACAGAATAGGAAAATTTAGAAAGAAAATTGCAGCTCGGCTTCTTCCAGAAAGTATCAGCAAACAAGGCCAATTTAATTGAATTGACAAGAGAATTTAATAATTGCATATGTAAAATACAGTGACCAATGAAAAAAACGCCATGGTTGCTTAAAAACAATGCAGCATCAAGATAATTCAAAGCCTAGTAATTCTGAACTGAAAATTACCTTGCCATATAGTTTACCATGACAAACTCAACTCGAAGGTTTCAGCAAAATTCAATATTAGGATAGACACTTTAATGCTTGGTTTTATTATCACAAAGGACCTTTAATAAGTGAAAAAAACAAAATTAGTTGTAGGAGGGAAAATAATTACTATTGTTTTTCTCATCGGGATAATTAAATACCTGGATATCACTACATTTTTTTGAAACTGGACTAGAAGATGTTTGACGTAGATACTGAACTGAACTGAACTGAACTGAACTGAACCTAGATTCTACATGATTGAACTTGAACTTATTTTGATTTAACTGAAATAGATCCCACTGGACTTAAACTAAAAATATAAACTGAACTTAAACTAAAAACAGGTTCTACTTAAACTGAAATTGAATTGAACTAAAAATAAAAATAGATTATACCGAACTGAACCTGGATTTAGTACCCAAATCACATAGAAGACTGAAATACTTAACAACCACACTCTTTTGCAGTACACTAAAACTCCTGAAATTTAACTGAAAAAATTCTATTGGATTTGAACTGAACATAAACTGAAAATAGGCTATACTGAACTTAACCAGAACATGAACAAAACTAAAACTGAAAATAGATTCTACTTCACTGAGCAATAAATGAATGTGGATTCTAGTAGAGCTGAACGAAACTTAGACTGGATTTTGCCTTTTCCTTGCAGGTTGACATGCTACTCAATAAAGTAAACACAAATGTAAAGATTCTCAATTTAGTAAGTGCAAGATTCCTATAAACAAAGGTATATACATGAGATAGTTTATACTGATATTTTGTTGCCAACTCTGAAGCCAACGGATCAAACATCCATAAAATTGATAAATATTGCAAAGTTTTTTATTAACTTATATTAGAATGACCTGGAAATTGCATAGCACAAAAACAAGTCAGTAGGAACTGTAGCCTACTGACACTAGGAGGAAAAAATTGCACAGTATACAAACTCTTTAGAAATAAACTTCCCAAACAAAAACAGGAACCAGCACCCACTTGCTGAGTTGCAAACTGGTGAGATTGCAAAATACAGAAAGCAACAATTTACAGTAGATGCAGGTAAGTGCCTCCTATGAACTAGACAGAAGATTTACACAAGCCGGTGCAGGTGACATGTCCAAGAAAATATGCAGGTGACTTGTGCAAAAGTATTCAGTACCTTGGCAGCAACAAGATTTTTTTTTCATTTTTAATCACTAAAATCTAAAGAAATCAAGAAGTGTACAAGACAAATGGATCATACCTCCTCCACTCTGACAAGTTTTTCCTCACATCATCTAATTTCTCCGGGGATCGTCCCAATGGTATCAATGTATCATAATACATGTTCCTACCAACATGTTCAAAAAGCAGATCAACACAAATAAAAGCACAATGCACCTTCCAATAAGAATGGTTGTTATTCATCTTACAAATGTGTACATACATGAAGGTTTTATTATGTCAAAATTGCAATCCTGCTAGTACACAGCTCCTGGAAAACAACCTACACATGCAAGTGGGATGCTAAGGAAAATAGAGCAATGCCTTGCCAGAGCAAAACAACAAAGGTAAAGGATCAAAGACACACAAATTTGAACATTAATCTGATAGACATGTCTCTTATCAGCATGGATTAACTAGCATATAAGATAACACACATGGCACAAGAACAAAAAGACCTAGCTTAGCTGCCACAGGGACTAACTAGTTCCTATTCCTATATAAGATAATGCATGTCAAGATTAGATATGAATAATAAAAAGGAACAGCTCAGATAAAGGAGCCATCAAGCATTATGTGTAGAAGAAAGAACTGGACAAAAAAAATTAAAGCATAACCACAAGCCCCGATTCCAAGTACTCATAGAGCTACGGACAAAAAAAAGGACCAGATAGTGATAGGAAGCTACAGGTGTACAGAAAATAAAATTGACAGCCACGAAGCTACAGATCAACATGTGCTACTAGTTCTATTCAGCATGGGTATAAATCTTCAGAAAAAACACACAATAAAAATAGTGCTCAGTTATGACACAACTCATGGTACGAACCTGCAGCTACTTGAACCTGTAAACAGAAGATTTATACCCCCATCCTAAATCATCAATCAAGTCAACAACAGCACTACAACTACAGTTATGACACATACTCACTAACACATTGGTAAGAAGTTCATGAAGCTGCCTGAACCTGCAGCTACATGAAACTAGATTGCAGAAGTTGCCTGAACCTGCAACTGCATGAAACTAGATTGCAGATCAGGGCATCCAGATCCCACACTCCTCTACCTCACAGGGCATCCATCTCTAGTGCAGATCAGGCTCAAATCAGATAGATCAAGCACCAAAAACCCAGATCCCGTATTTTGCTGGAGATAGATAGGAACAGAGAGACAGAGAGAGGGGAAGCAGCTAAATATCTGGAGAGAGATAGAGAGAGAGCAGCAACAGCCAGCAGGGGGAGGAGGAGGGAGGCCATGGCATCTCCTCAGAAGCTGAGATCCACGCCAACACCTGACAGAGATGCTGCACCACGTCGCGCTGAGGCCCGAGAACACCATCCATTTCGCCACAGCCTCCATATCCACCGCAAACAGAGCCTAGCCCCTCCCCATCACCCTCCCCGCCGCCCGCGACATCCTCCGCCTCTAATTCATGCCGCGACACGAAGGTGGCTGGGGCTACCAACGTCTGGAAAGCACCTCACCGTCGTGTGCCGGCCGGAGCTGCGGCACCGTATCGCCCTAGGCGCTCGGACGACAACATTGACCTCGCAAACGACTCCAAATCCATGGAAAAGAGCACCTACCCCACCCCTTCGCCCTCGCAGCCACCCACGATATCCTCTGCCTCTAATGCATGGCGCGACCTCACCGTCTCCTCCCTCCCCGCAACCACAAAAGAGAACCACAATCTCGAACAAAACAACAACGAATCAACGAATACAACGGGATGCGATGAACTACACACCTTCGGCTGCACTTCACGATGGTGAATCGCGAGCTCGCCGGCGCAATCGAGCCATCGCCGGTGAAATCGCCTTGGGCGCTCCCGAAATCACCAGGTTGAGCGCAGTAGGGAAGATGCGCTGTGGGATGGGAAATGGAAAGGGATGACAGACCGACGCGACTCCCGAGTTCAAGCAGTAACATTCGTGGCCCACATGTCAGCGAATGAATCAGATAGAGAGATGACGGACGCACGATGCAAAACGAACGCCGCAAAATTCGTGTGCCAACAGGGAACAAAACACTCGGTTGTCATATAGCATTACTGTTTTATTATATCGATAAAATATTTTGTAGGTCTTACAAGGACCTACCACACTAGTGCATGTAGTATTTTCTTCTCTCTAGAAACATGTGTGAGATCATAGATATCAAAGTTGTATGCATTTTAGAAACAAAAATTCCCGTGCATATACCTTCAAGAGATGTTGAGGGTTGTTGTTCAATGATACATGTCATCTATCTGTTCTATTTTCAAAACTAGGTAACATAATCTCGGGTCGGGGAAGGGCAATCACTCGTTCTTAAAACTAGCATTCTTAAGTTAAGATCAAAGAGTCGGGCGAAGAAAGGAGAGAGCTCTCCGTTCCTGGTTCTCCTGTAGCTGGATTCCCCGGAACAACAAGAATCCTTAGAATGGGATTCCAACTCAGCACCTTTTGTTTTGGGATTTTGAGAAGAGTTGCTCTTTAGAGAGCACAGTACGATGAAAGTTGTAAGCTATGTTCGGGGGGGAGTTATTGCCTATCGTTGTCCTCTATGGTAGAACCCGTCGGGGAGGCCTAAGAGGCGGTGGTTTACCCTGTGGCGGATGTCAGCGGTTCGAGTCCGCTTATCTCCAGCCCGTGAACTTAGCGGATACTATGATAGCACCGAAGGTTGCCAATTCGTCAGTTCGATCTATGATTTCACATTCATGGACGTTGATATGATCCTTCCATTTAGTAGCACCTTAGGATGGCATAGCCTTAACGTTAATGGTAAGGTTCAAAAGAGGAAAGGCTTGTGGTGGATACCTAGGCACCCAGATGTTGGTATTTCTTATACATAATTAAAATATGAAGGATTCCGCAAGCGCACAGAAAACCATTGTCACATTTTTCCGGGAGTATTCCAGGTATCGTTATTTATATTTTACCACTGGGAAACAATGGATAAAGACATTGATAGTTCACCATCATGTATCTACTAACTTAATACACCAACTAGACTATAGTAGGGGTAAATGATAGATAATAGGAATTATGCATATATGACACGAACATACAGGAGAATTCTATGATAAGAGAGTAGATAGCTAAAGTGAGAGGACAACAGGAGAGTTCAAGGTTCCTAAATACTTCTCTATTTCTAGGGTTCTATAATAACTGATTCATGGTAGATATAGCAATCACACAATAGCACTTTGGAGCAGCAGTACCTTTCCAACTCTCGAATAAGACTGGGAAGAAGGTAGTTGGGGAAGGCTGCCAAAAGCTCTACGAAACACCAACTCCGACGTGGTGGAATACGAAGGCCTGACAGAGCTGTCATCTCTGGGGCTACCACAACTAACCGTAGGAATTGGGCGCAATCTCAGGTAACCTATAGCCTAGACTCCATGTCTACACTATCGATTACTACCCTAGTCACAGCTAATAACTAGAGCACCTAATACAGGCGGAGATCCTATGCTAAAGTATAACAACTATACTAGCCAATCAAATATAATGCTTAAAAGTAAATAGAGAAGATAAAATATATTAAAGCGTAAGTCTTACAAGAATAGATACAAAGATATACCAGAACTCCTCAAGACTCCTCCGAAGACTCCTCCGAACACAGGCGTAGCGCCGCTCTCCCCCTAACTCTCAACTAGAACTAATCTACTACATTGGAAAGTCTAGCCCTAATTCTCTAGAGGTGAGAGGTCATCCATTCGAGGGATGCCTCTACACCTCCATAATAATGTGGTGCCCCCAGGGAGGAGGGTCTGGCCCTGTATTTATAGCCCGGTGGGATGCACGACAGCCGTTTGATCAAACCGACTTAAGGTACGGTGGATATTAACCCTCAAAGGCGGTGGAGGAAGCTTCTAGAAGGGCGTAGGGTTTCGTTTCAGGGGGAGGCCGCCCGGTATTTTCCATGGACTGGCCAGCCCTCCACTGTTTCCTCTGGGCCTCCGCTTTATCGTGGTGTTTTCTTGATCCTTGTAGAGCCCAATAGTGTATGTTTCCATCGCGGTTAAGTTTCGTCACTCCGTTTGATAGTTAGGCCCTTTTTCTGTGGTTTTCTGGAACAATCTCTGAAAAATAATAATTTACCAAAACTCGTGGAATTTGTTAGATAAAACCCTAGACTTCTCTACTTGCAAGTGTATTGACCATTTATCATGTTTATTGCACTATTAAATGTTGACGCTATCCACCGTCAACAAGCTCCCCCAAGCTTACCCTTTGCTAGTCCCTTAGCAAAGCCTAACTAATAAACTTGGATCAGGAGTTGCTTCAATGCTTTCACTCCTCAAAAGTACACCTGCCTTCAAACAGAAATTCTCCTCCGGATTAGACAAAACTGCTCTAACTTTTAAACTTACCGATTTTACCTTTAACTATGGAGCTTTTCAACTTTCGCGTGGGTCTTCAGTAATTGAAAGATAGAACAATCAAGTCAAGCACTATGTCTCCAATTCTTTGCTCAACCAATATTTTGGAGTTTTTATAAGTTTTCGAAATAATACTCAGAGCTTAATTGTATGACACTCTCAAGTCTCTTATTATATGTGGTATTTATGGATCTCACTGAGGCATTAATAATGTTATGCCTTCCTACAACTAAGGATTATAGTGGAGCTCATAGGAGTGGCATTAAAACAAGGATGAACATACTTGCAATGCATATATTGTAAAGTCAAACAGTAGATCCAAAGAGAGTAAAGTCATACAATCAAACCAAGATATGCATGTGTATGGAATATGGTGGATAGGTGAATATATGGTGGCTAAACCTAATTCTACTTTTGGCTTTTGAAAATAAATCTCTCTCTTGGACTTAGAACTTTCATAGAGAAAAACATGGGCTATCTTTATTCTTCTTTTTCTTTTTTCTCTTTTTTTCTTTCTTCTTTTTTTTTTTTAGCTAAGAAGAGTATCTAAGTACCCATTGTTTTAATTACTTGGACACCTGTCTATTTTTTAACTCCCTCTTTTTTTTCAATACCTTTTGTTTTGCATAGCCACATACATCTTTTGAATATAAAATAATTGGAGAGATAACAATAAGAACTTAGAGCATTATGCAGGGGTTGTCCTATGGGGTATATTTTTGGGTGTTTACTTCCAGTGTAGGAGAAAAACATTTTTAAGGTGGATCTGAATGAAAGTAGAAAATGATTGCACTTACTCCTAGAGTAGGAGCAATGCATGTGTCGGTGGAGTGTGTAAGTGATCTTGATTTTAAAAGCATGACAAGACTCTCATAAGACATACAACAAAGGTTGGCTGAACTCAATACAGAGCAAGCAGCATGAATGAGCAAAGGTTTTTCTATTCAAAATATATATCATATATGGCTTTGGTATAAATTTAAACTTTGTCATACAAGAGCTCATCATGTAAGGTTTTCTATTTTTATAAGATAACTCTCCAGAACTTAGTATTGCTAGGAATAAGATAAATAGCAGCTCATATTTTCTCATATCATATCCCTCAATCACCTAGACTTAGCTTAAGTATATGCCTCCACAAGTTTTAGGTTCAGAGTAAATTCTTATATCAAAATAGTTATACCTAAAACTTGGGAGAATTTAAGGTTGAAAACTAGGCACTTAAAAGGAATTATGACAGAGCTGTTATTCATCATCTCTAAGATAAAATTTTATTGTTCTTCAGTTGACTTTTAAACTAGATAGAATTATAAACACATTCTATGATCACACCTTAATAAATAGCTAAAGTATCTTTATTTGCTTTTAATGATTATTTATCTTTTTTATTTCCTTTTAACTAATGGACTCACAAAACACTCTACGACATGGACCTTCATGTGCCCACATATTTTTGGTATTTTATGACTATAAGATAGACTCAATAATCGTATAGGTATACTTACCTGATAACTAGGGGATGCTCTCCCCCAAGCTAGATGTTGTTATGGCTGAACGTTGAAGCTGAGTGGTCCTCACAGAGGAGCTTATGCTTATAAGAGCAAGTATTGCCAGGAATACTTCAATCTCATCGCCCAGAAGGTTACTTCCTTTACATAGGGGTTAGTTGTGTATCGAGAAGGTATACTTCGAGTGATAAAGATGAAGATACCTAGGTGAGCTGGCTCTCGGAGTCACCCTGCAGAAAACTATCACAAAACACCAAAATTCGTGGAACGAATTAGGATAAAATAGTTTATGGTTAGCCGTTTCGAGGATTAGGTGTTATGGAGCTTCAGAAATATTTTTCAAGTGGCAAAGATTACAGCAGGATGCTCATCTAGTATTTTTAGATTTTTCTATTTTTGTAAACAAAAAACAAAACATGTATGCATGATATTTTTTATATTTTTATGCCATCACAAAGAAAACTCCTACAGTGCTTTTATACCGCAAGGGATTCTCATGGGCTTCAAGTTTTTAAGATGAGTTCAGCCTAATGCATGCCTATTTATTTTTGTTTGTTTTCTATGCAATACTAATATAGAAAAGTAAATATGCTAAAAAGAGAATAATTCATGTAATGCAAGAAAGTAAATATGGATATAACTACCGATGTTACCTCACGGTGAGGGTTCGATGTTTTGAATCCTCCGAACCGGACTCCTCCTTGCAGTAGTTCATTAATCGAGTACTTCGGTTTGCTCCTAAGGATGAGGATTGAGGTGGTGTCTCCACTAGTGGCGCTTCCAATGGTGGTTCCACCTTCTTCTGTTTCTTTTTATTAGCATCTCAAAGCCAATCTTATGTGCATCATTGTTACTAGTTTATAACTTCCACTTATAGAATTTAGAGAATCTCTCTACACTTTGCTTAAAGTGTGTTCTGCTCATAAAGACAAGGTAGAGATCAAGTGCATAGGCTCTATTGGTGGGAAAACACCAATAGAACCAGAAATTTATTCATTCTCTAACTTTAGGCACTATAAGATTGATGTCTTTTTACATTGTTCATTTACATCTTAGGTGAGAATATTAAAAGTATAAATATGACATTTAAGCTTATGAGATAAAGGAGTGGAGTTACTTAACCTATGGAAGGATTGCTCATCTTTATAGGTTATCAAGATTAACATGATGACTATCTTCTTCTAAAAATAAGATATATCATATGTAAGCTCATTTAGTTAAGATTGAGATGAAGAGAATGGTGCTATGATGTGTACTTCTAAGATCAAGAGGAAATGATGACCACTTACCTTTAAGATGTTACCTTTATTACTGGAGCATGATGACACCATAAAAGGTAGAATGAATCTCAATAGGCTTTTTCATCTTTGCATCTTGAGTTGTTCATTAGCATCTTGTCTCATATGTTGTACTCCTTTCTCACTCTTCTAGACTTCTGCTTCTCTCATTATTTCTTCTCTGCAAGGGATTAGTAGACAACACATACCCGAAGGAATATACTATTTATTTAAAATATAGATAATGTTTGCCAAGTAGTTAAAGATTAATCTGTAGTTCATGTTTTAAATGATTCACTATTATTTTAAATTTTTCAAATAAGGTTAAGGCAAAGATATAAATTTAAAGAATACCTCTAACCTTGATTTGATTCTATAAAGTCTACTATGATTTAAATATTTTTATAGAGGAGAGGATAGTCTATAGATGCAACTAAATTCTTATACAAATATGCTTTGATGTTATAATATTTAAGTAATAGAGTAAGAAAGTTCAAAAGACTAGAGATATTTATTCAAATAGAACCAAGAATATGTAGGTGAACCAAGAGAGTATTTTATTTGTTTTAAGTTTTAGAAAATTAAGCATGATATATGGTAAAGATAACCAAGACAATTAGCAACATGATATAAGATGTTGAATGTAGTTTAAAGTTGCATGAGGCTTGGATAAATGTACCTTATATCTTGCAAGGTGCCATGGTGAAAGTTAGAAGGTGTTGAAGTGTTCTTTCATCCATTTCTTTCCATCTTAGTTCTTTCCATACACTAGTTCTCCTTACTTTTTATTTCAAACCATGATCAGACATTTATTTTTTCTTTTTTGCAAGAATGTTAGTGGACACATACCCGAAGCATTGCAACAAGTTTAGAATATGGGTTATGGTCCATAATTTTATGTGGATTTCTTCTATGCTAATAAAAGGATGGGCTTTTAGAATTACTTTAGCATAGATTTTTTCAACAAATTTTGTTGCTAGCTGCACTTTTATATGGTTCAAGGCAAAGGTAACTTACAACAAAGGATTAAGTATATAAACTTTGATACTTGCCGTTCTTCCATGGAGAATGAGTTGTGTCTTCCTTTTGTGTATAGTTATTAAACTTCATCACATGCCTTGATTCATCTCAACTGTAAGTTCATCTCTTGACTTAGCCGAATTGAATTTAAGAGTTTCCTATAGAGGTTAGTCTAATAAAATATCCAAAGTGTCTCATGAAGCATACTTTCAGTTCAAAAATCAACCTAGACACCATGTCTAATTTGATTTAGGAAGATATTTTAACCTAAGCACCACGCTTAATTTAAAAAATGTATGAAGATACTCCAAACCTAAGCATACTATAGCAAATAAGGTAGCATGAGAGCATATAGAGATTTACTCAAATAGAGATGAAAGCATGATCATGCATGGTGAGAATATTTTTTTTATTTTTTAAGTAGATATGCAAGTGACATACATGTGTGCAAGAAACTAAACATGCTGTGGATTTGATATGAGATGGAGTAGATGCATGGATTTTCTAAAGTAAACATGCAGTGGAATGCAACAAGATAACTACCCATCAAATTTAAAGTCTATGAGCAAGACTTTCTCACCTTTCTTGATCAAACTTACCATGACTCACAATAGTATTTGTGAGTAGCGCAACGCCTTTATTCGTCATATGTGATAAACTTTGAATTCATGTGATGATGACTTTTTTTCCAATCTACACACGGTTAGAAGAATATATATATATATATAAATGTTTATATATACCTGTGAGATGGCAGGCTTTATTGTTGATGGATCATGAATGTTCAGGCACCCTGAGTTTTTCAATATCTCCACATGTCTTGTTCTTGTAGAATTTTGCCATAAGATTGGAACGATTGATGTTCTCGCTTATTCCACAACTCAACAAAACAAGGGGTAATCCTACTAAAGCCAGTGGTACACTATGTTAGCGTACATCAAGATCAATATCAAAATCTTTACGCCAATTGTTTCCCGGCAACGGCGCCAAAAATGCCTGTTGGTATTTCTTATGCATAATTAAAATATGAAGGATTCCGCAAGCGCACAGAAAACCATTGTAGCATTTTACCGGGAGTATTTCAGGTATCGTTATTTATATTTTACCACTGAAAAACAATGGATAAATACATTGATAGTTCACCATCATGTATCTACTAACTTAATACACCAACTAGACTATAGTAGGGGTAAATGATAGATAATAGGAATTATGCATATATGACACGGACACACAGAAGAATTCTATGATAAGAGAGTAGATAGCTAAAGTGAGAGGACAACAGGAGAGTTCAAGGTTCCTAAATACTTCTCTATTACTAGGGTTCTATAATAACTGATTCATGGTAGATATAGCAATCACACAATAGCACTTTAGAGCAGCAGTACCTTTTCAACTCTCGAATAAGACTGGGAAGAAGGTAGTTGGGGAAGGCTGCCAAAAGCTCTATGAAACACCAACTCCAACGTGGTGGAATACGAAGGCCTAACAGAGCTGTCACCTCTAGGGCCACCACAACTAACCGTAGGAATTAGGCGCAACCTCAGGTAACCTATAGCCTAGACTCCATGTCTACACTATCGATTACTACCCTAATCACAGCTAATAACTAGAGCACCTAATACAGGTGGAGATCCTATGCTAAAGTATAACAACTATACTAGCCAATCAAATATAATACATAAAAGTAAATAGAGAAGATAAAATATATTAAAGCATAAGTCTTACAAGAATAGATACAAAGATATACCAGAACTCTGAAGACTCCTCCGAAGACTTCTCCGGAACCCGGGTGTAGCGCCGCTCTTTCTAACTCTCAACTAGAACTAATCTACTGCATTGGAAAGTCTAGCCCTAATTCTCTAGAGGTGAGAGGTCATCCATTCGAGGGACGTCTCTACATCTCCATAATAATGTGGTGCCCCCTGTGGGAGGGGGTCTAGCCCTCAGATTTATAGCCCTAAGTGGGATGCACGACAGCCATTTGATCAAGCCGACTTAAGGTACGGTGGATATTAACCCTCAAAGGCGGTGGAGGAAGCTTCCAGAAGGGCGTAGGGTTTTGTTTCAGGGGGAGGCTGCCCGGTATTTTCCATGGGGCCGACCGGCCTTCCACTGTTTCCTCTGGGCCTCCGCTTTGTCGTGGTGTTTTCTTGATCCTTGTAGAGACCAATAGTGTATGTTTCCATCGCGGTTAAGTTTCGTTACTCCATTTGATAGTTAGGCCCTTTTCCGTGGTTTTCTGGAATAATACCTGAAAAATAATAATTCACCAAAACTCGTGGAATTTGTTAGATAAAACCCTAGACTTCTCTACTTGCAAGTGTATTGACCATTTATCATGTTTATTGCATTGTTAAATGTTGATGCTATCCACCGTCAACACCAGAGACGAGGAAGGGCGTAGCAAGCGACGAAATGCTTCGGGGAGTTGAAAAAAAGCATAGATCCGTAGATTCCCAAATAGGTCAACCTTTTGAACTGCTGCTGAATCCATGAGCGTGGCAAGAGACAACCCGGCGAACTGAAACATCTTAGTAGTTAGAGGAAAAGAAAGCAAAAACGATTCCCGTAGTAGCGGCGAGCGAAATGGGAGCAGTCTAAACCGTGAAAACGGGGTTGTAGGAGAGCAATACAAGCATTGTGCTGCTAGGCGAAGCGAGTTGAGTGCCGCATCCTAGATGGCTAAAGTCCAAGAGTCGAAAGCATCACTAGCTTACGCCGACCCCGAGTAGCATGGGGCACGTGGAATCTCAGGTGAATCAGCAAGGACCACCTTGCAAGGCTAAATACTCCCCGGGTGACCGATAGCGAAGTAGTACCATGAGGGAAAGGTGAAAAGAACCCCGGTGGGTAGTGAAATAGAAACGTGAAACCGTCTTTGAGCTCCCAAGCGGTGAGAGAGGGGAAAGTGATCTCGACCGCGTGTGCTGTTGAAGAATGAGCCGGCGACTCATAGGCAAAGGGCTTGGTTAAGGGAATGGAATCCGCCGAGAGCCGTAGCGAAAGCGAGTCTTTATAGGGCGATTGTCACTTTGCTTGGACCCGAACCTAGATGATCTATCCATGACTAGGATGAAGCTTGGATGAAACTAAGCAGAGGTCCGAACCGACCGATGTTGAAGAATCAGCGGATGAGTTGTGGTTAGGGGGAAATGGCACTCGAACCTAGAGCTAGCCGGTTCTCCCCGAAATGCGTTGAGGCGCAGCAGCTTGATCGACATCTAGGGGTAAAAGCACTTTGTTTCGGTCGGGCCGCGCGCGAAGGTACCAAATCGAGGCAAACTCGAATACTAGATATGACCCAAAAATAACAGGAGTCAAGGTCGGCCGGTGAGACGATGGGGGATAAGCTTCATCGTCGAGAGGAAACAACCCGGATCACCGCCTAAGGCCCATAAATGACCGCCGCTGATAAAGAAGGTGGGGGTGCAAAGACAGCCGGGAGGTTTGCCTAGAAGCGACCACCCTTTAAAGAGTGCGTAATACGTCTATATAGTAGAGTTTATGAGCTTGCAATGTGTAACGTCCCGCCTCCTCGAGGCCGGGTCCGATTACATCTGACAGCTTAATAGGACTAATACTGCTCTCACAGACCAACACCAGTCTTTTCTGCGCACTTTAGCCTCACTTATGCGCACTCAGGAATGAATTCCCGGTCGGTCACCTATCCTGAAATTGCTCTGGACCAAACACACTTAACCTTAGAGTTTTTTCGAGATGAGCTTCCGGAAAAGAAGTTGCAACTTATTAGTACGAGTATCATATTAATCCTACTTAAACCTTGGATCGGGGTGTTACACAATGCCACTTTTTATGATGGTTAATTTCATGGATTTTATCTTTTAAATTAAATGTTATTTAACTATTGATATTTAATAATTTTACAGTATTATTATCTTATCCTGCAATACATATGTTTTTAGTACAAGAGTTTGAAAAAGTGCTCACTACCATGTCTTCGGTCATTGCACTCAACCAAACTGAACCAGCCGGCCGCGCCCGCCTCTCACGCCTCGTCCACGTTCCCGCCAGAAGATGGAAGGGCGCGCGAAAGGGATTCGGGATTCCTACTTCCCGAGGCTCGTCCATGGGCCATGGCCGCCTAATACAACTGCAGTACTAAACGATCCCCTTCCTTCCCATACAAAGATTGTGAAACCTAGGTTCCAAAAAAAAAAAAAAAAAAAAACCTAGCTGCCGCCGCCGCCCGCAGGACAACCTTCGCCGACCCACCGTGGCGCCACCAGATGCCATCGCAACTCCACCCGGTCAGCATCTCTCTCTCTCTCAGCAAGCGACCAATTTCGATTCGTTGCTCTCTCTCTCTCTCTCTCTCTCTCTCTCTCTCTCTCTCTGCGGCAGCAAGCGACCGATTTCGATTCGTTGCCGATGTAGCTGCAGAATTTTACCCATTTTTTAACCTAGCAAACTCTTTTTTTTTTTTTTTTTGCCCAGCAATTATGTATATGATTTTTTTGGCAAGCAAACGCATTTCTCCATGTATACAAGATGAATTTTTTTAGTGGATATTTAGCAATCGAGCCTTTTTACCTCTGCGCAAGATTAGTGAGCACTACATCTGTATTCTGTACAATCATCGTTCCCACAGGCCACAGGGGACAAAAGGGAAGAGGACACCGGAAGCGAAATACCTTCTTTTTTTTTGGTGCAGATTTTCTTTTTGGTCCAAATGGGGGTTGAGTAATATTTTTATTACATCACTTGACTGGGATCCAATAATAGCAACATAAGAAGCTGACTCTACATTTTAGCTACTAAATTAGTGTATCGATTCATCCAATTTATGGATAGATGCTTTCTTGCAAGTAAATTCATTTTCCTGTAACAAGATTTGTTCCATCGATTACTGACCCAAAATTCATCTCTTGCAATAGCAGCTAAAGCGAAATATGTCGGACCAAGAACCACCAACCGAGGACTCGGTTCAGGCAAAATTTGTCAAGCTTATGGCCAAGTTCCTGCAGGAGAATGGTTTTCCTCCTAGCATCCTCAAGAGTAGAAGCTTTGAAGTTCTGATGGAAACTATTGCACAGTGTGGAGCAGACTGTGAATTCCCTAGCCAAGAGGAGTTGAGTGGGCCTCTCACTGAGGATGTGATGAACTGGGTGGCTGAACGGAGAAAGAAGCATGAAAAGGCCTGGGAGTGGCACGGTTGCACGCTCATGGTGGATTCTTGGACCCATCCTGGGAGGCGCCTTCACTTGCTCACTTTCATGGTTGGTAGTGTGGAGGGGATTTTCTTCTTGGGCTCTGCTGATGCTTCATATGCAACAGATCATGCAGATTTATTGGCAGAATTGATAGAGGAAAGGATCGACGAAGTTGGCAGGGACAAAGTTGTTCAGGTCGTTACTGATAACAGCCATAACCTTAAAGCTGCATGCAAGATTCTAATGGATAGGATTCCTACACTATTTTGGACCCCCTGTGCTTTCCAGTGCTTGGACCTTATGTTGAAGGACATTGGGAGGCTGCAAGAGTTCAAGAAGCATATTCAACAGGCCAAGTGTGTGACCACATTTATTTACAAGCATGGAAAATTTCTCAATGCATTGTGTAAGAAGATGGATGGGAAGGATCTAGTGGCACCTGCGACCACTCGACACTCCACGACATTCCTCACTTTGGAGAGGATGTACAAGCATAGAGAAGAAATGAAATGTCTATTCACTAATGAGAATTGGAGTATGTCCAAATTGTCAAGAACAGAAAAAGGAAAAGGTGTGCGTGAAATTGTGTTGAATACCACGTTTTGGAATGGAGTAGAAGATTGCATAAAAGCTTCAGAACCACTTCTTGTTCTGTTGAGGATGGTCTATGATGCTCAGAAGCCATCAATACCAGAGGTGTTTGCAGGTCTAGATCTTGCTAAGAGAAAAATCAGAGATTCTTTTGCAAGCAATCAAGGAATACTGAAGAAACTGATGGACATTGTTGAGCAGCATTGGGCAGATCAAATGAAGCAAAAACTATATGGGGCTGCTTTGTTTCTGAATCCAAACAAATTTTTTGACATCAAAGAAAAGGATCTTGCTTATGCTTCCAGTCTACGGGAAATGTTTAACGACGTGATTGAGAAAATGATTGTTGATGATGATGATTTGATCACCAAGGTAAGGGACCAAGCTGATCAATACGAGAGGGCTGAAAATAGCTCTGAGAAGAAATTACTAACCCTGCAAGACAAGAAAAAGAGTCCAAGTAAGTAAACTTTTATCTATATTCAATTTAAAATTTCTTTTTAGTTTGTTGTGAACTTTCTGTCTTTATTCAATTATAAAGGTTTTCTTTCCTTGCAAATTTTATGAAACTTTTATTATGTCTTGCACTGTCTTATATTTAGATGATTGGTGGAGTGACTATGGTGGGTCCACTGGAGAGCTTCAGAAGCTTGCATGTCGTATTGTTAGTCTTTATTGTTCAGCATCTGGCTATGACCGCAATTGGACTATGTTTGACTGTGTAAGTGACTAAATGAGTGAATTTCAACAACAGCAGATTGGCATATGATTTCTTTGCCTTGAGGAAAATAACTTAACTAACACCCTTTCTTTCTGTCTGTGCTTTTCAGATCTATACTATAACTATGAAACAGTCAGACCGCAAGAAATTGGAGAATAGGGCTTATGCTCGACATAACCTGATGATATCTGATAGGTCTGAAAGGCAGCAGTTAGAAGGAAGCAACTTCGAACCTTTGATCCTTGAATGCTATGAGTTTGACCATGAATGGGTCGGCATGCAAACTGCACAACTCTATAGTAGGGATAATCTTGTATGGGAGCTTGTTGAAGAAGTCACTGGTGGATCATACACCCTTGAGGACCGCGAGCTACGTAGGCCTTATCATGGGTATGGAAGTCTTGTGCCTAGTTTGACTGATAATGCGAGTTTAGACAGTGAAGAACATGAATCATTTCTGGCTGTTGAAGATGCTGAGGATGACTACGAACTACGACCCACAGAATGCACAACTCATGAGGGTGTTGGACCAAGTGGCAGCAAGGGCCCCCTTGGGTGATCTTTCTGACCCTGATGATGATTTCTGAAGCTGATAGCCTCATGTTAGTTTGGTATTCAACTACCTTTGAGAACTCTCGAGCCATGGTAGTAGTAGTATGGTACTTTTGCTAGGTATTAGCTTTAGCTGGCTATGTACTTGTTGCTGTTGAGAGCCTTGGTTAATTTCTAGTATATTACTATGGTACTACTATGGTACCCTGAGCACCTTGGTTAATTGCAATACTATAATGGTAGCAGTACTATATGATGTGTACTTTCATTCTACTGTGCAAAATGATAAAGATTGATCTGCAGCCTAGGTGCTCGGGTCATCCCTCTAAATAGTATAGCTACCATTAGCATTTCCTTGTTTCTGTTTTATGATGTCTCCGTTTCTTAGCAGTTGAGTTTACTGCCAGTCTATGTGAGTAACTATATATCCTACAAACATCAACATCAACCTAGCATAGCTGCTATAGGCTGGATGGCTGATCCGTGAATGTTCAAAAATCAAGTCCCGTTGAATGAATTCGAATTGTAGAGAATTCTTAGGCGATCTGACATGCTTCAATGATGACATCTACACAATTAAAATGCAGGTAGCATCATAACAGCAGTTGCTGGGACAATTGTCTCTCTGAAACCAAGACGCGGCTGCCTGGCCACTGTTGTGCATCTCAGATGTCCTCTGGTGTCCTCGAAGCTGGCCATCGTCGTTGTAGCTCCATGCATCTACGATGGTGTCGCGGCAATGACAGTTCCTGTCTCAACTTGGGCTATCTTCTCCGCCTCCATCCCCACGTTCGTTCGTCGCCAAGCAGTCTTGGTCTTGGACCGTTTTACATCATGCCGTCATCGTCCTCATTCCAAAGCCATCCACCATGGGTTTTGACTTCTGAGCATGTCGTTCATAACCCCTGTTGACAGATTCAATTTTCATCCTCAGTTCGCTCGAGATGGTCTCCACCGTCAGCCGCCTCAATGCCTCTAGACTGTTTTGCGAGGTCATTTCGTTCTAGTTCCAAGTGTCCGTGATGCTTCTGGAACCTCCCTCTGGCGATTTTCTCGTTGGTGTTGCAGGTGACGTAGTGAGGTTGTCTGTTGTTCAGCTCTTTGTCATGCATTTATCAGCGACATCGTGTTCATGACACGTGGGTGCGTGTGTCTGGAAGTCCTTTGAGGACACTGATGTATTCCAATTCTCTTTTTGAGGGTGTCTTTTTTTAATATGTCCATTTTTTCTATAATACTTTAACCATTCTAAATTATAAAATGTTTTGATTTTTCTAGTATTTGTTATGCCCTTATATATACATTATTACATCTAAATATATAGTAACAGCAATGTATCTAGAAAATTCTAAGGGGTTACTGGTTTTAGGAACTGTAACGCAAACACCAATGTAATCAGAACACAATGCTAACGGTAACAAAGTATCAAATCACTGACTTTGTTTAGTTTCTGCACAATGTAAATGGAAAGTCAGGAGCTGCCTGGCGGCAAGCTGTGCGGCCGGTGCCAGCTCCCAGCAGTCTAGCACTAAGCAAGAAGCACAGGCCCTCTGAACTACAAGAATGTGACTGGGGCTAGCTACCACCGTGCTCCTAGCCTTGGGTTGAGATGCACCTGCGCTAGTGCTACTGCCGTCCTAAGCTCGCTGCCACCACCGATCCGTCTTTGGAGATGAACAGGGCAGTAGAGAGTAGTGTAGCCACTGTTGTCTTCCTCTCTACGCGCTTGCAGGTGGACATGAAGGCGGGGTGAGCCGGTGAGGGAGGGATATGATGGACTGTGGTGTTATGGACAATAGTCGCCTTGGAACGCCTCGTCGAGCTGAGAAGGAATAAACAACAAGTTGAAGGCGATGGGTGCATGGTGTCGTGCTAGACTATCCGGGTCCCGTGCTATCTAATTGCGCAAGGATGGGAGCGGTATCCGTCTTGTGTGTGTGTGTGTGTGTGTGTGTGTGTGTGGCGATGGGTGCATGGTGTCGTGCTAGACTATCCGGGTCCCGTGCTATCTAATTGCGCAAGGATGGGAGCGGTATCCGTCTTGTGTGTGTGTGTGTGTATATATATATATATATATATAGAGTGTGTTTGGTTACCTGGCCAAACCCCTATAGATCTGTTAGCCAGGCTTACACAAACCAACTTAGGGGAGATAGCCAGGCTTCTATTATGCAACTTGTGGCTGTTTGGTTGTCTGTATAGATCTGTTAGCCAGACTTACACAAACCAACTTAGGGGAGATAGCGAGGCTTACTAGAAACGCTTGGGGTGCTCGTCTCCGCGGAGCCAGGCTTGGCCAGAGCTCATCTCACCTCCTGTCGCTCCTCACCCCGGCCCCTCCATTCTCGCACGCCGGAGCTCCCTCCGTCCACGCTTGTGCACCGGCGCTCCACCACCTGCTCCAGGTTCTCCTCTTCCCTCTGACCTCCATCCTCAGCCTTGCAATCGGTCATGGTGGGAAGAAGCACACCACCCTGTATTCCTCTTTTTCATCTCACCGGAAGGAAGCAAGCATGCAAGCCCGTGCTCTAGGAAGGAAGCGGCTCCATGGCTATGGCCCGTGCTCCTCCGTGCTTTGGGCTCGCGTAGTTGGTGCGGCGCTTGTGGCGGCAGGGCAGGCGAGCGCTGTGCGCGGCGGCGTTCTCGTCGTCGCATCAGCCGCGCTGCCACCGTGCATCGTCGTGCTTGGCTACGCACGCAACTTTAACCTCAGCCGCGACATGGCGTGCATCTACTAGACGACTCCTCCTCCTCGCACTTCGTGCAGGTCCCGGCCCCAGCCACCGTCTCCTCGTCCACTGTCGGCAAAGGTGCTCGCTGGGACGACAGACAACAGAGATGCCTGTGACATGTTCGACAAAATGCCTCCAAGAGGTAACCTTACCTGAACCAGGATGCAGTGACTGAATTCGAGCTAACCAGGCAACCAAACATGATCTAGGTAAGCCAGGCTTAGCTAAGATGAGTAAACCAAACAACAGCCCTTGCATGAGTAGAGGCAGGCTTATGTTACCCTGGCTTAGTTTGCTAGCCAGGCTCCAATAAAACCAGGGAACCAAACACACCTATAGACGTCCAAACGAGGTTGGGCCAGAAACAAACACGATTTAACGCAAAACATTAACAACGTAAGTGGATTACGTTAAATGGACCAAACCAAACGTTATGAAAAATGTTTTTTCTTTTAATTTGAAACCTGAGGTGAGTTAAAGAAACAGAGAACCTAGAGGTTCACTCAAAGAAGAGCTTGCGTTCGTAGAGCCACGCATTGGAGAAGATGTCAACAGACCCAGCTCTTCTCCCCCCGGCCAACTCTTCTCCTATTTTCTAAGCTCTATATAGGTAAGGCTTGGCCTTGATCTTCAGATGAGTCGTACTTGTTGCTATACTTGAGAGTGAGTCAAGAACCTTAGGATGGCAGTGGTACTTGTAGGCTAAAATGAGTGATTTGGGATAACCATGGGGATGCCAACCCTGAAATTAATGCTCTAAGAGCATCTCCATCAGCTCACCAATATTCCATCCCCAATAGAGTGATATTGGTGATCACCAATACTGTTTTTCTAGGCTATTAGGAGAGGTGCTCCAACAGATCACCAATAATCTTCCCCAATACATATAGGGTCCACCTGTCAAAAGGAGGTGATAGTCATTCATGGTATGAAAGATAGTGAAAGCTAGTGGTGGACCCCAGCTATTAGGGGAGATGCAACTCCTCCTTTATATGAGGGGAGATGGAGGATATAATGGTGATCACCAATAAAAGGGGATCATATATGGGAGTTGCTGGAGAAGTAAAATTGGCTCATCTCCCCCAATATGGTAGATTTATTGGGATGAGGGATGAGAAATGGGAGCTGCTGTAGATGCTTTAACTTGGTGTATAATCAATGAGGTTTGTTCTTGGAGTCTGTAGGAGGGTACCTGAGTAGGTTCTGGCTCGACCCCCTAGTTCATGGTGGAGTTCAGTGCAATTATGTAGTTGGCCTCCATTTTTGGTGGATCTGTGCATATAACTACTCCCTCCGTATTGTCAATAGACGATGTTATGGAGTCCAGGCCAGTTGCGCTAAAGAATAACGTTCAAATCGCGGCTGCTAGGTATCGAGCCCGCACAGCGCCGTGAGCCCGCACAGCACCATGCAAAACTAAAAGAGCAAAATTCACTAACGATCATCCAATTTGGCACCAGGTGCCGCTTAGTCCCTGTTCTTTGAAAATGTAATTTTCCGGTCCCTCAACTTGGCTCAAGGTGTCATCTAGGTCCTCGAACTTTCAAAGTGATCAACCACAGGTCCCTAAACTTGGCGGAGGGTGTCATCTAGATCCCAAATATTATAGCTAATTGATGCAAATTTTAAAAAAAGAAATCTAATTTAGTTACAATCCGTAGAATATTATAAAAATTTATCTTTTTTTATAAGATCTCGAATGAAGATTTTTATATAGAAATTGTAGCTCTCGATGAAATCTATAACTTTTTAGTTTTGAGTTTTTTTTTTAATTTGAGGTCGTTAAGATGCTAAAAAAATTAAATAAATTTTTAGCATCTTAAAAAATTTATTTAAGTTTTGTAACATCTTAACGGCCTCAAATTAAAAAACTCAAAACTAAACAAAGTTATAGATCTCATCGAGAGCTACAATTTCTATACAAAAATCATCTTCATTCAAGATCTTATAAAAAGATACAATTTTTATAATATTCTATGGACTGTAGCTAAATTAGATTTCTTTTTTTAAAATTCTATACCGAATTAGCTATAGTATTTGGGACGGACCCGAAAAATCACATTTTCAAAGAACAGAGACCTAAGCGGCACCTAGTGCCACGTTGGATGACCGCTGGTGAATTTTGCTCGACATAAAAATACTACGGCTACCAGATATTGAACTATGGACCTCTAGCCTCGGGCCTTGGAGCGTTGGCCAAGTGAGCTACGGCGGATTATTATATAGGTAGCATTCTGAGCTATATTTAATAAAGACAAGACAGAAAAACTAACTTCTAATTAATCACCCCTTAGTAATTGTACTCATGTCCTAAATGCATCTAATTACGATACGGAGGGAGTATGTGATACATCTTATATGGATCCTTTCATCAAACCAATATGGAATTCGCAGATAGAAGTGTTTGGCAATGTGTTTCCCTCCATCTGAGTAAATGTAACATGGGCCTCAAGGTGGATTGGTCGTAGGTCCTAGTTGGTCGACCATGGGCCAGTCGCGGGTCGCCCAAACCCTATCAAGACTATTTTTGCACACTTTTTTTTTTTGCATTCGCATGGTAATCAAAACTCAAGGAATTAGTTAGAATTAAATCTTGTGACTATTGTTATGGTTTGTCATTTGTTATTTTTTATGCAAAAGCTGATGGTCTTATGTGAGAGTTTACAACCATCAACAAGGTGCCAAGTGCCTGAGTGGCCAAGTGACTAGGTGGTCGAATGGCAGCAGCTAAGTTGACCAAGTTCATATGTTGTACCATCAGTCCATCAATAATGTTTAAGTTTAACATGCATGTTTTACAAATGATTTTTCAGCTACTATATTATATATCCATGGACCATGGCTGAGTGCTTGAATGATTGAGTGACCGAATGCATATCAATATACTCTTGTCCATTAAAAATGTATATACAATATAAACTCATATAAGTGTGCAATACAATCACATCTTAATTTATGTACAATCAAAATATGTGAATATATCAATTACATGTTCGGTCGATAGTGAGGCGCTTGTGGTGACTTCGTCAATCTCAAGATTTGCCGGTCCATCTCAGTTCTTCGAAGGTGCTCATAGGGGTAGAGTGTGTGTGCGTGCGTTCATGGGGGTGAGTGTGCGCTCGTGTATATAAGTGTCTGAGTCTATAACTGGGTCTTCAAAAAAAAATATGCTATACACAAATGTAAAAAGCGTAGTCATTGATTTGGACCTCGTTGGCTCTCTCCCTACCAACGCAACAGCTTTCTACATATCAAAGCATCGTCATTTTCACTGCCTTTTTACGCCCACAAAAACATAATGTTAAGCACGGTGTACGAGTTTGCATTGCCCGTCTACATTCACGCGAAAATTGCAGACGTACGGTGCTTCGATCACGTACGCCTGTTCTGTGAACATTGCCCATTTTCTAATCAAAATGTGTGAGGCACATCTGGCACTGAGTTGTGTTATTGAATTGGATTTCCATGTGTTCAATGCTTTGCTAAAAATAGCAAATGACCTGCGTGCATAAATTGAAAGTTATTCCCTGCCCATTTGTACCCAGTAGTACCCACCCCTGATACTCCTAGCTGGTGCACTAGTTGCACAACAATGGCGTCTCCATCCTTTACGTGCCTATTGCTGCCATTTCTCTTCTTCTCCACCATCCTCCGTTTTCCAGTGCCTGTGGTGTCCTACGTGAGCCCTGACGCGCGGCTCCGCCATGTGCAAAACGAACCTTCCAGATACCGAGTCCACATAGTGCTCGTCGAGCCGCCTCCCGAAACGGACACCCCACACCACCATCACTGGGAATCCTTCTTGCCGACCACCTTGACGGACTCCGGTGGTGCACTCGTACACGGAGGTGTTCAGCGGCTTCGCCGCGAGGCTCACAGACTCCGAGCTGGACGCCGTGAGCAAGAAGCCCGGGTTCGTGCGCGCGTTCCCGGACCGCACCCTGCAGGTCGCGACGACACACACGCCGGCGTTCCTGGGGCTGACGCGAGACGCCGCTGGGTTCTGGAACAGCTCGGGGTACGGCAAGGGCGTCATCGTCGGGCTGCTCGACAGCGGCATCCACGCGACGCACCCTTCCTTCGACGACCACGGCGTCCCGCCGCCCCCGGCTCGGTGGAAGGGCGCGTGCGCGCCGGGCTCCGCGGCCCGGTGCAACAACAAGCTCATCGGCGCGAGGTCGTTCGTCGGCGGCGGAGACGACGCCGACGTCAGAGACGGCATCGGCCACGGGACGCACACGTCGTCCACGGCGGCGGGGAACTTCGTCGATGGCGCGTCGCGGGACGGCCTCGCCGCCGGCACGGCGGCGGGGATCGCCCCCTCCGCGCACGTGGCGATGTACAAGGTGTGCGTCCAAGAAAGGTGCGACAGCTCGACCATACTCGCCGGACTGGACGCGGCGATCAAGGACGGGGTGGACGTGCTCTCCATCTCGCTCGGCGGCAGCGCGAGCTTCGGGTTCGACCAGGACCCCATCGCCGTCGGCGCGTTCAGCGCGGTGTCCAGGGGCATCGTCGTGGTGTGCGCCGCCGGCAACAGCGGCCCATCGGCATCGTCCGTCGTCAACGACGCGCCGTGGATCCTCACGGTCGCTGCCGGCTCGGTGGACCGGACCCTCGCGGCGGACGTGGAGCTCGTCAACGGCCCCCACGTCGCTGGAGAGGCGCTGACTCAGGTGAACAGCTCAGGCCCCAGCAAGCAATATCCTCTCTTCTTCTCCAAGGAGCAGCCCTACTGCGAGTACGGTGATGACAGCCGCATCGTCGCCGGCAAGATCCTGGTTTGCGAGGTCTCCGAGTCGCCGGCAGAGAAGTCCAACATCCGTGAGCTAGTGAGAGCTGGAGCGGCCGGCGTGGTGCTGGCGAACGCCAACACCAGCGGCTACACCGTAGTCCTCCAAGACTACGGCCCCGGCGTCGTGCAAGTGAGCACCGCCGGTGGAGTCAACATCACGGACTACGCGACGTCCACAAGTAGTTCCTCGGCCGCCGCCGCCGCCGCCTTCACGTTCAAGAACACCCTCGTCGGTGACGGTGTCCGTCCGTCCCCAACCGTCGCGTCGTTCTCCGGCAGGGGTCTGAGCGCGGTCAACCCCGGCGTGCTCAAGCCTGACATCCTGGCTCCGGGACTCAACATCCTCGCAGCGTGGCCACCACTAGGCGATACTAGCTCCAGCAGCTCCGGCTCCGGGACGCCGTCGTTCAACATCATATCCGGCACGTCGATGGCGACGCCGCACATCAGCGGCGTCGCGGCGCTCGTCAGGAGCGCCCACCCCGACTGGTCGCCGGCGGCCATCAAGTCGTCCATCCTCACCACCTCCGATGCGGTCGACACCAGCGGCGGGCCCATCTTGGACGAGCAGCACGAGAAGGCCGGCGCGCACGCGACGGGGGCCGGTCACGTGAACCCTGCGAGAGCCGCTGACCCCGGACTCGTCTACGACCTCGGCGTGCCGGAGTACGCCGCCTACCTCTGCGCGCTGCTCGGCGACCGCTCCCAGGCAACCATCGTGCGGAACGCGAGCCTGAGCTGCGCCAAGCTGCCCAAGACACCCGAGGCGCAGCTGAACTACCCCACCATCACCGTGCCGCTGCACCCGACGCCGTTCACGGTGAACCGGACGGTGACCAACGTCGGGCCGCCGGAGTCCACGTACACGGCGAAGGTGGACGTGCCGGGGACACTCAGAATGGATGTCTCGCCGGCGACCTTGGTGTTCCTCCAAGGCCGGAGAGAAGAAGACGTTCAGCGTGACGGTGAGCGGCCAGGCAACCGGGGGCCAGGAGGTTGTTGTGCAAGGGAGTCTGACCTGGGTAAGTGTCTGGGAAGCTTGCGGTGCGTAGCCCGGTCCTCGCCGTCAGCAGATCCTAGCTTTGCTTTACTCGTCAACCTGTTTGTGCCGACAACACTATGTATGTAAGAATAACTTACGTGTGCATGTCATGTGAAACGAAATGATATAAACGAAATGATATACGGTATTTTTTAAAAAGCATATACGACATTAAATTTCGTGTTTTTTAAGGCCAGTCTTGATGACTAGTTTTATAGTGTTGTTTTTAAAACAGTCATACCATATATAACAAAATTAAACTCGGATGACCCTCAATACAAAGTTTAATTATCTAATTTTATATGTATTTAATTTCATGACTCATAGAGAGTTGGTAGTCATGTTAAGAGAGTTTTATCCACATAATACTAATTTCTTTTCTCTCTTCTTAAATACACTGTCATATTGTCAAATATGCCTATATATCAACCTATTTAATGCAAATAAAACTCACATGAAACTTTCGCTGAGATTGACCTAATAAAGCTATAACACTCTTGAGTGAATCTCTTCTATCATATGATTTCTGGTTTGTTTGATTGACTTTTGGCTTTCCTCGGCATCGCACGCTACAACCCTGTAAGGTGTTAGACTTACCTAACCAAGCATGGTGTCCTCCTATCCTACTTCTTGGTACCATTCTGACTACCATGGGATTTTATTAGCCCAGATAAAAAACTCAGAATCCTAAAATCCCATCCAAATATATTAGGATTCTAGCAGATTAACATAGAAGTGGCTTCTCCAAAACAGCTCAATTTCTCTCTTTTCCATTGAATAAAGATCCGTCTTGTGAAATGTTTGGTAGCACTCTTCCAAAGGAGTCGGAGCCGGAGCTGGAGCCAGAAAGAAGCCCTACTAAATAGGCTCATATATGCATATATGCAGGTAATCAAACACATAAGATCTTTTTTTTAGAATTCTGAAAATCTATTGAGATCCAAACAGGATTGAAGACACAATAATTGCCATAATCGCGGTAAGAAAATTTACTATTACTAATTAGATAATTCAACAAAAACACCACTTTAATTCTCACAAATGAGCTAGGAAAAACAGATAATTCTAGAAATTTCTATAATAATAAGAAAGATCTAATCTTTAATTTGGTTGACTCTAATCATCCTCATTGATAATATGCATTAGAATCTATTGTAGTAATTTATAAAAAATATTTCCCACCAATGACATTACAATGAATAAATAAAGTAGTCCTCTAGTTTTACATCTAAATTATCTACCTCTGCTATTATAAAAGATAATTCAAAATAACACTTATACTGATGTGTAAATTATACTGACATATACTTGTCAAAAGAAATTATATTGACATATAAATTACTCACAGCTAGCATTATCGGAGATATAATTTGAAATAGGAAACATATTTAGTGCAAACCCACTTCCCATGAAAATCCGTGTAAACTACGGCAAAAAAAAAAGTCGTCTAAATTCACCAAAAAAAATCACACATTCAGATGTTATGATGATACACAACCTTGTAAAATATCTTGTCCAAACTCGATTTCGTTTGAGTCTTCGATGATTTGTTAGAAATTTATTATTTTTATATCTCACAAACGAAGTCGAGTTTAGACAATATATTTGATAAGGTTATGTATCATCGTATCATCAATATGTGTTTTTTTTTATAAATTTAGACAACTTTTTTTTTACCATTGTTTGTATGGATTTTTTTGAAAAATTGGTTTACACTGGATACTTCCTTTTAAAGTAACCCTCTAATTTGTAGTACTAGTAGATATGCACGTGCGACACGCACGTGTCTATTAAATAGTTTTTATAATAGAGCAATATATATGAAGCAAAAAAATTACATCAAAGCTAGTATGTGCTCAAGATCCACTTAATTGCAACAATCATTACAAGGCTATAATTACTTCATATTTCACTTAGATCATTGCGACGTGTGACAAGATTTATATTTTATGAATAACAAAATTTGCACATCCTTCATTGCTAGTGTTTTTGTCTTTCCAAGGTCTATTCTACTGTCACCACTCTAGCAGGCCAAACTGCACATCCTTTTATTGCTAGTGTTTTTTTTTTTTTGCAAGGTCGATTCTTCTATCACCTCTCTAGGTGGGCAAATTTTGTGACCAAACATTTATCATTTATCATTCTTTGCAAGGTCGATTCTTCTATCACCTCTCTAGGTGTGCAAATTTATGAACAAACATTTATCATTAATCATTCTTTCTCAGGGCTTAGCTAAAGGCAATTTGTGAAAAGAAAACCTCCCGTGCCTTTTCATGTTACCTGCAAGAAAGATCATAATAATATCTTAGCAAACTTTTGCTAGAGCATGAAGAGAGGTTACAAATAAAAATTATAGAGTTCAGGCGATATGGCAAGTCGATGGCTTGGATGCCTCTGCCTTCCTCTCCGACTCGGCCTCATCCTCAAGCTCCGGGATGCCCTCCATCCTCAGCTCGGCGTAGTTGGGGCTGTTGGTTGGCAGATTCCCGCGAGCGTAGTCTTCCATGAACTGGTCGTACTGTGTGAACGGGTCGAAGAATTCCCATGGCGAGGCCTCCGCGGTCGGGGGCGAAGGCGGCGGCCCAGGCTGCCTCGCGCCGCTTCCGGCGTCTCTGCGGCAAGGCCCGTGCGGTGCAGGCCCGTAGCTATAGCCGTAGCCGCCGCCCGTTGGCGTATCCGTAGGTGCCCTCGGCCGTGGTTTTTTGCGTGCGGGTATCGGGGTCCTCGTACACCACGGTGGGCGTGGGCGATCTTCTCATCAAGTGGTGGTGGTGCCTCGTGGACATCGACGTCGACGCCTCCTCGCTCCAGCCACCGCCGCCTCCGTGTCTAGTGTCGTCAAGGCCATGGAGATGGACTGTAGGCCGATCAGAAGATCCTCGCTTGTGTGATCTTGGTATAAACTATAAACAACTCATGCGTGTTTGTTAGGAAATCCAAGGTCCAGGTGCAACACATCATGACTCATATCAAGTGGTCGCCTGAGGGGGAAAGGAGATCAAGAATTTGCGTCACGTACAGCAAATACGACGATGATCAGATGGAAATTAAATAAGGTCAAGTCCGATTGATGAAAGAGAAGATAAGTACGCCCACCGAATATGGGAATAGTTTATCCTTGATTCCACTACTTGAATCTTGGTTTAAGAGGAGTCTTATCTAACATGTAAGATCTCGGACAATGGAAGGCTCACATGATACGGAGTCTAGATCTAACGGTTATTAATTAAGGAGAGTAAGATCTTAAACGACAGAGGGCTCATATAGCGCAACATCAAGATCGAACGGTTATTAATGAGGAAGAGCTCCCTCAAAAAACTCGCTCTTTTATAGTTTGATGATGAGATGAGATGAGATGATGATGATGATGATGATGATTGATGAATTGATGATGATGATCAAAATTTACTGCATTTGCCGTTATAAAACATAATTGAAAATAACCTTTTAACCCGCTGCACGGTCTGCACGGTCTTTTGATCTGGTCCCGTACTCTCGTTCCTCCGCTCGGCCGCCTGGACGGCTGACCTCTCAATCAACGAGAGGGGCATCTCTGATCTCCCTCTCCACCTCGCCTCGCACTCTCTCAACGCGCCGCCTCCTGCTTCGCCGGCATCGACGATGGCTGACTATGGCCACGGCGGGGGGCAGATGCGGGGCAACCCGGACTCCCGCTCCAGGGGCCAGGGCCAGCGCCCTAACGTCCAGCAGCTCAAGCTCGTAAGCCACCGATCCCCTCCTCTCCCCCGCTAAACCCTAACCCTACCTGCCTGATTCGTCTCCGAGGTTTGGTTTGGTTTTGCTTCGCTCGCAGATGGGGCAGATCCACCCGACGGGGCTCACGCCCAACCTGCTCAAGCTCTTCGAACCGCGGCCGCCGCTAGAGTACAAGCCCCCGCTGGAGAAGCGCAAATTACCGGCCTACACCGGTGAGTCGGCGAATCTTGGGATTGTCTAGTAGATGGTTTCAAGGGTTTGCGCACTGACTGATTAATGTGACTACTGATTTGGATACAGGGATGGCACAGTTTGTGTCGCACTTTGCCGAGCCCCAGGATCCAGAGTATGCTCCGCCGGTGCCCAAGTGTGAGACCAGGGTATGTTTTTGTCTATATATATATATGGCAACGTATGCTATGCAAACTAGACTCCTGCGCAAATTATGCAAACTCTAATCAAGACCACATGAATCTAATCCAATGGTTTGTAATTTTAGCACTTAAACCCTTCCACTATATATGCTGTCCTAGGTGTGTCTGCTATCGTATTTGTTCAGTTGTCTCTAGTCAGGCTTTGTGTGCAACTGGATGGTGTGTCAAGTATTTATGATAGAGAATTGCATCTTTTAAAACAGTAGCTTCTGAAACCTTGTAGCACACGATATCTACTGAGCGCATGATAATTAGGGGCATTACCGGTCAACTTTGTTAGTTGTTTCTGCTACAACAGCATGCATGGTTTCAGTATGTTCCAGATATTTCAATATTTTGAGAGATGATATCATTCATCCAACTGTGTGAAGACATTGTGGCACTTCTTTCTGCTGAGATCAAGGATAGAAAAGGCGTCAGGTGGTCTCTAGGCGGCGACCTACCGCCTAGAGCCTAAGCATGCCTAGGCATTCTATACACATGTATATTACGTTATGAAATAAAAGAAGAAACAAGGAAATGTAGATCTAAAGTTGGATGGAAAGGCCCATTAAAAAGTGCAGCCCACCATATCTACCCATCTCATCCCTTTGCCTCCTCCCAGCTGCATGCAGCCACGCACCTGAGTCTGACTCTCGGACTATGCTTCCTCCCTGCCTCATCTGTTTTTTCCCCGCCGTCGCTCACCTCCTCCCTTCCATCTCTGCCGCCGCGGCTCCTCCCGGCTGCGCCTGCTGCCTTTGCTGTCACGTGACTGTGCCTGCCGTGTCTGCTGCCATCCATAGCACCAGACTTTGACACCCGACATCTACACCTGCAAGCAGCCTGCCGTCCATGCCTCCTCTTCCGCTGGGCCGCCGCTTTTCACACCCCCTCCCCTGCCACCCAGCATCCGTACCTTTGCAGATCTGCATGTAGGAACACCAGGGACGACATATCTGGTTGCCACTGTTGACAGGCGCCGCCTACTAGACCTGAGCATTTTGTGTACCAGACTGAAAAGGGCCAGTTATTTTGGGCCTAAAATAAATAATTCGGGCCAGGCTTGGCCTGAGTTTTTTTTGGTTAGCAAGAACTATGCCAGGCCTTGTCCACTAAGGTTCGTCGGTGGGCCGGGCCGGGCTCCATTTGTTCAGGTCTACCGTCTACCCCCTAGGTTTGTTGGTACCCAGTTGCGCAAAGCATGCCTAGGTGGCCGTGGAATGGCTCGTGGGCCTAAATTGTTGTTCAACTGCACAAATTTTGGCTATCTTGATAGTGCATTGGATTATATCTTACTCTGCTTTGGGGCATATCGTAACATTGTTCTACGCTTTTATTTTATTTTATCTTGTACCTGAATATTATATGTCCTGTATGCAGGCTGAGAAGAAGGCTAGGATTCGCAATAATAAGCTCGAGCAAGGTGCAGCTAAAGTTGCTGAAGAGCTTCAGAAGTGTAAGTTCTTAAGTCATGGTGCCACCCCAATTTTTTTTTTTTTTTAAATGATGGAGGCAATAACATCATTGTTCTGATTTGGTTTTATGCAGATGACCCGCAAAGTGACCCCAATGCTACTGGAGACCCATACAAAACACTCTTTGTTGCTAGACTTGTAAGTAATTTTGCTTCAAATCACTGTCACATTTCTTAGTCTACTCATGATAATTAGATGGCAAGTTATCTTTGTAACACCAAGCTCATTGTCTTTGCCATTGTTGCAGAACTATGAGACATCTGAGCAGAGGATAAAACGGGAGTTTGAAGGTTATGGTCCTATTAAAAGGGTGAGTAATGTGGTAAATTCCTGTGCAGGTGAAGTTATTGCACTGTGGTAAGGTTTATTCAGTTATTTTAAAAATGCAAACAATCATTGGCCAAAACTGTGTGGAAACTGGAAAGGTTGCCTCATTAGCTTATGGCTTCCTTTAAGTTTTGACAAGTTTTTGCGGCAGCAGGGGTCTTTATAATTGCTCTGTTGCTTCATTTCAGATCTTAGAATCAAATGTTGCACTTCTTCATTTTCTTTCTTGTTTCTGAAAACTTCCTTGCAAATGCTTTCACAGAAATTGGGAAGCTCTTTCTATTTCCGTAGTCATTTTTGGTAAACTTAGCATTCATGATTTAATTGAACTTTAATTTTTGGAGCCAACTTCTTGCTCTGTTTCATGAATCACACACAGGTATTTAGTGTTTGCTCTTAAATGTATTCCATGACAACTTTTTATGGTTTTTGAGCAGTGAATTCGATGATTTCTCTGTACTTCATTTTACTGGAATACTTAATTATGAAAATGGTCTAGCATAAAATATTTTCAGTACTTTTATACTGTTCAACACAATGATGTAAAATGTTACTATGTTAGCAGTTATGGGTATTCAAACATCAGACGAAGAAAATTTTGGTGGGGAGGGGTGTGGAGTAACTCTTGTCAGTTGTGTTGTGCTAAACTGAGGAAATATCAATATTATCTATAGTCTCTTTGTGAGCAATCTTTATACCTTTTGGGGCTTGGAATACGTTTCAAATGAACAAATTATATAGGGTTCAGGCATAAGTGTGCTTGCTGGTAATTTAGTTAGTTGTTTGCTCTGAATCTTTGGAAAGGTTTTTTATATGTGCATGGTTAGTACAAGCAATTAATTACAAGGCATCGCTAGGAACACAAATGTGCATAAACAGGTAACTATGGCTGCACCTGGCTGTGGCCCAGGTTCTCAATTTCCTAGTACTCCATTACGAATTGTAAGTCGTTCTGGCTTTTCTAGGTGCATTGCTTTTGTTATGCACTTAGATATACATTATGTCTAGATAAATAGTAAAAGCTTTGTATCTAGAAAAGGCAGAACGACTTAAAATTTGGAATGGATTACTTTTTTGTTGCCATCAAGAAATTCTTTGAGGAGAAGAGAAAATTTGCTTCTGACAAAGGTAGTAAAAGGGAGTTGTTCTGATTTCACGAATTTGCATCTACCATATTGGTCAACTGGGGTAAACAAGCTTGAAAGATGCTGTCAGTGGCAAACATATATCACTTTGTATTTCTAAAAAGCAGCTTGTTGCAGACACGGATTTTCTACGGTATGTAGGCTTAATTGGGTAGGTTTGCTGGTGAGTATAGTGTTTATAGTTCTTTCAGTTGAGCTTTTAAGGTTTTATGGAGGAATTGACAACCCGACACAGTACTAATTGCCTCTCAACTCCTAGAGTCGAAGATCTGTCGATTTTATGCACAAGGGGTATACATAACTCACTTCGTATTTATCACCTCTCTGTTAACTTTGTTATCATTCTGTTCATTTGGAAAATGAAGGCTGAACAAATTTCGCAATGGAGGGTAACTTGGTATACTAGTTCTATCCTACACCTTTTTTCTTTAGTAAAATTCCCTGGTAAGGGGATGTCCAATTTATTTCCCAACGTATGCCAATCGGCCAGACAGAGCTTTTCCTCCAACTGTGTCGATTTGTGCTGGATTTCGCTCCTCGTGTGGAAGCTCCTACATGTGCAAGGTTAGCACGGCTGTTTTAGGCTTTATGCCTGTCTGTCGTGCAGCATAAAATATGCTAAAAATGAAAAGAACAGAAAACACAATTACAAACTAATAATATATCATATTCTAAAGTTAAGTGGGACTTTCTTATTGAATATTATTTCATTACTATATTTGATCTTTTCAGGTTCGTCTCGTAACTGAGAAGGATACAAATAAACCTAGAGGATATGCATTTATAGAGTATGTGCACACACGTGACATGAAAAGTAAGGTTCTCTTTTTTTTTTTTTGTTGCAGATTTCCCATTTCATTTATGTTTGGACTCTCCTAATAACTTGCATTTTCTCTGCTAACTTGGTTTCTCACCAGATGCTTATAAGCAAGCAGATGGGAGGAAAGTGGACAACAGGAGGGTATTAGTTGATGTTGAGCGAGGTAGAACTGTTCCAAATTGGCGTCCCAGGAGATTGGGTGGTGGGTTGGGATCAAGCAGGATGGGTGGTGCTGATACTGACAAAAAGGATACCACTAGGTGCATCTGTTTTCTCATTTGATCCCCTGTAAAAAGTTATTGCTTTTAGAAAGAGGCGCTGAAGTCCAACTGGTCATTAATGCTTATACTAGTCATATGTGTTGGCTTTGCTTCTACATGTTTTTGTTCCTTTTGTCTTTTATATGCTTTCCTGTATGAGGCCTTCCGTAGCATCTGATACATTGACTTGTCATTGTTGATGTTGAAAGTTGTGATGACCTTAGTGTATTACTTGTGCTATATTTATGTTGGCATTACAATATCTGGTTGTTGTTAACACTTGTGCATATCTTATTATCAGGGAGCAACAGCATGGTGGGCACCCCAGATCAGAAGAGCCTAGGAGGGATGAACGTCGGGCCGATAGGTAAGCCATGCCAATTAAGGAATTGTTGCATTGGTGTTATACTATTTATACTTAATTGCTTCTTTATTCTTGCTCAAAGGGATCGTGAAAAGTCTCGTGAAAGGGTACGGGAAAGAGAGCGTGATGAAAGGACCCGTGAACGTTCACATGACCGGACTCGTGACAGAGATTCACGAGATGAGAAGCATCACCATAGAGACCGTGAGAGGCCTCGGGACAGGGAGAGAGGGAAGGAACGCGAACGAGATCATGGCCGTGACCGTGATCGTCGTGACAGGGACAGGGATCGCGGTCGGGACTATGATAGAGAAAAGGACAGCGCTCGTCGTGAGAGAGGCAGGGACCGTGGTGAAAGAGATTATGAGCGCACCAGTCATGATCGTGACCGCGGTCACATGCATGAGAGGGATGCAGACTATGGCAATGGTGGGACAAAGCATGACAAAAATCTGTCCAGTTATGGTCAGGATTATTATGGTTATGGTCAGTATGAGCATCACAAAGGTCATGACGCATATGTTTATGGTCAAGATGGACGTGGGCATGAAACTGAACACTCAAAGCGTCATGAGCATGAGTATTACCATCTTGACTCATATGGTAAAACGGAAACCAACTATCAGATGCAGCCAAACAAAGCTGAACCAGAAGGCCCTGAGGAAGGTGAGGCATATGAGGAAGGTGACTACCAGTATCACCGGGCTGGTGAACACATGAATGAAGCTTGATTGCAGCGGTGAGATTTGCCAGCACCTTTATATGATGATTTTAATGTTGATTATTAGTATAATTTAGTTTCAGCTGCATAGTGCCTGTCAGTTATGTTCGTCCATGTTGGGCAAATCTCAAAAGCATGCCCAACTGCGTGGACTATGGAATTTGAAGCCTTTGGATGCCAGTTTCTTGTGGAATAATATGTTTGTGGAGAGCCACATAATTTGCCCTCATCCTTGTACTTTTCTGTTAAAAACTTTTGTATGACAGATCCTTTAAATTATTTGTTCCAACATTTTGCATATCTATCTGAATCAGTATTCAATATTAAACAAATTTAAGTATTCATCTTTTTCAATTTTAATCATCTTAGAGCATCTCCAACAATTGGCTAAATGACTTGCCATCCTAAAAATTTGATAAAAAACGCAACAAAAGACTCTCCAACAGTTTGCTATACGTGTTTGCCAAATCTGGGTGATTGCCAAATTCCGGAGCCGCGCGTGTAGCTTTCAGCGTGGTGGAAAAAAGCGCCATCGCGCCCGCGCCTTTCTCCAACTCGTTTCCCGCGACGTAGGTGAAATTTCCAGGGCTTCTTCCCGCCGTCGAGGCCGCCGCGTCTCTCCTCCGAGTGCAAACCGACGCCGCGCCGTGATCCTACTGCCGAGCCCAAGCCGATCTCATCTTCAGGTCCTCCGTCAGATAGAGTCCGCCGGCCGCCGGCCGCCGGTATCCAGGTCTCCTCCGTCGACGCGTTTTCCAGGTATGTCCACCGATCTTCCATGGCCCATCCTTCTCGCGTCCTTCTCTTTTTGCAACTCGTATGCTGCGAACATCACTAGGGTTTTAATGTCGTTGCTGTTCCATGCCCCATCCATCCATGCCCCTTTCGATCTATGGTGAATTCGTGCTGTGGTTGAAGGACGACGCATCTGCAATACGTATTCTTTATCGTGTACATCTCGTTCATGAGCCGGACGCCGTGCTGGCTGCCTAGCGTAGCAGTACAGCAGGCATTGAATTTCTTCTAGTTTTTTCTTCTCGGATTATTAAAATTGCTACTTGCCTAGCGTATAGCAGTACATCTTGTTCAATTGCTACTTGCTGTCCAGATTAGAATTCATAGTAAAAGTATGAACTATATATTTTAGGACAGAGGAAATTAATATTTATACAATTTTTTTCTTATTCAACTGGATGCTAATAGCTGAGCATATCCGTGATGTTATCTGTAGTTTGTTTCATCTTGCTGAATCTAGGCACGTCTCGCGAGATACGACGGGAGGAGAAGCTAATCCGGTAGTTGATTGATTAGTTGGGATGTGGGCCTTTTTTTTTTTATTTTTTTTGGCAAAACTATTTTGGTCACTTTTTCCTACTTGTCAAATTATTTAGCAAGTTGCTATAACTCGAAATTTGGCAAACAAAATTTGTCAATTGTTGGAGATGCTCTTAGAGCATTTGCAGCAGCTTTACCAATACACTTTCGCCAGCAAGATGTTATTGGTGCTGCTCCAATATTACGCGTGTGTGTGGTCGGTGGGTGGGTGAGCTGGTAGATCACCATTATCTCACCTCCAATATAGAATTTGATATATAAAAGGTCCACTCGTCCGTGGACAATTTATTTTTCTTTTTTCTTTTCTCTACATTCATTTATCTTTTCCTTCCTTTTATCTCCGTCGTTATTCCTCTATGCATCATCTTCCACCGCCGCCGTATCTTCCTCGCTTCTCCTTACAGACTGGTGCGAGCTCAAGCATCTCCGATTCTCCATGCCTCCAGCGACGTGGGGGTTTGAGGAAGCTGTGCCTCCACCGCACACGAGCTCCTCCATGCGAATCGGTGCAAGCTCGAGGAACCTGTGCCTTGTGCCTCCACAGTCCACAGGCGCGAGCTCGAGCACCTCCACCGTGGACTGCCATGAGATCCTACCGTGTCCGTCCCAGCGCCTTTCCTCTCAGCCTTGTTCCCGTTAGCACAGCCCCATCTTGGAGGACGCTGAGAGAGAGCAAACGTGGTGTTTGGCTGCCTGATACAAGCCGCGACAGGATGAAGGTCCACGTGTATGTGGAAAGAAAAGTTCGACAATTAGGGTTGCGTCTCCACGTTTATTTAGGGTAGTTGGGGTGTTTTTTCTTGTGACCACCAATTAAAAAGGATGAAATGAGTATCACACTTAATAAAGATAAGATGCGGATCCTCTAGAGTAATAATTTTGAGCTAACTCATAATAGGGTAGATTTTGGGGCTCTACTGATACTCTTAGCTTCTGTTTGCAGATACAACATTTTCTTTGGTTCTAGAATTTCACTGACTTCTTCAATAAGAACAGTTTCTGAGGATCCAGCAAGTCTTGGATTCCCCTTAAAATCTGGTGCTTTCACAGATGCTTCTGCCATGCAACAAATTCTAAGACAGGGGAGGCCAGTTTATGTATAGTAGAAACATGGTGAAATTTCATTTTATGTATTTGTTATTTTTTTTGGAATGATCCGGGCCACTTTACGGGCATTTGGAGGCGCCTTCCTTGGTCCTCAGGTTGTCGTAGCACGGGCACTCTTGCTTGTTGCCGTATGTGCCGGATGGGACACACAAGCACTTCTGGCAGCAGTAGTTGCAGAAGAAAAGGCATGGCTTCTTGTGCGATGTAGCGGAGCACCGGTACTCACATTTGCCTGGACATTCTGTACATGCACGAGATACGATATTAACTGAGAGAGGAATTACTGCCATCATGTCCTTTTTAAGAAATTAATTTGTAAAACAAGGCGGCACAAAAACTGAATTAATTACTGTATGTAGAAAGCACAGAAAATCCATTTACGTTCTATGGGGACAGAGCCTTCATCACCAGCCTGTATTACAAATTCACACGACAAATAAGTAAAAACAAATAATGTAAATGCAGCATTCAAATACCAGAAAGCGGCGCAACATTTCATAGGATGCACAAAACAAGTAATGCTATGTAGACTTACAGGTTTGTAAATAAACTCTCCATTTGCGCTTCCAGCAGAAACCACAACCTGAAAAATATGAAGACAGTTTGTAGTGACAATAAACGTAGTATGTACATATTGGAATCATAGATTCTTATTGAGGAAATGAAAACAATCCCTTGGATATAAAGTTAGGGTTTCCGAAATTCCAAACGAGGAAAGTACTAAAAGAACTGCAAAATTGAATCTTTTTGAAAACTTAAATAAAGCACACAAAAACTGGAACATTAAAACGAAAAATCATACCACAAATACTAGTGCGAGAAACAAGAGAACAAAGGCGAAAGAGCTCGACGCTTGAGCCATTCTTTCTTCCTCCTCCTTTGCGCACCTGTGAATGAAATGATACTAATTGTTGGAAAAAAGCCTTAATGGTGACCAATTTATTTATAGTATGAGAACAGAATCATTATTTGCAGCTGTAATACTGAATGTACTCATGCCGAATCTCTGAACCTTAATTGACATTGCACACTGGTACAGTTGGCATGCATGCCACTAGTATAGAAAAGCTTTGTACAGACGGTTCCAGACGCCCTTTCACTGGCGTTTTGGCCCGCCGCCTGTGCTAAAGGCCAGTGAAAATGTTGCATTTTCACTGGCGGTTGCTTGAAAACCGCCTGTGGAAATGCATTTTCACAGGCGGTTTACACAAGCAACCGCCAGTGAAAATGGCATTTCCACTGGCGGTTCACATAAGGAACCGCCAGTGGAAATGGTATTTCCACAGGCGGTTTCTTTAGGTGAACCGCCAGTGGTAATGTTTTCCCGCCAAAATTCATTTGAATTTTAATTTTTTGAATTGGCGCCCTCTCCTCTCTCCCTCCCTCCTCTCTGTCCTCCTCTTTCCCTCCCTCCCTCCTCTCCCCCCTCATCTTCCTCCCTTCTCCCCCCTCATCTTTCTCTCTTACTATAATCAATACAAAGGCTATTTAATTATGAGAAATACATCAACAAAAATTAATTATACTATACAATACTTATATACATATTGTCGAGGGTCAAAACCACGGCCCTCTAAGGACCGGGGTAAAACAACTTTCAAAAGCAAAATCACCACGCCAGGATCAAGGTGCTCGCGGCCTAGCCCACGGTGCGAGGGCAGAAGCATTCCTGGCCCAACAACAACCAGTTAAAATCCACCCGAGGCCCACGGGGTAAAGCCACTGCTGAGGGATCGACCCCCCGGATAAACTCCGATTCGCCCGACCCCTACCTATCGAGGGGGGTCGGAGTCCGACCCTGTCCCGGTAGATAGAGCCAGGACACGCCGTGCAGATTCCCCCAAGTCAGACAACGGCGCTACACGGTACCGTAGCGGTCACGGGGGTGCATCGTATCCTCTTTGGCAGCAGGAGACGGGACCTCCAAGTAACCCCAGGGTTTTTCGTTGCTCCCACGCCTCCAATCTGACAGGAACGTTGCTGATCCTTGTACTGCCTTGGTACGAGCAGGAGCCCCGTGTAGGCATTCCCGTCAGGGGCGCCGGATCCTGTACCACCCCACGACAGTCCAGCCCGACCAGTGCCGCGCGTACCGACACCGTGGCCAACGTACCAAACGGTGACCAAGCTGAACCGCTTTCCACAAGGCAAACCAGGCGTGTCAGGAATCAACCCTGCATGCCTGGCAACCCCACGGCTGGCTCTCTATAGGCCAGTGTTTGACCCAAGGTACTCACAGTCAACTAACCTGTGCAACCCCGTTCAGGTATAGCCCTGCATACCTGAAAGGGCTACAAGGCCAAGAGGAGGGACGATGACGTCTGCTACAGTGCCCCACGACGCTTCCGGGAATGTCCGGTCCTTGTAAGCCATGTTACCACGATCACCACACGGGCATGCCCCATCTTGTGAGCCTCCCTTCAAACTATAAAAGGGAGGACTTGGGCACCTGAGCACGTGTGCGACTACCACCCAATTCACACTTCACATACGATACAAACCACTTCGAACCTAGATTCACTCGAGACTTGGGAGCCTCTCCCTCTCTCGACCCTCTTGTACTGCCCCATACAAGCTCCTGAGTAACACGACTCCGCTCTCACTAGACGTAGGGTGATTTGCCCGAACCAGTATACATCGATGTGTCCACTTGGGAAACCATCTCGAGGATAAGTGTGCTCTCTTTCGATTACTCGTTGGTGTCCATTCTCGACACCGACAGTTGGCGCGCCAGGTAGGGGGCCAAGCTCACTTCTACGACTCCAGCAAACCTCAAGATGGCCATGCATCACTTCAATCTCACTCCGGGCACCCGAATCCATTTCGGGGAACTGGATTTCATCGTTAGGGAGGACGGTGTGACTTGGCTGGTTCCCGAGCCGTCAGTTGCCCTCCCTAACACCGACGGCGCTAACCCTGCTCTGGCGCATGAGCCACGGGCAAACGGCACGAGCCGTAGGTCCACCCCCGATGCGATTGATGACCTCGCGATGGCCATGGGCAGCGTGAGTCTGCAGCCAACGATGCCGCCGGGCGACCACGGGCCCGAACGACCACGGGCACCAGCTCCGGTGATGACGCCGGACATATACCGGGAGATGCCTACGTCGCAGTGGCTTCACCAGGCTTCGGACATGCGGGAGCTCACGGAGCTGGATCGGCAGCTCTTATCCTATCTGGGCCCTACCCCAGTTTTGAGGATGTTTTCTTGCTCTCATATTGGTACGGAACCATCATGGTATACCTCACGGGGCGCGATCCTATCCCTCTGGCGGTCCTCATCCAGGAGGCTTCCGGGTCAGCCCCATTCGGGTACCACAACGCCATAACCACTATGGCGCACCTCATCCTAAGGGGAATCACGCCTACCCCTAAGGACGTCGAGCTCGTAGCTACAGCTGGGCCACTCGTCGAGCCCGTCTTCATGCCGGACTCTGACGAATACCCCGACTCAGGCAACGACGACTTAGCGGCAAACGGGCCCCTCGCTGGGCCTATCTTCATGCCAGACTCCGATGGGTACGACGGCTCCAGCGAGGATGACAACTCCGGTTTCGACCCGTTCTGGGAGTGTTTCATGGCTGAAACTCCTGAGGGCCGGGTCGATGACGTCGCGCAGGAGGAGGAAGGCGAGCTCAACCGTGCGCTCGAGCGTACGCCCTCACCGCGACGATCGCACACTCCATCGGCTTCACGCTCCGACAACTCCGACGGGCGGCGGGAGCCGATCCGCAACGCCGACCCCAACAACGAGTGGCGCAAGATCGACCGCGACAGCAAGCACCATCGGGGAGGGGGTTCTCCACCGTACCACCGTGCTAGGCGAGCACGGGGCATGGCCCGTGACGTCCAACGGTGGATCCTAGAGGACGACGCTGGTCCTCCGCTCTTCACGCGTGCGAGCCAGAACGTCGCTGCGGCGGCGGCTCTGCTTCAACAGCTACCACCTCCGACGACACCTGCTGAGTGGAGAACTCAGCGGAAAATCCGGCAGTTGCTGGATCGTGCGGCCGCGTTGCAGGCTGAAAGCTCGAGATCACGGCGTCGTGAAGCATCTCTGAGCCATCATACGGTTGACAGTCGCCGAGACCGGGAGCCATCTGTGCACCAGCCTGCACGCGCGCCCTCGGAGAGCCTGCCACCGGTGCAGGAACGCATCGGGCCCATTCGAGACACCGGAGTCATCGTCAA
Source organism: Chrysopogon serrulatus (assembly GCA_015844335.1). Classification (NCBI taxonomy): domain Eukaryota; kingdom Viridiplantae; phylum Streptophyta; class Magnoliopsida; order Poales; family Poaceae; genus Chrysopogon; species Chrysopogon serrulatus. The sequence continues at coordinate 78,853 of JADLZL010003619.1, read as the reverse complement.
CGCCCAGGCCAGGGAGTACAGCCCACGCCGAGGGGGACGCTTCGACCCGGAGGAAGACAGGGGACGGAGCCCGCCTCCTCTGGGCCCACCGGCGTTCGGGCGACACATCCTACGCTCACCATTTCCACGGCGCTTCCGCGCGCCGACCACCATCACCAAGTACTCGAGGGAGACGAACCCCAGAACGTGGTTGGAAGACTACCGCCTTGCATGCGAGGCGGGAGGAGCCGATCACGAGTATTTCATTATACGGAACCTCCCGCTGTATCTGGCCGACTCCGCGCGGACTTGGCTAGAGCACCTCCCTGAGGGGTGCATAAACAGCTGGGCGGACCTTGTCGACATCTTCGTCGGTAATTTCCAGGGCACGTACTTGCGCCCTGGGAACCCATGGGACTTGCGAAGCTGCTGGCAGAAGCCGGACGAGTCCCTGCGAGACTACACAAGCCTCTCCCATGTCACCGATGCTGACGTGATTGGGGCCTTCATATCCGGCACCTCCTGCAAGACCTTGGTGCACGAGCTAGGGCGTCGCCCTCCTCGTACCACTAAGGAACTCCTCGACGTGGCAACCAGCTTCGCGTCGGGTGAGGACGCGGTGGGCGCAATCTTTAACTCTCGCGGCAAGGCCAAGCGAGAGGAGGAGGGCGACGACGACCCCTCCGACCGCAAGGGCCAGAAGAAGAAGAATGGCCGCAAGGGACGTCGGCAGAATGACGGCGAGCTCGTCGCCGCGGTCGACACCAAAGGAAAGAAGAAGGCGCCGGCTAAGCCGCCGACCGACTATTTCGAGAAGAAGCTGGATCAGCCGTGCCCTCATCACGAGGGTACGGTGAAACACACTCTCCGCGAGTGTCGTCTCATCCCGAAATTCTTTGGGGCTGAGAAAAGCAAGCCGGAGGCGAGCTGGCTCACCCTCCCAGAACGATGACCAGGGAGAGGAGGGGTCGGGATTTCCCCACGTCACTGATTGTCTCATGATCTCTGAAGGACCAGACTACTACGCCACAAGGCGGCAGCGCAAGCTCGAGCGCGTGCATGGTCTATCAAGTCGAGGCAATCATCCCCGCGCCATCCAAGTGGGTGAAGCATCCCATCACCTTCGACCAGTCCGATCATCCGAAGTACGTGCCGAACCCAGGATGGTACCCCCTCGTCCGTCGACCCCATCATCGGCACCAAGCACCTTACTAAGGTGCTAATGGACGGGGGGAGCGGCCTCAACATCATCTACCAGACCACCATCGACGCCATGGGGGTCAACCGCGCCAAGATCCGTCCTGGGGAAGCACCGTTCCATGGAGTTTTTCCCGGGCAACGCGCCGTGCTGGTCGGGCCGATCGACCTGCCCTTCACGTTCGGGACCCACGCTAACTTTTGCACTGAGGTGTTAATATTTCAGGTGGTGAACTTCCCCGGCTCTTACCATGCAGTGCTGGGTCGGCCGTGCTATGCCAAGTTCATGGCCGTCCCGAATTACACCTACCTCAAGCTTAAGATGCCGGGCCCCCGCGGGATCATCACCGTACACTCGTCAATGCAACACGCGTACCTGTGCGACATCGAGCAGTGCGACGTCGCCGAGTCGGTGCTAAACTCCCACAAGCTGTACATCATCCACACCCTCGCCGGCGACGACCAGGACATGCCGAACGTCCCGAAGGCCACCGCGTCCTTCACGCCCGATAGGGACACCAAGCTCGTGCCCCTCGACCCCAGCAGCTCCGACATCATGATGGTGCGGATCGGCACCGGGCTCGACCCCAAATAGGAAGACGCGCTCGTCGACTTCCTCCGCGCGAACCGAAGCATCTTCGCGTCGAGGCCCTCGGATATGCCTGGCATTCCGAGGGATGTCGCCGAGCACGCAAGCCCAACTCCAAGCCGGTGAAACAACGCCTACGCCGCTTCGATGAGGTAAAGCGTAGAGTAATTGGTGAGGAGGTAAAGAAGTTGTTATCGGCTAGGTTCATTAAGGAAGTGTATCATCCAGAATGGTTAGCTAATCCTGTCATTGTGCAAAAGAAAGACGGGAAATAGAAAATGTGTGTTGACTATACCGGTCTCAATAAAACGTGTCCTAAGGATCCGTTTCCTTTACCGTGCATAAATCAGGTTGTTGACTCCACCTTTAGGTGCGAAACCCTATGCTTCCTTGATGCCTACTCTGGTTATCACCAGATCAAGATGCGTGAATCCGATCAACACGTAACTTCGTTTATTACCCCGTTCAGTTCGTACTGCTATGTGACCATGCCATTCGGGCTTAAGAACGCGGGAGCAACCTTCTAGCGTTGCATGGTATCAGTCTTCGGCAAGCTCATCGGAGAGATTATCGAAGTTTATGTGTGTTGACATTTCTAACGTCACTACTAGAAATAGAGGTAAATCCCTATCCCTGGCAATGGCGCCAAAAATGCTTGTTGGTATTTCTTATTCACAATTAAAATATGAAGGATTCCGCAAGCGCACATAAAACCATTGTAGTATTTTACCGGGAGTATTCCAGGTATCGTTATTTATATTTTACCACTGGAAAACAATGGATAAAGACATTGAAAGTTCACCATCATGTATCTACTAACTAATACACCAACTAGACTAAAGTAGGGGTAAACGATAGATGGTAGGAATTATGTATATATGACACACACGGGAGAATTTTATGATAAAAGAGTAAATAGCTAAAGTGAGAGGACAACGGGAGAGTTCAAGGTTCCTAAATACTTCTCTATTACTTGGGTTCTATAATAACTAATTTATGGAAGGTAAAGCAATCACACAATAACACTTCAGGACATCAGAATACTAGTCATGGAAAGGGGTGAGAAAGGGACTAGGAAGCTCCGACTACGGTCCTACAAACACCAACCCTAACATGGTGGAATACGTCGGCCGTCAGGGCTATCACCACCTGGGACTACCATAACTATATGTTGGATTGGGTGCAATCTCAGGTAACCTATAGTCTAGACACCATGTCTATACTACGAATTACTACTCTAGTCACACGTAATAACTAGAGCACCCGATACGGGCGAAGATCCTATGCTAAATTATAACAACTATACTAACCAATTAAATATAATGCATAAAAGTAAATAGAGAAGATAAAATATATTAAAACATAAGTCTTACAAAGAATAGATACAAAGATATACCAGAACTCTGACGACTCCTCCGAAGACTCCTCCGGAACTCGGGCGTAGCGCCGCGCTCCCTAACTCTCAACTAGAGCTACATTGGAAAGTCTAGCCCTAATTCTCTAGAGATGAGAGGTTATCCATTCGAGGGAAACCTCTACATCTCCATAATAATATGGTGCCCTCAGGGAGGGGGGGGTCTGCCTCTTTATTTATAGCCCGGTGGGATGAACGTGCGCCGTAGGATCAAACCGACTTAACCAAGGGCTAAGATGACTCCTCATAGGCGGTGGAGGAAGACTCCAGAAGGAGGCAGCGGAAACCCTAGGGTTGGGGCCGTCCGGCCCCATGGGTGCCCAATTGTGGGGTCTCAGGCCCATTTTCATCGTGGTGTCTTCTTGGGCCTCCTGCCGTCCAATGGCGCTTGTGTTGCCGCAGATTTTGATTCCGAACTCCGAATATAGCAAATGATAGGTCCGTTTCGATCGTCTCGATGAGCCCGTTGCAATGGTGTAATCCAATTCCCTGTTTGAGATACTTTTATTTGATGGAAAATTGCATACTCCTGCAACACAAGTAAGAACAACACAACTCGTGGAACTCATTAGAATCAAACCCTACAACTATGCTTTATGGTTGATATCATGTTATATTGAGCAATAGTTGATGGTATAAAATAGGCATTAAGGACCATCAACAATGTGGACGACATCATTGTCAAGTCCAAACAGACCGGCAACCTCGTAGCCGATCTGGAGCCGACCTTCGCTCGGCTCAAAGATAAGCACATCAAACTCAATCTTGAAAAATGCGTTTTTGGGGTACCAAGAGGGATGTTACTGGGGTTTATCATTTTGCAACGAGGCATTGAAGCCAACCCTAACAAAATCAAGGTAATCACCGAGATGAAGCCTATTCGGGACCTCAAGGGGTTACAACATATCACGGGGTCCGCGCTCAGTCGGTTCATATCACGCCTAGGTGAACGGGGTCTGCCCCTGTACCGACTCCTCAAGAAAGCGGATCAGTTCACGTGGACTGACGAGGCTCAAGAGGTGTTTGTTAACACTGGATTTTGGTAAAGGCCGAGAAGATGACAGGTGGGCCCGTTCGGCAAACTCGCGAGGAAGCAGACGTTTGGGGCATTCGGCAAACACTCGTGCGGTCGGCTAGTTCTGAACGATTCGGCAAGTGTTCGTGCGGTCGGCTATCTTTGGAGGCGGTTGCTCCATTCGGGAAGTAAAAGGTGGCAAACAGAAAGCCGAATAGAAGGCAAGGAGCGTAATGATCAAGGACTCCGAAGAGGATTATAGCTAAAGAATCGCAATACTTTTGAGTTGCCTTTAATATGTTGTGTAATTGTAATCTTTTAGGATTCATGTTATGTCCAGGGTATAAATATAAACCCTCGACCATTGTAAAATTTATTCACAATCAAATCAATACAATCGGCCCCGTGCCAAGTTTTGAGTCCTTTGTCGTGTCGTCGAGTTCTTCGAGAGGTCCGTCGACCTCCGTAAGTACCGGCAACCTTGCTATCATGTCTAGTATCATGCGGTGGATTTAGATCTTGATGCAAGTAGTCTTGTTTATCTCGACTGGATGGCCGTGCGGCAGGCGTCTGCTTGATGACCAAGAAGTCTTTGCTTACGCTCTGTTTATCTCGACTAGATGGCCGTGCGGCAGGCGTCCGCTTGATAGCTTAGCGAAGCAAGATAGTTATCGGCTCTATCAGACTTGACAAGATCTAATAGATTCATTAAGTTATCACGTGTTGCATGTTTTATTTATTTGTAACACTCTTTGCCCAATCTAGATTGGTTAGTTTTGGCTCTCTATTTTCTTTTAGATCTATTTGCTCTTTGATGTATTCATTCTCATGTCTTCGTGATAAATAGATCATATGCTTACATAGCCGAATAAGATCAATCTAGATTGTTACATGTTGCGGGTTCTAACACGTTAGAAGCGTCTCAATCCTGATGGGATTGAGTGTCGTGCGGCGGATACAAGTTCTTGATGGGTTCACTCGTAATAGCTTGTTCGTTCCTTCTTCATGGACCCCGAGTCGGCAGGACTACCGAGCTTGGTTACGCTTTCAAATCATGATTATTTTTTACTTGCTCAAACATGTCTTCTCATGCATGCGCATTTGGTAATCAATGCTTTATGCGTTTTGGCCTTTAAATTAGCCGAATGAATCATGTGCATGATTGGCAGACAACTCCTATAGCTGTATGTTGTTGTAAGTGGCTTCAGGGCCGTATATACGGAACTGTCTGGTCTCACCCGGCATGTTCCGATTTTGTATTTAACAATCTTTATCCCTTGTCAGTTTTTAGGTTAAATTGACTGGCACGCTTCCGAATCTCCGAACCATCCGGGCACCCGATTGAAGCCACGCTTTGCGGCTTGCTGTGTGTGCGGCACAGTGCGTCATATTTTGTATCAACACACTTTTTGGCACGCCCGGTGGGACACCGTCGTTCAAGATGCCTGAAATCAACAACGATCATGTTCTGGATGTGACTCTGGATGAACTGCCAGACCCTTTGAAGGCAATAGTCCAGCAAGCATGTGAGCAGTTTCAACAGAAGTGTTTGATGTCCTTCTCTAAGAATAAAAGCAACAAGGTTTTCCAGAAACAATCATTGCCAAGGGTTCTTCCACATCAATCTGATTACACTGAAGAAGAAGAGGCTCAAAAGGTGTCAGAGTTGGTTCACAAAGCTTTGGGAGAAACTATTACAAATCATAACACAGCTTTCTTGAACACCTTTCATGCAATCATGGTTAGTACTTTCGGCCCGACGGCTGATAAGTATTTTGAAGAAAGTGCAGGCCCAATCCGCGGACCAACGCTTTTCAATCCGCCAAAGTACCAAGAAAAGCCTACTGGAGATGAGGGAGCATCTGGCTCAAATAAAGGTGAAGCAGCACCCCATGAGAGACAACAGCCTCCTACTTATGGCCAGGTGACATTTGGTACAACGGGAGACGTACCCCCATCACTTTCAAAGTATCTCCAGGCATCAAGATCAAACAAAGGCTGCAAAGGAATATGTATGGAGATGGATATCAGGAGTTTACTAACTATACCGCTCTGGATGCTTTACCGAACCCAGGATACAAGAGTGCATCAGGGATACCTTCTGGAAGGCAAACACGTGGAACTCTGAATTTAGACGTCGATCTTATTATGCATAGGATGGCTGATATGATGCAGCATCAGTTTGGCCTAAAGCTAAAGAATCAGTCTTATTCATACAAGTCTCCCTATCCAAAATGGTATAATAGAGTAGCACTTCCTCCAAGAGTGAAGCCTCCAACAGACTTGACTAAGTTTTCTGGTCAAGATGATACTAGCACCTTGGAGCATATCAGTCGGTACTTGATCAGCTTGGGGAAGCCTCCACAGATGAAACTTGGAGGATTTGGTATTTCACTTTGTCTCTCACAGGGCCAGCTTTTACGTGGTTTACCTCATTGCCAGCCCATTCCATCGGTACGTGGGCAGAGCTAGAACAGAAGTTCCATACGTACTTCTTCACCGACACTAATGAGAAGAAGCTGGTTGACCTCATGAGTCTGAGACAGAGAGCTAATGAGACACCGTAGGAGTATCTTCACAGGTTTAGAGAAACCAAGAACCTTTGCTATTCGTTGAACTTACCAGATGATCCGTTGCCTGGGATGGCAATAGTAGGCATGCAGCCGAATGTCAGAGAAAAGTTATTCGGCATGGAGTTTGATGACCTTGGTCAGCTTTCACAGTGGCTGGCTGCTATGAGTAATCAAGCTCAGGGGTTCAAGAGAGATAACCGCTTCCAAAAAGGGAATGTTGCTAGTGAAATGTATCAAAGTTTTCTGGAAGAAGCGGCTGAATATGATGATGATGATGAGATAGCTGCAGCTGAACTGACTTGGGCGAAGGAGCCTACTCAAGTTAGCCAGCGCTGGTTGAGGCAATAAAAAGGAACTTATGATTTTGATGTCTCTAAGTCAGACAAGCTTTTTGATCTGTTGGTAAGGGAAGGACGCATCAAACTGCCAGACGGACATCCTATGTTGCGTCCTGAAGGAGTGAAAGACAAGAAGTACTATGGCTATCATAACACTAACTGTCGAGTATTCAGGGTTCGGATTCAGAAGGCTATCCAAGAGGGTCACCTGAAGTTCGATGGCAAAATGAAGGTTGATGGTCAGTCGTTTCCACAGAATATGATCTCTTTCTCTGTGAATATGGTTTCTGCAGATGATCCTAAAGGTAAAGGTAAGGTGAAGGTGTTAACCTCTGACAGAGCAAAGAAGAATGGTACTATCGACCCTGATCAGCAAATCACAAGTGAAGAGCTGAAGCAAAAAGTTCGGTTCAAGAATAGACGAACCGAAAGAGGTGAAAGTTCCAAATCTAGGGTAACATCACGTATTTTGCTGAACAAATGGCAAAGGCAGCAAGAACGGGAATACTATGAAGAGCAAAGGTTTATAGAAGAACACCGGAGATACGAAGAAGAGGTATATCGTAGAGAGCAAGAAGAGCATGTGAGAGAAATGGAGCAGTCTCATTGGGGGTGTTCATTCTTTAAACATTGCTGGAATGAAGGCTTGAAGTTGCCTGCTAGAAACAATTGCCCCGAATACAGTGATCAGTATTTCGGGTATAGGCAGTCTCGAGTCAACCGCCGTTCGGTCCATGAAAGAATTGGAATGCAGTTTCCTGAAGACGATCGACGCTTAAAAATAGACAGTTTTGAAAATCAACCAAGAAAAAGGTTTGCAGATCAACGTTGGACTCATTATAAAGGATACAACGGAGGAGAAGGTCCCAATGAATACGTCTGGCAAAAAGGACAGCGGTGCCCTCCAGGACTGAGAAAGAGTCAAAAGAGGAGAGTCCAGCATTTGAGAAACAAAGAACTAAAACAAGCGGATGCTGAGGAGAAGCCGATATGGCGCCCTAATGTAACACCCAAAATTCTGCATTTTCTGAAATTAGAATAAATTTGATTTATTTATGTAATTGGGTGAGCATTCAAATATAGGAAATAATAAATTTTGAAGAATTAAAATGAAATATAAGTTTCATACATGTTGATGCATCATGCTTTGCTGCATTTATTTTGCTTGAGTGGTTTGTTAAAATTCAAAAGGATTCAAATTTATTTTTGAAAATGGATTTGGAAACTCTGAAAAATACAAAGGAAAAACTTTTCTCCTTTCCCTCCCCTTCTTTTTTCGGCCATCTTTGCCCGAGGCCGAGCGGCCCGCTCACTCCCTCCCCTTCTTCTCCCGCACACGGGCCGCGCCCTCCTCTTCTTGGGCGGCCCCATCGCGGCCCGCCACCCCGTGCCTCCCTCTCCCCTCTCACCCGGCCCGACAGCCGGGGCCCCATGTCGGCGGGGTCTTCCCCAACCTCCCGCCGTCGCCTCCCGCGTCGCCGCGCGCGTGCAACCACGCCTCCGCCTCCTTGTCGCGTCAACGCCCCCGCTCCCCCCACGATCTCCGCACGGGTATATAGCGTGGCGCCGCCTCCCCCCCTCTCTCTTTTCCCCCCCGCTCTCCTTTCCGCGCTCGCGGCACCGCCACCCGTCGAGCGCCGCCGCCGCCATTGAAGCCGCCCGGCCGCTCCAGCGGCGTCTCCGGCCGGGTGGAAGCCCGTGGTGAGCTCGTCATCCTTCCCTCTAACTCCCCATGCTTTCTATTTGCGAGACCGAGGCCTCTAGGGCCGTTGGCGTGCGCTCCGGCCGGCGAGCTCCGTGCCGCCCGGCCATGGAGCACCGCCCGGCGTAGTGGTTCTCCGCCCGCCCCGACCTCGGGAACGGCCGTCTCCTTCCCTCTCTCTCCCGGTGGGTTCGGTTTGCCGAACCGAGGCCCCTAGGGCCCCAGCCGCCCGCTTCGGTGAGCTCCTCGCCGCCCGGCAATGGGCGCCGCCCAGCACATTCCGGGCGGCCGCCCCTCTCTCTTCTCCCCTTCCTTCTTTTTCTCGGCCGTCGGATCTCGATCGGACGACCAGAAACGCCCCATACCCCTTCGCCGGCAATTTTAATTAAGAACCCCTCCACTTTCTTTATTTACAGATTAGTCCCTGGCCAGATTTCAAAAGTAGATTATATTTATTTTATTTCTGAAATTAAGTTTAGTTTATTTACAAGTTTGCCACTGTAATCTTTTGCTTATAAAATCTCCATTTTAACTCCGATTCGATCCGTTCAAGTTGCGTTAGATTCGTAGTGAAATTCTCTACGCGTTAGTACCTCTGTTAGGGAGGTTTGATGCTGTTTAATTTTGAGGATTAGGCTAAGTTAACTAGAGAGCGTAGAGGACTTGATTAGGCTATAATTTTCACGTTTTAATTCCGATTTTCGTGATCTTCGCGTTGGCATGTTCGTAGCGATACGTAGAATGGTTTTACAAACTTTTAATTTTTTTTTTCACTGTTAGTGTACTGTTCTAATATAGAGTTTGTTGCTTATGTATGAATGCAATGGTGGATGCGTGTGGATTTTTGCGGTGTATCGTGTTTAGACGGTGAGCGGTTGGGTGGTGAGCGTGACTTCTACTTCGACGACCAGCAGGGATCCACAGGGAGTTCATTGAGCAAGGCAAGTATATCAAGGGATCATCCTTGTAGTCCTATTCACCTTAAACACCATAATCATATGCATGTGTCTACCTTGACAACCGTAGAGATTATAAAGTAGGGTTGACTTCCTGTTCCTTGACACCGGTGGGATGTGATGCATTATATAGAAATGCTAGTGCTCTATGGTTACCATGATCTCGTAACTGACTGATGACTTATGCCTAAGCCATAAAACCTGCTTTTATTATTATGCTCACAGGGGACTAGTACACCGTGGGTCTATGTGCTAGCTTCCTCTCCGTAAGGACTTATCTCGTGGGCGACAATCCAGGATTTACAGTACAACCATGAGGGCTATATGGCTCTGGCTTTAGTTAAGTATGAGGACCTTTTCTAACTTGTTAGTGGTTACCCGAAAGGGCGCTAATTCGAGGGTGTAACCGGGTTGGGTGTAGTGCGGCCTCTGTCCCTATGTGTGCAGGCTGCGTGTCTTTGAACCATATGGAAGGGGGCTCTACATTCGTAGGCCACTCTCTAGCGGCCCTAACTTGTTAGACGAACCTTTGAAAGGCTTCATAGTGAACCCTGCCGACCCTCCTCGGAAGTGGGTCAAGAGGTTGGCCGCCTCGGGCAAAGGGGTAAATCACGACTCATGGTGAAAGTGTACAACCTCTGCAGAGTGTGTTAAAAACTGATATATCAGCCGTGCTCTCGGTCACGAGCGGCCTTGGACCCTCATAGAGTAAATGATGACGCTTACTGTTGATAATATGTTTATGCTAATCATTAATCATGCTTACCTGATCATGTGTAACTTTAGAAAAAGGGTATATCTTGATGCTTCACCACTGCTAAAACTGACAATCATAAAAGCTAATTGCTGTATAACCTGTGTCAACCTTTTGAGCCTTATTAACCCTGTGCTATGCTTGCTTAGTACGAGGAGTACTTACGCTTGTTTTATTCTCAACTTTGGAAAATCCCGGATGGGTAACAGATGGCTACAATGAGTTCTTCCCTGAAGATTACTAGGTGTGTCGTCAACCAGTCAACCGTTCCCTGTGGAGTGAGAGCTCACGGAGATTAGCTATCTTTATGTTATTTATGTATCAGACTCTGTTATATGTAATGACTTTATAATCGTGATGTATGCAACACCGTGATGATACTTATATAAAATTTGTGACTCGTGTGTGTGATTGATCTCTGGGCACACATGAGTTTATGCATTCAGTTTCTTCCTTAAAATTGGGTGTGACAAATTGGTATCAGAGCCGTGTTGACTGTAGGACGCAAGCCTAGGTAGTTTTGGTCGCATTTAAGGTCTAACTCTATTTATTATTATGCTTATTATCTTGCTCTTGTTATTTTACTAAATTGTTATCATACTCTTGTTATTTTATTAAAATGTTTATGTTACTTTACCATTATATTGTTAAAATATTATTTCTTATTGTATCTTAAATAAAACTTATAGATGTCGACGCCTCGCCGGTCTGCCCGCCTCAACTCGTCGACCTACCGCGCCATGTTCACCCCTGCTTCGTCCCAGACGGCACCACCAGCTTCACCAGCACTGCAGGCGATCCCTGAGACTGAGCCATCTCAGGCTACTCAGGCACCTCAGGCGACACCAGCACCCCAGGCTCCCGAGGTAGTGGTCATCCCTGATGACCAAGAGGACACTGTGTTGGAGGATCCTGAGGTGGTGGTAGAAGACATCACCGAAGAAGACGAGGAAGAGTGGGCCATTCCCGTTGTGGCTCTTTCACCTGCGCCCATTCCCCGCACCAAAGACCAAAGACCTATTCCTACACCAAAGACCGGCGCCCGACCTACCCCAGCTCCTGCTTCCCCTGAGGAGATGGGTTGGACTCTCCAGTTTCACCACATGGAGACACCTGACACTTCTCACTTCTATGGCTTGTTAGAGGAGACCCTGCACCAGTACTACCCTGACTTAGGTGCAGAAATCAAATACTTCTGCATTGAGCGTACTCATCCTATTGAGGGTACCTTCTTCTCCACCGAGTTGTCAGTGATGGTGTGGAACACACACCCCAGTGGGAAGAAGCTAGAGACTATGCACACTCCTACCATTCAGCGTAGGGATGTGTATGAGAGTATGGAGGATGCAGCTGAGGCAGCCTGCACCCACTACCGCGGTCGTCGGTATGGAGATATGCAGGGAGACAAAGTACAAGTTCCTTCCTCGCCGGATTTTGAAGCATGTGAGTGGGTGGTCCAGATCCCGAGGGTGAGGAAGCCACCTTGAAGGCTACTGTAGAGCACATGAATGCCCCCGAAGTATGCTAATGAGAAGATGTACATTGATCTGCGCGAGGATCGAAGATCATCATCCGGCGTCTACAGCAGACTGTGGACGCGACATGAGGGTCCAGCAGGGAATGCCACGCATCTACACGACCTTGCGTCCGAAGGTCACCATCGCCGACTCAGCCCCGTAGAGTTTGGGTGACCCTAGTGTTCATAGTTTACCGTTAGTGCGAGTCTCTTAGTCCTTTATGAGTTGTGAACTTTTAATGCTTTGTTGGTTGTAATTGTAAACCTTCATGATTTGGATCTTTGGTTGAATGTTGGGATTGTGTGGGCCTGTCCACACATCTCATAGTTATGGATTTTAAAACTTAGAGCATGCTTAATATATTTGGTTCAGTTTGGTTCTATTTCTGTTATGCTGAAATCTGGAGCAGTCTGTGAAAATGTGATGCTATCTCCTATTCTGTATGTCCGAAAATTCTGAAAATTTTATGCTGGAAAGTAGACTTCTGTAGCTTTCCAAAAAGTCCAGAATCACTGTTTTATCAATTCTGGTCTGTGAGATATTAAATGAGAAAGATCAGTTTGCTGCACAGTTTATGTTCCAGAACAGTCTGGGTAGTGTGCTGTTTTCAAGTAATTTAATATCTGATTCAGAGAAAGTGTATAATACGAAAGTTGTAGAGAATTTTATAAGATTTCCAACCATATACACCATGTCTGAAAATGATGTCTGGAAGATGAGATATGATGAGTTTTCTGAACTGCTACTGCTGAAACTCGCCAGAAATCTGCAGTCTTTTGTTTTACCATTTTACAAGAGAAGTTTCAATGGAATTATATTAAGTGTGTTTGTGTGTTTTTGGACACCAGATGGATGCTGATGGTCAAGGCAGAGGCCGCGGTCGTGGTCGTGGACGTGGCCATGGACGTGGTGTTCCCGTGAATCCGCCGCTACCGCCCCCAGCTATGACCGTGGAACAGCTGATGGCAATGCAAGGGCAGCTGATGCAAGCCATGCTTCAGCGCATGGATAATGAACCAGCCGGAGGACCACCGCCTGTCCATGTGAGGGACAAGCGTGGAGAGTTCATGAAAGGCCGTCCACCAGTGTTCAACCATGCTGCTGACCCGCTGGAAGCGGATGACTGGCTAAGAGCTGTGGAGAAACAACTTAACATAGCTCAGTGCAATGACCTGGAGAAAGTATTGTACGCTTCAGGACAACTTCAGGGAGCAGCCCAAGACTGGTGGGAGTCCTACCAGTATGCTCGACCCAAGGACCTCCCTCCCGTTACCTGGCAGGAATTCAAAGACAACTTCAGGTCCTACCACATTCCAGCAGGTGAGGTGGAGTTGAAGCAAGAGGAGTTCAGATCTCTGAAGCAAGGCTCCATGACAAGGCGTAATCACGAGAGACAAGTTTGCTCAGCTATCGCGTTATGCTCCGAATGATGTTGCTGAAGACAGTGAGAAGCAGCGTCGCTTCCTGAAGGGTTTGTATGATGGTCTTCAGTTGCAGTTGATGTCCAACACCTACCCTAATTTCCAAGCCTTGGTGAACCGTGCAATTGTGATTGACAACAAGCGCAAGGAGATTGAGGCCAAGAAGCGTAAATTCCAAGGTCAGTCATCAGGGAGCAACAATCGTTCTCGTGCCAATTCACGCCAGGGGGGTATCAGCGAAAGTACCAAGGACCACCTAATCGGTGGAATCGTGGACCCTACCAAAGCAAGCAATCCCAAAGACGCCGGCGCCCACAGTTCCAGCAGCGTCCACAGAACCAGCAGCAGGGTGGTCAGCCAGTGGCGAGACAGGGAAATCCAAACAATGTCCCTATGAAGACTAATGCCCCAAACACTGCCAACACCTGTTTCAACTGTGGAAAAGAGGGGCACATGTCCTACAACTGTCCTGAGAAGAAGAACCAGCAAGCACCCCGAGTTCCAGGCAACAACCCAGACCGTACAACAACCGGAGGAACATTCCTCGAAGCCACCACACTATGGGAGAGTGAACCACGTGTCTCACCGAGACAAAGTGCGGAGGCTCCAGGAGTTATGCTTGGTACGTTTGACGTCAACTCACTTCCCGCTACCGTTCTTTTTGATTCTGGTGCTTCGCATACCTTTATTGCACACATGTTCATTGAACAACATAGCATACCACTCTGTGCACTTAAAGACACATTATTAGTTAATTCACCTGGTGGGGGAATGCAAGCAACACTCTATTGCCCCAAGGTTCAACTCTCTTTAAGGGGGTAGAGTTCCATGTGAAACCCACTGTGTTAAGAACTTCTGGAATCGATCTTATCCTGGGCATGGATTGGATGAAGAACCACAATGCAATTATTCAGTGCAAGGAAAAGGTTGTGACTCTGACAACACCCAAGGGGGACAGAATCAATGTTGACATTGCAATGCAAGAGCAAATGCATGCCATTCTTGAATCACCGAGTGACGAGACCAAGCAGGAGGATCTAGTTGTGGGTGAATTTCCAGATGTGTTTCCTGATGATTTGCCAGGTATGCTACCTGACCGCGACATCGAATTTATTATTGAGCTTTTACCTGGCACTGCACCTATAGCTAGAAGACCATATAGAATGGGAGTAAATGAGTTAGAAGAACTTAAGAAACAAATAAAGGAATTGCAAGAGAAGGGTTTCATTCATCCTAGTTCATCACCCTAGGGGGCACCAGTTATCTTTGTTAGTAAGAAAGATGGAACCCAGAGAATGTGTGTAGATTATCGGTCATTGAATGAAGTTACCATCAAGAATAAATACCCTTTGCCTAGAATAGATGACTTGTTTGACCAATTGAGAGGAGCTTGTGTGTTCTCAAAGATTAATCTTCGGTCTGGCTATCATCAACTAAAGATCCGTGCATCTGACATACCTAAGACAGCTTTTACTACAAGGTATGGATTGTATGAGTACACAAATCATGTCATTTGGATTGACCAACGCACCTGCATACTTCATGTATATGATGAATAAGGTGTTCATGGAATACTTAGACAAGTTTGTAGTGGTCTTTATAGATGACATATTGATTTATTCTAAGAATGAAGAAGAGCATGCTTTGAACATTTGAGATTAGTACTACAGAAACTTAGAGAGCATAAGTTGTATGCCAAGAGGAGTAAATGTGAATTTTGGTTGAAGGAAGTATCCTTTCTTGGTCACATTGTGTCTAATGGAGGAATAGCGAAGGGATCCGGGGAAGGTAGCTGATGTGTTGAATTGGAAGCCACCTACCGATGTTAGTGAGATCCGTAGTTTTCTTGGATTAGCCGGCTACTATCGGAGATTCATAGAAGGATTCTCCAAGCTAGCAAAACCTATGACCGTTACGCTAGAGAAGAATGCTAAGTTTGTTTGGTCCGATAAGTGTCGGGGCTAGCTTTGATGAGTTGAAGAAGCGTTTAACTACAACTCCGGTGTTGACTTTGCGGATCTGAGCAAGAATTTCTCGATATATTGTGATGCATCTAGGTTGGGTCTTGGTTGTGTGCTTATGCAAGAAGGAAAAGTAGTGGCCTATGCATCCGCACAGTTGAGGAAGCATGAGCTTAATTGTCACACCCCAAAATTCGTATTTTGGGATGTGACCTAGAAAACACTAAATAACATGAAATGGTTTTATTATTTTCTAAAATTTCCCAATTTTAGTTAAGTTGTTGATATTCTAGATAGTGGAAAAATGTGGGTTTCTAAAATTTTTGTAATTTAACTTAATGGTTTGTTGCATTCATGCTTATGTATAGACTTTATGTTTAGAAAATGAATTTGATTGTTTCAAATGCGTATAGAGTTTTGATCCTAATCAAATTACTCATGACCCTTGACCAAGTTTCTTTAACCTCAAAACCACCTTGATCCTTGTTTCTAAAACATTGATGGATCGTCAGCCATTCATCTTGCCTAGGACCCAAGCTTTTGTTCTCTAAACTGCTAACTAGTCATCTCTAACTTGCTCTCTCTTTTCATCCTTTCTTCCTTACACTTGACCCCTAATATATTTTTTATTGAGTCTTCTCCAAAACCCAAAGTCTATGCTAGGTGACCAATCTTTATATCTCTTCTCTCACACATAATTCAACCATCACCTTGTGCAAATCAAATCAATTGTATATCGTGCATATAAGTTAATCTCAATCTTAACATGCTCTTCCTTCTCTCCTTGGGCAACATTCTTATGGACTCCTTCCCCTGTCCTTCTTTTTGTCCTCTTGATCAAAGAGAAATCTTGTTTCATACATCCTTGAAAACTATATGACACAAGTCCCACCTTTTTGGAACTTTGAATTCTCTAGAAACCCAAATCGTGTCTCTGCTGAACCCCAACCCTCCCCCTCCATCTTCTATTCTCATGGGACAAATCCATATGCTTATCCCATTAGTAAACCATCACCATCACCCTCATCTCTCTCTTTTGCTAATGGGCTAGCCTAACTCTTTCCATCATGCTACATCGCTTCGGGCCAAATCCAGTCCAAATCTTGCATTAACCCTTGCGTCGGATCAACGTGCAACCATCCTCCTCTCTTTGTGGGCCAAGATCAACTCCAACCAGCCCTTCACCTCATCCTCTCCCCCTCTCCCACGTCACCCTTAGGGTGCTGGTCAGTCCCCTCCCCAAATCACTCCCATTCCTCTCCTTTCATGCAAGGAAACTCCCAATCTCCCTTCCTTTTCTCTTACTTGACAAAAACAGCAGCAGCCCCTTGTCTCCCCTTCCCCCCACGCCTCCCCCTTCATTCCCCACGTCAAGGACAAGGGAGGGACGCCCCTGCTCATCCTCATCCTCCCCCATGGCTGCCCCGATCAACCGCAACGCGAGAAGGATGCTCTGCTGCACTAGATTGTCGTCACCGGCTGTCGTCGATGCATCTCCTCACTCCACCACACCTATTCCCATGGTGAGAACACTCCATCATCATCCCCATGTTGTTCTTATGTTCCTCGCTGCATATCAAGTGCCGTAGATGATGTATGGTTGGTCCCCGATGAAGATTACCCGTTGTATGTGTTTGCTGTCCTTGCGGGCAGATTCGCTGTTGTTGACGGAATCGGTGTTCCCCACTGTTCCCTTGATCCAATCATCAATCCCTTTGGTGAAATTGTAGATTACATCCTTGATCACACCCCTGTAAATTGGTTTTGCAATAGGAATTGAGAAACTTGAGATATCATCATCTCCATGCCCGTTGTTCCTGCTGTCCTGACAGATTGCAGGTCTGAATGTTTTTCGCGTTCCCCACTAATCCACTGTCCAAATAACCAATCCCTTGATCCTACATGTTCACGACATACCAGCACATGATCCCACAAGTTGGTTCAGCCATGCAATCCCCGATGACTAAAATATCGATGCCAAAGTGTTTGCTACCCTTGTTGTCCAAACAGCAATTACCCTGTTTCTGGCAGCGGCGTTCCCGTTGATCCATTAAACCTCAATATGCATCCTTTGACTATATTATCACTTACATACTTACTCACACCTCTACAAAGTTTCATGACCATATGATCAAAGACGAAGGAGATATCACCCAGTTTTGTGCTCACTGTCCCTGCTGCCCTGCAGCCGCGTTGATGACGGTTGGCATGCGTGTTCCCAATGATTCGCCACTCCGGGTGCCACGCCCATTGACCACGATGTTTACCATATACTTACACATGTCTCTACAAGTTTTCTTTGTCATAGGTGCTACAATCATCGAGATATACATGCCATATAAATTGTTACCGCTGCTGTCCTGCAGTCAGCAGTGCCTCCTGTTTTGCAATCACATTTCCTAATGAACCAATACTCAAAGCAACATACCGTTTTGTCATAATATACTCCATACTGTTCCCAACATCACCACAAAATAGATCTCTAATTGGTGCTGCTACAACCATTCTCCTTGTGACCATAAACCCCGGCGATGTGCACGTGCACCGGCATTTTGCACTAAGCCACTCTCCGGATTGTCTCATTATTAGCAAACTCCATCTATGCAAACCACCACCATTGTTCTTGCATCTTCATGTTGTGTGACCAGAGCTAAGTACTCTTTATAGCATCTCATTATGTCATATCACTCCTGCATAGCCATTGCCATATATATGATTCCTTTCACCAAGTTTGCATAGTCATCGATCCCGTGTGACCTAGCCCTTAAATCTTAGTAAGCTTACATCATGTCCTATCCGTCTTGTCTACAATCCTATGAACTTCTACCCTTCATCTATAAATCCTTGTGCTCTCTACACCATTCCTACCATTTATTGAACCTTCCAACTTTCGTGTCTTTTAAGTTGTTGCTCCTGTTTTAGTAGTTTTTGCGCTCAAGCGATCGTAGTTATAAGCCCTTGTGTTTCAAACCTTTTTGTATTACTTTTATAATGCTTGATGTATTGTTCTTAGGTTTCTTTTATGGTGCTTGTGCTGGTTGTTGCGATATATAGAAGAGGAGATATGTGAGGATGATCCAGAAGGAAAGTTGGACATGTTTGAGCACTCTTTGAGGCAAGTGTAACATGAGTTTCCTTGTTACCTAATAATCTTATAATCATTTCATATGCATGTGTCTAATATGATGAACCCTTAAGGACTTTACCTAGCACTCTTGTTATCCTGTATTCCTTGTTACCTTGGGTTATGCATATGGGTATTTGCTTAGTTTGCAATCACTGAACTGTTATAATGTGAATCTTGATTAATGACTTATGGAATCAGTGGTTTAAATGATGCTTGTTGGCAACATCGATATCAGGGGGCTAGAGCATTGGGTCTTTTTGGATGCTCTAGTCTGCCCTCCATAAGGACTGAATCTTAAAGCGGCCACCCAGGAGTTACCGTACAACCATGAGGGCTACATAGCTCTGGCTTTAGCTAAGTAAACTGAACTTCTCTAGCTTGTTAGTGGTTACCGAAAGGCGCAAAAGGGGGGTGCCAAGATGGGTATGGCTCTTGTCCCGCCGTTTGTGTGTCTTTGGGCTGCGGGTCATTTGTGAACCACTCTCGGAGGAGAGCATCTATATCTGCTTGGTCAATCCGAAACCTAGCGGCTACTAACTTGTTAGGGGGACTTTCGAAAGGCTTCATAGTGAACCCTGCCGACTTACCTTGGAAGTGAGTCAAGAGGCTGATCACCTCGGGCATATGGGTAACACGACTCGTGGTGAAAGTGTACACACTCTGCAGAGTTTATAAACGATATATCGGCCGTGCTCACGGTCACGGCGGCCTTGGATCCTTTTCGAGATAGATGGTTCTATGGATGGTTTGGGATATGATTAATGTTGATGATAATTATTATACTTATCACATTGGGAGCTTAAGCATAACCTAGCAAATCAGGTAAAATAATACAATATGACCAACTAAAAATGCTTACCGCAGTTCAACCGTGTCTTGCCTTTTGAGCTTTGCATCCCCTCATGTTATGCTTGCTGAGCATGGTGCGCTGACGCTTGCTTTTCAATCAACAAAATCCCGGATGGGTACCAGATGCTGGATTCAAGAGATGTGTCTTCCTCGAGATGTTCCATGAGTACTAGGCGAGTGCTCCCCAGTCAACCGTCCCTGTGGTGTATGGAGACCCGAAGAGTAGATATAGAATAGTTTTTCCGCTATGCTTTGTAATAGATGTATGTCTTGTTGTAACTATGTTTTGATATGTAATAAAGCATTGTCTTTGGTAATCTCCATATTTGTTGCTATATGTGTCTTGTGGACATCCTGGGCACACATATAGTTAGCGCTTGGTCTTCTTCGGAAAACCGGGTGCGACATTAATTATCCTACACATGACCTAGAGCTAGTAGCTGTGGTACATGCTTTAAAGATTTGGAGACACTACCTGATTGGACATAAGAGTGACATATACACTGATCATAAGAGTTTGAAATACATCTTTACTCAGTCAGATCTGAATTTGAGACAACGCCGTTGGTTGGAATTAATTAAAGACTATGACTTGGAAGTGCACTATCATCCTGGTAAAGCTAATGTTGTAGCTGATTGCCGGTGTGTAGAATGAACACCAACGAGTAATCGAAAGAGAGCGCACTTATCCTCGAGATGGTTTCCCGAGTGGACATGATGATGTATCTTGGTTCGGGCGATTTACCCTACGTCCGGTGAGGCGGAGTCGTGTTACTCGGGGAGCTTGTATGGGGCGGTACAAGAGGGGTCGAGAGAGGATAGACTCCCAAGTCTCCGAGTAAGGAAGCTAAACTTACGGCTGGGTGTTTTCTGTGTCTAGTAATGTGAATTGGGTGGTGAACACACACATGCTTGGGAGCCCAAGTCCTCCCTTTTATAGTCCAAGGTGAGGCTCACGAGAAGAGGGCATGTGCGGCGTGATTAATCGTGGAGTCACGGTGGGCGAACATCGGGCGTTCTGGAAGTATCGTGGCGCATCAGAAGCAGACGTCATCGTCCCTCTTCCGGTCTCGTAGCCTTTTTCGGGTAAGCGGGGCTATACCTGAACGGGTCGTGCGTTTTGGTTGGATAGGGACTCCCGGGTCAAATGTTGGCCTGTAGGAAGCCGTCCGTGGAGTTGTCGGGCGTGCGGGCTTGATTCCCCGACGCGCCCGATCGGTCTTGCGAGATGTGTCATGGCTCGGTCGCCATCCGCCTGGACGGCCACGGTGTTGGTACGAGCGTCGCTCCTCTATCCGTACCGGCGGGGTCGAGCTACCGAGAGCAGTGCGGTCCGGCGCTCCTTACGGGAATGCATACACGGGGCTTCCGCTCGTACACAGGACGGTACAGGGGCTCGGCCACCGCACTGCCGTGAAAGGCGTGGGAACAACGAAATGTCCCTGGGTTCCTTGGCGGCCCCGTCTCCTTCTGCCGAGGGCATACGGGCGTATCCCGTGGCGGACGGCTACCGGGCCTGATGCGCCCGCCTTCTGCCCGGCTTCGGAGGGAATCTGCATGGTGTGTCCTAGCGCCGGGCGCCTGGGGCCGGGTCGGACGCCGACCTCCCCCCCCGGCGGGGTGGGGGTCGAGCGAATCGTAGCTTCGTCAGGGGGGTCGATCCCCCTGGCGGTGACCTTTGCCCCGCGGTGCTTTGGTTAG
The DNA here is from genome assembly GCA_015844335.1 of Chrysopogon serrulatus. Classification (NCBI taxonomy): domain Eukaryota; kingdom Viridiplantae; phylum Streptophyta; class Magnoliopsida; order Poales; family Poaceae; genus Chrysopogon; species Chrysopogon serrulatus. The sequence goes on along the minus strand of JADLZL010003619.1, from coordinate 57,760 downwards.
CCGCCGCGGTTTGGGCCGGAAGCACTTTAAGCTTTGTGTCATAGGTTTTGGGCCGCTGAGGCTTCGGGCCTTCGACGGTGTTTTTTTTGCTTTTGAAGGCCGTTTTATCCCGGTCCTTAGAGGGCCGTGGTTTTTGACCCTCGACAAGAGCCCCCCCGAGCATGGAGTGGAACCGGGTGTTCTTCTTCATCTTTGGACTCGTTCTCGCCAAGGGAACTTCGGAGGGTATTTTTCGAGCGTTTTGCCTCGGTGGGTGCGCGAGCTCACCGCCGGGTGTAACCCCAGCCTTGCGGGAGTGGTACACTCGTGTAGAGGCTCGAAAGCGTGGTCGGCGTGACCGTGGCCGCGTTAGGTGCCAGAAACCGTCTTTGTGTTGTGTGGGTGCAACTCACCGGCCAGCGTCATAAAGGGTATTCTGGTCTTTGCCCGTGTCCCTTCTCGGCGCCCGAGGCAAGAGCGTCGAGAGGCTTCGTTGCCTCGGTCAATGCTGCCTTGGGATACCGGTCGTGGCGGTTGGGCTCTCCTCTGCGGCAGCGCACTACTCCACGACCGTATCGATGGGCGGCGTGGAATGCCAAGGGGCGTTTTTTCGAATCCACACGGGCGTCGGCCATCTATTTAAGGGCGGCGTGGAGTGGTAGATCGATCTAGTCACTCCCTTCGCCTTTACTCGATACTTTAGCCATCTAATCCTTCTCCTCCTCTTCCTTCAACCGCCGTTCGACCGCCGGGGCGAGAGTAAGAGAGATATGGATCGCGAGGGGCGTCCGGCGGAGGAGGGCTCGTCGGAGGAGCCCCCCGCGGTCGCCGCCGTATCCCGGGGTGAGTGCATTGCCCGCAAGTGAGAGGGAGGGTTTTCCTCCTGCCCCGATTCCCGCAATGGACAAGGGTTTTTCTCATCTCGTGCTAAATGCTTTGCTCTTACGGGGGTGATCTCCTGCGTCCTCCCGCGGCCGGCGACGCCGGGGGGCGGCCGCGAGGCTGCGGCCGGGCCGAGAGGCCGGAGACCGTGGAGGATCTCAGCGCCCGCCTTGGTGCGGCCCCTTGTCGCGCCCCGACCCCAGGCGGAGGAGGGGAGGAGGGCGCGCCAACCTCGAGGAGGCGGATGGCGCGTGGCGGGAGCTCACCGCCGAGCTCCGGTCATACGCCCGGCTGCGGAGGCCATCGTGGCCTACGTCCGGGCCCCGGCACCACCTTAGCGGACCGGGGTTGAGCCGCGTGCTTGGCCGTGTCCGCGACGCGATGTCTCACGGCGTTCGTCGCGGGGCGGCCTCCCTTGGCTGGCGGTAGCGCATCGCCGCTCCAGCGTCGACCTCCTCCGGACTACATCGAGCTCCCGGAGGGCGAGCGCCTCGGGGACTGGAGCACCTGTGTGCGCCCGGTATGAGGGCGCCCGCCGAGGCCGTCGCCGAGGAGGTGTCGGTGGAGGAGGTGATCCGTGACGCGCCCCGAGGCGCCATGGGGGGGGCTTCCCGGTCGGTCATGGCAGCGGGGCGCAGAGGTGGCGGTGTGGTCGAGAGAAGACGCCCAGCGCCCGTCCTCGCCGCCCGTCTCGCGGACGAACACCTCCACCACCGGGCGGCGGGGTCGCGATGGGCTGCGGGATTTTGTTTGGCGCCGCCCGGCGGCTTTTTGTTTTACCTTTGAGGCGTTGCCTCGGTTTGTAATTATGCCCCAAATGAATCAAGTGCTCAATCTCTTCATTTCTGCCAAAAGCTTGTCTTCGTGGCTTTTGATCCGAGTGGTGTTCGAGCCCACGGTATCGATTGATCGAGCGAGCCCCTCTTCGTTGGGGTTTTTTCTGTTTTCCGGTGAACAGTAGCTTTAGGGTTTTTCTTCACCAAGGGCCTCGAAGGCGGCGATGGTTTCGCATCGGTGCAGCCCGACCCGGCGTCATGATTACCCCTTTGCGTAGGCCTTCTTGTAGGTGCGCCGCCCGCTCCCTCCCGAAGTCGGCTTGGGACCCGAGGCTCCCAGGAGTCGCTCGGGGCGAGGGTCGCGATGACCTTGATGGGACAGGGCGGTGCTTGTCGGCCGGCAGCGTGGGCGGACGGCCGCACGCCCACAGGTGGAGTTAATGTGCTCGAGAGGGCGTGCGGCGTGATTACCGGGGCCGTGCGTGGGCCGGGGCACGTCGCCCACGTCTCGGAGAGCAGCGGCGCCGGGCGGTTTGTTCTCTTTATAAGGCGTCGGGAGGAAGGAAAGGGGTTTTCCTTAGCCGCCTTTGTGCATTCTTCGTCTTTGTAGCCGGGAAAAGGCCCCGAGTCCTTTCTCCTCCCCTTGCTCTTTCCACCGCCGCCGCCGCCGCCTGCTTTCTTGCCTTCCCCATCCTTCTTCTCACCTCGATGGCGGCGCCGGTATACTCCCGTGGCGGCGTAGCGCCTTGACGACGCTGGAGATGGAGCGCCTCGTGGCGGAGGGTGTTCACCGCTCTTGGCGGCGGCGAGGGAGTGGATTCTCCCGGTGGAGGGCGATTCTCCTTGTCCTCCGTTGGGATCGTCGTCTCTTTTGCGGCGTTTCATGAGCGGGGGCTTGGTGTCCCCGTCCATGACTTCGTGCGCGGGATTCTGCACCACTACGGCGTCGAACTCCACCATCCGAATCCCTACGGGATTCTTCATATGGCGGTGTTCGTTGCCCCGCGAGGGGTATCACAGGGGATCCCTCCTCATTTCGGGCTATGGAGGTACTTCTTTTCCGTGCGGTGGTGAAGCGGTGGGGGAAGGACGGCGCACGGATTACAACCTTCCCCGCGGGATGCGCCGGCATTGCTCCCCGTGGGGGAGCGCGCCAAGCTATACGTGGATGTGAAGACGTCCCACGTCCGAATCGGGGTGGCACTGGGGGTGGTTCTACCTTAAGAACTTCGGAGGCGGTGCCGCTCCCGTTTCTCCGATGTGTCGTTCTCCGGCGCCCATTGAAGTGGCGTGTTGGGGTGAACTTCGAAGGAGATCGAGAAGCTCGAGCACCACACAGGAGGCCATCAAGATCCTGCGAGACCGGGGGCTTGATCGGGGCCGGTATTGTGGACGCCTTGGCCGGCCTTGGGGTGGCGCCCGCCCGATGTCGCGCCGCCTCCCACTGTGGGGAATGGTGGTCGGTGCCGACCCCTCGGGCACGGCGCGCTTAGGGGCGGTCCGTTCTCGACCGCCCGCCGCCACCCGTCGACTCGGAACTGTTCGCGGCACCGAAGAACTCCGCCGGCGCATTGGTGCCCACAGGTCGCCCGTGCCGGCCAGACCTCAATGAGGCCTGGCGCCGGCGCCCGTGGCATTCGTGAGTATTCGATTGTTTTAGATTTTTCCTTTCCTTTCCTCCAGAACCGTTCTGGCGTATTTCCACCGCACCCCCCGAGTCCGCCTTTGAAGGAAGACACGGTGCCTCTTCCCGCACGGCGGCCCAAATAGCGGGCGAACGTGGCCGCCTCTGAGGCTCGCCATACCAGAAGGAGAGGAGGAAGGCTAGGCGGGCGGAGAATCACCGCCGCGAGGAGCGCCTTTTGTTGACTCCCCTCACCGATACAGAAGAGGAGCTCAGCGTCAGTTCTGACGGGTCCGGCCAGGGCTTCGTCGATCCTTCCCTGGGAGGAGAGAGCAGCGCGGCGGGCTGCTCGAAGAATCCCATCTCCATCGATGGAGGCGGGATCGGATGAGGGGAGCGCACTGGGCGCAACCCCCCCTGTGATTTGGATGAGATGGCCCGCACGGTGGGGGCCGTGCTCGTGCTTGGGTCCTAGGGTGCGACCCTGGAGCCGCTGAGCCAGGCGGTAAATTCGAGCGGGCAGGAGTCGGCTCGCTCCGACCTCGCTGGTGTCGACCCCTCCTCCACAGGAGATGCTGGGCCGGTTCGACCCGGCCCTCCCCCTGAGGCCCAGCATACCGTCGAAGGCGCCGAGGTCGTGGTTGCGGGTCGCGCCTCGCGCGAGACAAGGCTCAGGGCGGATGCCCCAACGAGACATTCGGGGGCAAGGGTAAGCGCCCTTGCCCGGACACTGCAGAGCCGTCGTTAGTGGAGCCGGCCTCCAAGATATCGCGCACGACGCCCCGGAGGTACGCCAGTAGTTATTGCTCAATATATTTCGGCCTTGCTTATCTGATCTCGACCCCTTTTGGTTCTGCACCAAGTCCGGACCCACAGGTCGCCTCACGCTCGCGCCCAGCGGAGGGAAGCAACAAGAGGTGGCCGGTACATGCGAAGGGACCCCGCTTTCGGGTGAGGTCCCTCCTCCCCCCACGACGCACCCCCTTCTCAAGGGAATCGACTGGGGCGGCTGTACCGCGTCGGGGGGTCGAAGGAGTCCTGCTTCGACGCAGGGCTCTCGGGATGAGGGGTCCCGGGGCTCGAGCCCCGGGGCGCCCGTGGGCGAGGCGGCGTCGGAAGAGGCCGCCGCTCCCGGTTTTGAGGGAGCAGAGGGCGCGGCTAACGCAACCTGCGCCTTTCGATCCTCCGCAGCCTATAAGCGATGTGCCTCCACCTTCCGGCACGGCGGTTACGCGGGGTGGCGACTTGGGGCGTCGGGCCCCGAGTATTTCTCGGGCGGGATTCCCGGCTTGCGTTCCCCGATCCGCGTGATCCCTCCTTGGAGCCTCCGGTGGTTGATGACCGCGCCGAGCGGGAGGTGCTCTCTTCTTTCGAGGCGGCGATGGTGGCCATAAGCCAGAACATCTCTGCTCTGTCGTCGCAGATGGAGCCGACGGCGTCGTTCTACCGTGTATTGGCATCTCGCGCTTGCTTCTGTCTTTCCGATCAAGAGAGACGGGTGACTCATTCTCTCTTTGCCTTGTGGGCAGTCGGCGCTTGAGCGGGGTGAAGTCTCGTCTCTTATGCACGAGCAGCATCCCCGTGGGAGGAGGCGACGGAGAGACGATTGCGATCTCTCGTGCCCGTTTGAGGGACGCCGACTACGACATCAAGGACGTGGAGACGAAATATACGGACCTCCCGCACCGGCGGGGAAGTGCATGACGCTTGAGGCGAGGCGTGTCGAGAGGAGCTCGAACAGCGCAACGCCCATGTCCGGGAGTTGCTCGGTGATGCGGAGTAGCTGCGCAATCGGCTCCAGCGGTGGAGCAGGATCTCGAGCAGGAGCGCCTCGAGACGTGAGCGCCTCGCCGTGAGCGCGATAACGATCGTGCGTCGAGACCCGTATCCGTGGTAAGCGGAACAAGCTACGGGGCGAGGTCGCCGCTCTCACGAAGCGAAGCTAGAGCGCGAGCGGCGCAGAAAGATGGACGCTTTGAACGCGCCCGCCCGGTGTCCGGGAGGTGGCAACGCTTCGATACGTCTACCTCACAGCTGCAGCAGGCAAAGCGCGAAGCCTGAAGTGCCGCCCGAACACGTCCTTGACGACTTCGGCGTCGACCACGCCCCGACGGCTCCCTCACCACGCGGTTATCCTTGCTGCCCCGGCGGATCGGTCACACAGGCGCGATGCTCTTCGAACCGGGATCCGGGAGGCGTTCGCCGTTACTTGCTCTCATTACGGTGAGAGTTTTAACTTTGGTGGCGTCGGCGAGGTTTTACGAGGCCGGTGTCGAAGCTCTTCGCGTCTTTGGTGGCGGGTAGTGCCAATGCTCTTGCTAACCGCTGGCCGGACACAGGTGCTCCCTCGGGGGAGTAAAACATTTACTTGTTTTCGATTTGTGGGCTTTCGATGCCCCGAGACTTTGTTATCGTGTAATAACTGTGGTTGACTTGTCTTTGCTTAAGTTTTTTGAATTATTTTTCTCCCCCCTTTTTTGAAGAAAGAAAAATAGTGCGAAAGGATGAGTTGCTTTCGTACTTGGACACCCGCCGGGTGAGACATGCCGCACCCAGCGGTAGTTACCTTATTTAGGTGCCCACGCACTACTATGCTCGTCCTTTTTTTTAGGGATTGGGTAAACCGGCTAGCTCTCCCGCCAAAAACGCCCCTTTTACTTAAAAGGTCGTGTTAAAAGTCGATATGGCTAGCCGACCCTCACCGACCGTGTCATTAGCCACCGGGTGTTAGACAAGGCGGTCGGGACGTTTTTTTTAGTGCTAGGACCATATCCTTCCTATACACAATCCCTTGAGCAAGAGGACCGCGGTAGGGTTAAAGATTTAGACGGTTTGCCTTTTTTGGCTCTTAATAAGAAAAAAAAGCAGTGTCGACCACATGGGTCGAGAGTTTGTTTTATGAAACGGAGTTTTTCATATCAAACGTGCTCAATTGATACAAGAAGCATAGCGAAGCATATAGTGCGAATCGTAAAAGAAGATGAAAAAAACTTTTAAGGATAAAAAGGACGTAATCGCCGATGTTCCAGGCGTTTTTGACGACCTGCCCCTTGTCATCCTTCAACTTGTATGCCCCGGGTCTGGAGAACTTCAGCGATGGTGAAGGGTCCTTCCCATGGTGGCGTTAGCTTGTGACGCCCTTTGGTATCCTGCCGCACACGTAAGACAAGGTCTCCAATGTTAAACGCTCGACCTCGCACCCGCCGAGCATGGTGCCGGCGCAGGGACTGCAGGTACTTAGTAGAGTGAAGCAACACGACGTCGCGAGCCTCATCGAGCTGGTCCATGGCATCTTCCGTGTAGGTCCGGTTTCTTTGGCTCAGAGTATAAGCCCCGACCCACGGGGCCCCATACTCTAGGTCGGTAGGCAAAACGGCCTCTGCCCGTAGACCATGTAGAAGGGGGTATGCCCGGTTGCTCTGCTCGGGGGTCGTTCTCGGACTCCAAAGATCGGCTGGGAGCTCGGTGAACCATCGTCGGCCATACTGATTGAGACGATTGAAGATCCGAGACTTCAAGCCCTGGAGGATTAAGCCGTTAGCCCGCTCCACCTGCCCATTAGTGCGAGGGTGCGCGACAGACGCCCAATCGACACGGATGTTGAACTCGTCACAGAACACCAGGAACTTCTTCCCAGTGAACTGCGTGCCATTATCCGTGATGATTGAGTTTGGCACACCGAAGCGATAGATGATGTCAGTAAAAAACAGCACACTGCAGTCGACTTGATGGTGGCGAGGGGTCGAGCCTCGATCCACTTCATGAATTTGTCGATCGCGACCAGAACGTGAGTAAAGCCTCCGGGCGCTTTGAGGAGGGGTCCTACTAGATCCGGGCCCCGCACCATGAACGGCCACGTGAGGGGGATTGTCTCAGGGCTTGCGCCGGCAAATGTGTTCGCTTGGCATAATACTCGACATCCTTCGCGGGGACCGGACGATTTTTCGTTGCGTCCGCCACCGCCGTGGGCAGTAAAACCTTGGCGGTAAGCCTTGGCCACGATCGTCCGTGGGCGCGGTGTGATGACCACAAATGCCTGCGTGGATGTCCTCCAACAAGGCGCGTCCGGTGGGCGATGGGAAGGCATCGATGAAGGACGCCCGAGTGTCCTTTTTGTATAACTCCCCATCGATGATAACGAACGACTTGGCTCGGCGAGCCAAGCGCCGAAGCCTCCGTCCCTTCCTGCGGGCGGGGTTTCTCGAATGAGGCAATCGAGATACGGCGTCCTCCAATCCTCCTCGGGTTCGGGGCTGAAGAAGTCGACCCTTCCTCTGCTCTCGTGACTACGAAAAACGGTAGGTTCAGAAGAGGGGTCGTCCCCGGGGTCGAGCGTCACCCCTGGGGGTCGGAGGAGGCAGCCCCGCTGCTGCGGGGTTGATCGAGCCGCCTTGGGGGTCGGAGGTGGGATCGATTCCTCTTTCTCCAACTTTCACCGAGGGCTGGGCAAGATCTCTGGCGAAGATCCCACCGGGATGTGGTCTCGACTTGAGGCCATTTTAGCCGAGTGTTCGCTTCTTCGTTGTCCCGCCGAAGGGCGTGGCTTAACTCCAGACCGTCGAAGGCCTCTTCGAGTTTGCGCACCTCTTGGCGGTGGGCTGCCATCTTGGGATCGTGACAGCTCGACTCCTTCATAACCCGATCAACAACAAGCTGGGAGTCGCCGCGGACCTCGAGGCGTTTCACGCCGAGCTCTTTGGCTATACGCAAGCCGTTTACGGGGCCTCGTACTCGGCGGCGTTGTTAGAGGCTTTGAAGTGAAGTCGTAGAGCGTACTTCATCTTGACCCCGGCGGAGACACAAACACTAGGCCAGCTCCGGCACCGCTCTTCATTAATGATCCGTCAAAGAAGAGCTTCCAAAGATTCGTGTTGGATGGGGGCGGAGGCAGGCGGACTTCGGTCCATTCTGCGATAAAAGTCGGCGGAGACCTGCGACTTGATCGCCGTGCGAAGCCGCGTAGGTGATTTCATATCCCATTAGCTCGAGCGCCCACTTGGCTATCCGTCCCGTGGCTTCAGGGTTCTGAATGACCTCCCCCAGAGGAAAGGTCGATACCACGGTGACGGGGTGTGCCTCGAAGTAGTGCTTTAGCTTCCTCTTCGTGATGAGGAGGGCATATGCCAACTTTTGGATTTACGGGTAGCGTGTCTTGGTGTCGGACAAGACTTCGCTAATGAAATAGACTGGGCGCTGCACTTTCAGCGTGCGTCCCTCTTCGCTTCGCTCTACGACGAACGCGGTGCTCACCACCTGAGTGGTTGCAGCGATGTAGAGAAGCAAAGGCTCCTTCTTCGCGGGAGGAGTAAGGATCGGGGGACTGGTTAACAGTTCCTTGAGCTTATCTAACGCCTCTTGAGCCTCGTCAGTCCACGTGAACTGGTCGGCCTTTTTGAGGAGTCGGTACAGGGGCAGACCCCGTTCACCTAGGCGTGATACGAACCGACTGAGTGCGGCGAGGCACCCCGTGATATGCTACAACCCCTTGAGGTCCCGAATAGGCTTCATATCGATGATAGCCTTGATTTTATCGGGGTTGGCTTCGATGCCTCCTTGCGAAACGATGAACCCCAGCAACATCCCTCTAGGCACCCCAAAAACGCATTTTTCGGGGTTGAGTTTGACGTGCTTTTTGTTGAGCCGATCGAAGGCCAACTTTAGATCGGCGACGAGATCGCCGGTCTGTTTGGACTTGACAACGATGTCGTCCACGTAAACTTCGACAATCTCTCCGATGAGTTTGTCGAAGACATTCACCATGCAACGCTGGAAGGTTGCGCCCGCATTCTTAAACCCGAATGGCATGGTCACGTAACAGTACGAACCGAATGGGGTGATGAACGAAGTTGCGTGCTGATCGGATTCACGCATCTTGATCTGGTGGTAACCCGAATAGGCATCAAGGAAGCATAAGGTCTCGCACCCAGAGGTGGAGTCGACAACCTGATCTATGCGTGGTAAAGGAAACGGATCCTTAGGACACGCTTTGTTTAGACCGGTGTAGTCAACACACATTCTCCACTTCCCGCCTTTCTTTTGAACAATGACAGGATTAGCTAACCATTCTGGATGATACACTTCCTTAATGAACCCAGCCGCTAACAGTTTATTAACCTCCTCACCAATTACTCGACGCTTTACCTCATCGAAGCGGCGCAGGCGCTGTTTCACCGGCTTGGAGTCGGGCTTGATCCATAAGGCGTGCTCGGCGACATCCCTCGGAATGCCAGGCATGTCCAAGGGCCTCGACGCGAAGGTGCTTCGATTCGCGCGGAGGAAGTCGACGAGCGCGTCTTCCTATTTGGGGTCGAGGCCGGCGCCGATCCGCACCGTCATGCTGTCGGAGCTGCTGGGGTCGAGATGCACAAGCTTGGTGTCCCTGTCGGGCGTGAAGGACGCAGTGGCCTTCGGGACGTCCGGCATGTCCTGGTCGTCGTCGGCGAGGTTGTTGATGATGTAAAGCTCGTGGGAGTTCAGCACCGACTCAGCCACGTCGCACTGCTCGATGTCGCACAGGTACGCGTGCTGCACCGACGAGTGCACGGTGATTGATGTGAACAAGGGTTCCCGATCTTCCGAAAGGTTCTGGTAACTCTCGATTTGACGAAAACGAGACACAAGTCGATCCGGCTTCCGAACAAAGACGATCCGAAACCCCGCAATCGCGAGTACCACGTCTTCTCGGTTATCAACCGGCGTTGCACGGTTGACCTCGCCAAGAAGGCTAATCCTTGCCTGCGAATCGAAGAACACAAGCAAGAACAAAGAAGAAAGCAACCAATTTGCAAATGAATGATTAAGCTCACGAGTTGGGATCTCACAAACCGATGAAACGGCGAAACTGTTCTTGACAGATTAATCTAAGCAAAACCCAACCCTAACTTGGGCGGTGGCTACTGTTTATAAAGAGTCTAAGGTCGTGCAAGACCCCCCTGGACGCACCCCTAATGGGTTCCAACTCGATACAAGGCCCAAAGACCAAAATACGACGTCGCAGCGTCGTCAGGACAGATTCTGGACGTCAAATTGTTTGGACGATTCCCGATGACTCCGGATGAATTTGGGCCTCCAACAAGACTCATTGGAAAGGTCTTTTCGTTATCTTTCTTTAGAGTCTAAGAACGTCCAATTCCGAGTCCGGATGCATCCTGGGCGTCCAATTTAGTACAGACTGCTCCTGGACTCCGAGACGGATTCGAAGTCGACTTGGTCTGGGCCTCCACCTTGACTTGAGCGCCCTTGCTGGTCCTTCACGCCTCCAAGCCCTCCTCTATGTATCTCCCGGTCCTCTCCATGATTCCTAATCATAATATAATCATTAGGTAGCAATCTATTCTCTAAATCATATAAAGAGTTACTTAGGAACGAGCTCACCTGTAAATTTAATTGTCGCGCGCGAGCTCTTGTGATTGGACCTTGAATGTTCAGCGGAGGATCATTGAGTGTATCCGAAGGAGTGATGTCCTCATCATCCTCCCCCTCTTGAATTGGAGTCGTCCTCGACTCAAGCTCATCTTCTTCTCCCAAGTATGGTGTCAAATCTGCAATGTTAAAAGAAGGACTAACCCCGAACTCGGGTGGCAACTCAAGTTTGTATGCATTATCATTTATTTTCTCAATAACTTTATAAGGACCAGCAGCTCTTGGCATTAATTTAGATTTACGCAGCTCTGAAACCTATCCTTTCTCAAATGTAACCATACTAAATCACCCGGCTCAAGTTTAATTTCTTTCCTACCTTCACTTCCAGCAATTCTATACTTTTCATTCATCTTTTTCGATATTTTCTTTAGTTGTTTCATGCAACTTACGAATAAATTCAGCACGTGCGCTAGCATCACTATGGGTTCTTTCAGTGGTAGGTAAAGGTAAAAGATCAATAGGAGCACGAGGGTTAAAGCCATACACTACCTGAAAAGGACTTACCTTAGTGGTAGAATGTGTCGCCCGATTGTAAGCAAACTCCACATGAGGCAAACATTCCTCCCACATCTTTAAATTTTTCTTCAAAATAGCTCTCAACATGGTGCCCAAAGTGCGGTTCACTACCTCTGTTTGTCCATCAGTTTGTGGGTGACAAGTTATAGAAAACAACAATTTTGTACCCAACTTATTCCATAGAGTGCGCCAAAAATGACTCAAGAATTTTGCATCACGATCTGAAACAATAGTACAAGGCATACCATGCAAGCGAACAATCTCTTTGAAAAAGAGGTCAGCAATAAAGACAGCATCATCACTTTTATGACAAGGTATAAAATGCGCCATCTTAGAAAATCGATCCACAACAACAAAAATGCTGTCCCTTCCCCTCTTAGTCCTAGGCAATCCCAAAACAAAGTCCATCGAAATATCGGCCCAAGGAATAGAAGGAACAGGAAGAGGCATATACAAACCATGTGGATTCAAGCGAGACTTAGCCTTTTGACATGTAGTGCAGCGTGCCACGAACCGTTCAACATCTCTCCTCATCTTAGGCCAAAAGAAGTGTGTGGTCAACATATCCTCCGTCTTCTTAGCACCAAAATGCCCCATCAAACCTCCTCCATGTGCTTTCTCCTGCAACAACATTAGACGAAACAGAACCAAACTGGAATGCATAGACGGTTAGCTCTAAACACAAAACCATCATTGATCACAAACTTGTTCCATGTACGTCCCTCTTTACAATTCAGCAACACATCTTTAAAAAACAGGATCAAGCACATATTGTTCTTTTATTGATTCAAGTCCAAAAATTCTACAATCAAGTTGGGACAAGAAAGCATAGCGTCTAGACAAGGCATCGGCAATCACATTATCCTTCCCCTTCTTATGTTTAATAATATAAGGAAAAGATTCAATAAATTCAACCCACTTAGCATGCCTACGATTCAGATTATTTTGAGAGCGAAGATACTTAAGCGATTCATGATCTGAATGTATAATAAATTCTTTAGGCCACAAATAATGACGCCACGTCTCTAAAGAACGTACAAGTGCATACAATTCTTTATCATACGTAGAATAATTAAGAACAGGACCATGCAATTTTTTAAGCTAAAGTATGCAACAGGCTTACCTTCTTGCATCAAAACACCTCCAATGCCAACTCCACTAGCATCGCATTCTAGCTCAAAAGTCTTACCAAAGTTAGGAAGTTGCAGCAATGGTGCGTGTGTAAGCTTGTCCTTCAAAGTGTCAAAGGACTCCTCTTGTGCCTTACCCCAATGAAACACCACACCCTTCTTTGTCAACTCATGCAATGGGGCAGCAATGGCGCTGAAATCCTTGACAAAGCGACGATAGAAACCTGCAAGACCAAGGAAACTTCTCACCTGTGTGATACTTGTAGGCACTGGCCAACTCTTTATGGCTTCAATTTTCGTCTCATCCACTTGAATTCCCTGTGGAGTAACAACATAGCCAAGAAAAGAGACTCGATCCGTGCAAAAGATGCACTTCTCAAGGTTACCAAATAAACGTGCATCACGCAAAGCATTAAAAACAGCACGTAAGTGTCCCATATGTTCATCCAAAGACTTGCTGTAAATCAGAATATCATCAAAGTAAACTACCACAAATCGTCCAATGAAAGCTCTTAAAACCTCATTCATTAAGCGCATAAAAGTACTAGGTGCATTAGTCAAACCAAAAGGCATTACTAACCACTCATACAACCCGAATTTGGTTTTAAAAGCTGTTTTCCATTCATCTCCAAGTTTCATTCTAATTTGGTGGTAGCCACTACGCAAGTCTATCTTTGTGAAAATTACAGAGCCACACAACTCATCAAGCATGTCATCAAGCCTAGGAATTGGATGACGATATCTAATAGTAATATTATTAATGGCTCTACAATCAACACACATACGCCAAGAACCATCTTTCTTAGGAACCAAAATCACAGGAACGGCACAAGGACTAAGGCTCTCACGTACATACCCGCGGTCCAAAAGCTCTTGGACTTGTCGCTGAATTTCCTTAGTCTCCTCGGGGTTGGTTCGATAAGCAGCTCGGTTTGGTAGTGTTGCTCCCGGGATCAAATCAATTTGATGCTCTATTCCTCTCATAGGTGGCAGCCCCGGGGGTATCTCGGCTGGAAAAATGTCCTCATACTCCTGCAAAAGGTTAGTGACAACAGGAGGCATCGAACTAACAACATCTTCAAGCGAAAACAAGGCTCGCTTGCAAACCAAAGTATAGCATATATCATCATCAGAAATTTCAGCAAGATCAGTTTTTGTTGCAAGCATAGCAGCACCCTTCAATTTAATTCCCTCAACCTTAGAATTAGGCGCCGACTTATCTGTTTTAGGTGGGTAAATAGAATTAGCAACTTGCTGATTTTCAGATTTAGCATCATGCAAACTAGCAGCGCGTTCTTTTTCAGCTTGTACAATTTCAGCAGGGGTCATAGGAACCAAAGTAATTTTTTTCCTTTATGCATAAAAGTGTAAGTATTACTTCTACCATGGTGCATAGCATCATTATCAAATTCCCAAGGACGACCCAATAAAAGTGAACAAGCTTCCATAGGTACCACATCACAATCAGCATAATCAGTATAGGAACCAATGGAAAAAGAAACTCTGCAAGTTTGTGTTACCTTAACTTTGCCCGCATCATTAAACCACTGTAGGTTATAGGGATGGGGGTGTTGGCGAGTGGCCAAGCCAAGCTTCTTGACCAAATCTGAACTCACCAAATTTTGACAACTACCTCCATCAATGATGACACGTGCTCGCCGATTGTTGATGACGAAGAACAGTTGGAACAAGTTGTGGCGTTGCAGCTTCTCTGGTTGTTGTACCTTTGTGCTGAGCGCTCGCTGCACAATGACGCTTCTGTAGGTGGTCGTGTCATCAGTACCCAAAACTTCATTGTCCACCTCCACAGCCGGATCTTCTTCATCCTCTTCCTCAATGTCAGAGGCGCTGATGTACCCATCGTCTGTAGCAATGTATGCCCGCTGACTAGGGCAATCCTTCTGCACATGACCGAATCCTTGGCAGCGGTGGCACTGAATGCTAGGAGTGCGCCCTATTGAAGCAATGGAGGATGCACTCTTTGAAGGTTCCTGCAAAGAATTTTTACCTGAACCGGATGTCCGCGAAGTAGGTGTCTGTCTGTTCATTGGTAGAGGCGCCCGAAAAGAGGATGCCTTGGGAAGGCCCAAAGAGGACGCCATGCGTGGAGTGTACGAGGTGCCAACCTTGCCTTTGCCCTGCTTATTACGTCCCTGCAACTCCTTCTCTGCAAGCATAGCAAACTGAAACAACTGGTTGACAGTGTTAAAATCCTTATAATCAACTATGTTCTGAATTTCCTCCCTCAATCCTGAATAAAAACGAACAATAGAATCCTCGTTTCCCTCTACTATACAACGCATCAATCCTTTCTGAAGCTCACCATAGTAATCCTGCACAGATTTATCTCCCTGTTCTAAGCGCATCAATTTCTTACGTAGATCCCTATGATATGATGGCGGCACAAATCTATCACGCATAGCAACCTTAAGCTCTTCCCAAGTTCTAGGTTGACAGTTATCTGCAACTAAACCTGTCCACCAAATGATAGCAAAATCTTTAAATTCACTAGTGGCTTGTCTAATTCTATGTTGCTCGGGCACAAGGTGGGCACTAAATTTTTTGCTCTCTTGTCATCTCCCAATCAAGGTATCCCTCAAAGATCATAATGTCCCGAAAAAGAAGGTATGGTAAATTTGACCTTAGCATAAGGATCATCAGGAGCATGAGCACGATTACCTCGATGGCGGTTGCCACCCATACCTGTGGTGTTGTTGCGAAGACGTCGACGTAACCTATTTTCCCTTGTCGCTGCTTGATCAACATTACCATTGGTGTCATAGATCTCATCACCAGCGTCGCCGCCTCCATTATCTTCTTCAGGCGGTGGCTGAACTTCTAAGGCAGCTACTACCACGCTTGGTCGGTGTGGACAATCGTTTTTCCAATCTCTCAAGTGTGTTGCCGATCTTGAGTTCAATGAGCGCAGCGATTACAGCCTTTGTGACTGCCTCGTTCATTTCCTTCCTCGAGCATTACTTACGCAGATTGTGTAGTTGCTCTTGGTCGACACACTCGAGAACTCTTTGGGAGAACTAGCGTCGTCATCACCGCCATTGCGGACACAAAACACAAGCAACAAACGGTGAAGGTTATCCCTAAAAGTTCTACTATGAACGGTGGAGTGGTGTCTCTCGGGATCAACAAACTAATTACTTCTTACCAAGCTCTCACAAATGTTCTTACCAAGAAGACAAAGGACACCGAGAAGTCGTAGACCACGATTGCAGGAATGTCAAACCTGTGGCTGTCTAGAAGAATGTGGAGCTTGGAAGGCACACAAAGAGACAGATAGTATATCTGGAACACAAGTCGAGATGCAGATAGTAATGCTTTGAATTATAGTCCACGGTGTTCGTTCTTGTTGCCGGCCTAAAATGCTCCAAGTTCTAGATGTGTGTGACCAAATAAGATGAAGGAAAAAAAAAAAAGTATGATGGATAGCAAAAGCACTAGAAACAAGGCACAACACCGACAACTGAGCTCGGATTTTTCCTTTTCCTGAATTTTCCCCGGATTTTTGCAAAAGGCACTAGTAGAAATCAAACTTTTTTTATTTTTTCACTATTTTTTTATATTTTTCTCTGAACAAGGATCACAAAAGATGCAACCACAAAAATTGGCACCTACAACTGAGGTGGGATGTGGTCTCTGAGAAATTCAAAGACGTTCTCCGAAAAGCGTGCGAAAACCTTGATAATTTTTTTTTTTTTTATTTTCCTGAATTTTTTTGGCAATTTTAACGAAAAACCAAACAGGCCGTAGGCTAGTTTGGGTCACCTCAGAATGGTGTCAAGAATCTGCTCAATTTTTTTCAGATTTTTTCGATAACCGAGCGAAAAGTTATGCCTGTTTTAAGGAAGATACCTCAAGTTATGTTTTCCGAAAGGCACAACACGGCGGCGGCAGTTAGGGCAAAGCGTCCCTAAACTCCAACACCGATCACAGGTATTCGCCAGATGATGTAAGGAGAGCTGCGATGCAAAGCGAAATAACAAATGGGCCGGGCAACCTATCTAGGGTTAGCGCGGGCGAGAGATCACACAAGGCGGCTAGCGGGGGCAAGTCGAGTAATGTGGTGGCTTCGACTTGTGTTTGGGGATGGTGGATAGGGTAGATACGATTAACAAAAACTCACACAATGGACTCTAGCACGACCTAACCAGCAACAAGACCTCGACCAGGACACAAAGTCAACACGACGTACTCTGAAACTGAAATATGCAAAGGCTATGGCGCGGAAGGTTATAGGACATGAAAATAATATGGCAGTGGACTATAGGACGAAGGCGAAACACTCAAAACTAAGGTGGGATATGAACCTGACGGTATACCTGAAGCTCTGATTACCACTTGATGTGAACAAGGGTTCCCGATCTTCCGAAAGGTTCTGGTAACTCTCGATTTGGCGAAAACGAGACACAAGTCGATCCGGCTTCCGAACAGCACGATCCGAAACCCCGCAATCGCAGTACCACGTCTTCTCTGGTTATCAACCGGCGTTGCACGGTTGACCTCGCCAAGAAGGCTAATCCTTGCCTGCGAATCGAAGAACACAAGCAAGAACAAAGAAGAAAGCAACCAATTTGCAAATGAATGATTAAGCTCACGAGTTGGGGTCTCACAAACCGATGAAACGGCGAAACTGTTCTTGACAGATTAATCTAAGCAAAACCCAACCCTAACTTGGGCGGTGGCTACTGTTTATAAAGAGTCTAAGGTCGTGCAAGACCCCCCTGGACGCACCCCTAATGGGTTCCAACTCGATACAAGGCCCAAAGACCAAAATACGACGTCGCAGCGTCAGGACAGATTCTGGACGTCAAATTGTTTGGACGATTCCCGATGACTCCGGATGAATTTGGGCCTCCAACAAGACTCATTGGAAAGGTCTTTTCGTTATCTTTCTTTAGAGTCTAAGAACGTCCAATTCCGAGTCCGGATGCATCCTGGGTGTCCAATTTAGTACAGACTGCTCCTGGACTCCGAGACGGATTCGAAGTCGACTTGGTCTGGGCCTCCACCTTGACTTGAGCGCCCTTGCTGGTCCTTCACGCCTCCAAGCCCTCCTCTATGTATCTCCCGGTCCTCTCCATGATTCCTAATCATAATATAATCATTAGGTAGCAATCTATTCTCTAAATCATATAAAGAGTTACTTAGGAACGAGCTCACCTGTAAATTTAATTGTCGCGCGCGAGCTCTTGTGATTGGACCTTGAATGTTCAGCGGAGGATCATTGAGTGTATCCGAAGGAGTGATGTCCTCATCAGTGATGATCCCTCGGGGGCCCGGCATCTTAAGCTTGAGGTAGGTGTAGTTGGGAACGGCCATGAACTTGGCGTAGCACGGCCGACCCAACACCGCATGGTAAGAGCCGGGGAAGTTCACCACCTGAAATGTCAACACCTCGGTGCGAAAGTTAGTGTGAGTGCCGAACGTTACGGGCAGGTCGATCTGCCCAACCGGAACGGCTCGCTGCCCGGGCACAACTCCATGGAACGGCGCTCCCCCAGGGCGGATCTTGGCACGGTGGACGCCCATGGCATCGATGGTGGTCTGGTACATGATGTTGAGGCCGCTCCCCCATCCATCAACACCTTGGTGAGGCGCTTGGTGCCGATGATGGGGTCGGCGGCAGTGGGTACCGTCCCGGATTTGGCATGTAGTCCGGGTGGTCGGACTGGTCGAAGGTGACGGAGTGTTTTGCCCACTTGGGCGGCGTGGGCACGATCGTCTCGACACGGCAAACCATGCTTGTTGCTCGAGCTTCTTGGCCCGCCCTCGTGGCGTAGTAGTCCAGTCCCTCCGTAGATCATGAGACAATCAGTGACGTGGGGAAATCCCGATTCGTTCTCCCCCTGCCCATCGTTTTGGGAGGGTGAGTCGGCTTTCCTCTTCGCCTCCGGTTTGCCCTTCTCTCCTCCAAAGAACTTGGGCATGAGGCGACACTCACGGAGAGTGTGCTTCACCACGCCCTCGTGATGAGGGCACGGCTGATCCAGCTTCTTCTCGAAGTAGTCGGTCGGTGGCTTTGCCGGTGCCTTTCTCTTCTCCTTGGAGTCGACCGCAGCAACGAGCTCGCCGCCGTTCTGTTGTCGTCCCTTGCGGCCCTTCTTTTTCTTCTGGCCCTTGCGGTCAGAGGGGTCGTCGTCGCCCTCCTCCTCTCGCTTGGCCTTGCCGCGGGAGTTGAAGATTGCTCCTACTGCGTCTTCCCCTGACGCGAAGCTGGTTGCCACGTCGAGGAGCTCCTTGGTGGTACGAGGGGGTCGGCGCCCGAGCTCGTGCACCAGGGTCTTGCAGGAGGTGCCGGATATGAAGGCCCCAATCACGTCAGCGTCGGTGACGTGAGAGAGGCTTGTGCACTGCTTGGAGAAGCGCTTGATGTAGTCACGCAGGGACTCGTCCGGCTTCGTCGGCATTGCGGAGGTCCCATGGGTTTCAAGGGCGCGAATACGTGCCCTGAAAATTGCCGACAAAGATGTCGACAAGGTCCGCCCAACTGTTTATGCACCCTTCGGGGAGGTGCTCCAGCCAAGTCCGCGCGGAGTCGGCCAGATAGAGGGGAGGTTCCTGATGATGAAGTACTCGTGGTCGGCCCCTCCCGCCTCGCATGCGAGGCGGTAGTCCTCCAACCACGTGCCGGGGTTCGTCTCCCCGCAGTACTTGGTGATGGTGGTTGGCGCACGAAAGCGCCGCGGGAAGGGTGAGCGAAGGATGTGTCGCCCGAACGCCGGCGGCCCTGGGGGAGGCGAGCTTCGTCCCCTGTCCTCCTCGGGGTCAAAAGCGGCCCCCTCGTCGTGGGGCTGTACTCTCAGGCCGGCGTTGAGGATGACTCGAGCGTCGGACGGGTCGATGCGTTCTTGTATCGGCGGCAGGCTCTCTCGAAGGCGCTGGGTCGGCTGATGCACGGACGGCTCCCCGGTCTCGGCGACCGTCTGCCGTACAGTGGCTTGGTGATGCCTCTCGACGCCGTGATCGTGGCTTTCCGCTGCAGCGCGGCGGCACGATCCAGCAATTTGCGAATGTCCCGGAGTTTTTCCACTCGGCGGGTGTCGTCGAGGGTGGCGGCTGTTGGACAAGGCCGCCGCCGCCGCGACGTTCTTCAGCTCGGCGTGAAGAGTGGAGGACCGTCGTCGTCCTCGAGGATCCGCCGATGGACGTCTCGGGCCATGTCGCGTGCCCGCCCGGCTCGGCGGTAAGATGGGGAGCCGTCCTCCCGCCCGGTGCTGTGATGGTCGTGGCGGCCTTTAAATCGTTCGCCCGTCGGGGTTGGCATTGTGTATTGGCCGCCGCTGTTCGTCGGAGCTGTCGGAACGTGAGGTCGGTGGAGTGCGCAATCGCCGCGGCGACGGTGTCTGCTCGAGAGCGGGGTTGAGCATGCCTTCCTCCTCAGGGGCAACATCGTCGACCCGGCCTTCAGGAGTTTCCGCCATGAAACATGCCCAAAACGGGTTGGCCGGAGGCGGTCGTTGTCGCTGAGTCGGTGTAGCCGTCAGTCCGTATGAACATAGGCCCGGCGTAGGGCCCGTTGCCGCCGAACCGTCGTCCCCCCGAGTCAGGATACTCGTCGGAGTCTGGCATGAAGATGGGCTCGACGAGTGGCCCGGCCGCCGCCACAAGCTCGACATCCTCAGGGGTTGGCGTAACCCCCTCAAGATGAGGTGTGCCATGGTGGTTATGGCGTTATGATACCCAAACGGAGCCGACTCGGATGCTTGTTGAATAAGGACCGTCCGAGGGATCGGGTCTCCCCCCGTAAGGTACTCCATGATGGCCTCATACCAGTACGAGAGCAATGAGATCTCCTCGAAGCTGGGGTAGGGCCCTAGATAGGGCAAGAGCTGTCGATCCAGCTCCGTGAGCTCCCGTACATCCGCAGCGATGATGTCTCCACGACATAGGGGGCCCCCGGACGCATCTGGTGCTACTTTCGGGGGGCGGTGCTCGCGATCGCTCGGGCCCATGGTCAACCGGGCGGCGTCGTCGGCCTAAGACTCACGCTGCCCATGGCAACCGCGAGGTCGTCGATCGTGTCGGGGGTCGGTCTGCGGCTTGCGCTGTCCGCTCGTAGCTCCTGCGTTGGTGCAGGGGTGACGCCGTTGGCGTTAGGGAGAGCGACCTGGGGCTCGGGAGCCAGCCAAGTCACGCCGTCCTCCCTAACGACAAAATCCAACTCCCCGAAACGGATTTGGGTGCCGGGAACAAGATTGAGACGGTGCATGGCCATCTCGAGGTTGGTGGAATCGTAGAAGTGCGCTTGCTCCCCTACCTGGCGTGCCAACTGTCGGTGTGTAGAATGAACACCAACGAGTAATCAAAAGAGAGCGCACTTATCCTCGAGATGGTTTCCCGAGTGGACACGATGATGTATACTGGTTCGGGCGATTTACCCTACGTCCAGTGAGAGCGGAGTCGTGTTACTCAGGAGCTTGTATGGGGCGGTACAAGAGGGGTCGAGAGAGGATAGACTCCGAAGTCTCTGAGTAAGGAAGCTAAACTTACGGTTTGGGTGTTTTACGTGTCTAGTAATGTGAATTAGGTGGTGAACACACACATGCTTGGGAGCCCAAGTCCTCCCTTTTATAGTCCAAGGTGAGGCTCACGCGAGAAGAGGGAATGTGCGCGTGATTAATCGTGGAGTCACGGTGGGCGAATATCGGGCGTTCTGGAAGTATCGTGGCGCATCAGTAGCGTACGTCATCGTCCCTCTTCCAGTCTCGTAGCCTTTTCGGGTAAGCGGGGCTATACCTGAACGGGGTCGTGCGTTTTGGTTGATAGGGACTCCCGGGTCAAATGTTGGCCTGTAGGAAGCCGTCCGCGGAGTTGTCGGGCGTGCGTGCTTGATTCCCCGACGCGCTGATCGGTCTTGCGAGATGTGTCTTGGCTCGGTCGCCGTCCGCCTGGGCGGCCACGGTGTTGGTACGAGCGTCGCTCCTCTATCCGTACCGGCGGGTCGAGCTACCGAGAGACGGGTACGGGGTCCGGCGCCCTTACGGGAATGCATACACGGGGCTTCCGCTGCACTGGACGGCACGGGGCTCAAAGACCGCACCTGTCGGGTGAAAGGCGTGGAACAACGAAATGTCCCCTGGGTTCCTTGGCGGCCCCGTCTCCTTCTCCGAGAGGCATACGGCGATCCCCGACGACGGCTACGGGAACTGGTACGCCGCTTTGCCGGCTCGGAGGGAATTGCCGCGGTGTGTCCTAGCGCCGGGCGCTTTGGGACGGGGTCGACGCCGACCTCCCCGCGACGGGGGGGGGCCGGGCGAATCGTAGCTCGTCCGAGGGGTCGATCCCCTCGGCGGTGACCTTTGCCCCGCTGGCTTTGGTTAGCCGCCGCGGTTTGGGCCGGAAGCACTTTAAGCTTTGTGTCATAGGTTTTAGGCAGCCGAGGCTTCGGCCTTCGACGGTGTTTTTGCTTTTGAAGGCCGTTTTATCCCGGTCCTTAGAGGGCCGTGGTTTTGACCCTCGACATCGATGCACTTAGTAGAAAGAGTTATGTCAATGAGGTACATGTTACTCCTATGGCCGAGCAGGTTATGTGAGGAAATAGCGCATCTTAACTTGGGATTTCTTTGTCAATACAGGTGGAGATGATTCTAGAACCTACACTAGAGAAGGAGATTCGTAAAGGACAGCTTGAAGATGAGAAATTGAAGGAGATAGCTAACAACATAGTGATTGGTAAAGCATCGGGCTTTCGACTAGATGATGATGGAACCTTGTGGTTTGGTAAAAGGCTATGTGTGCCAGAAAACAAGGCTATTAGAGAGGCAATCTTACGTGAAGCTCATGAGTCGGCGTATTCTATTCATCCCGGAAGTACCAAGATGTACTTAGATCTTAAAGAGAAGTATTGGTGGTATGGATTAAAGAGGGATGTAGGCTGAGTACGTTGCTCTATGTGATACATGTCGAGAGTGAAAAAGCTGAACATCGGAGACTGCGGGATTACTACAACCAATGAAGATACCTGAATGGAAATGGGATGAAGTAGGTATGGATTTCATAGTTGGATTACCTCTCACCCAGAGAGGATATGATTCTATATGGGTAATAGTGGATCGACTAACTAAGGTTGCCCACTTCCTACCTGTTAAGACCACCTATACTAGTGCAAAGTTAGCTGAATTGTATATGGAGAGAATAGTGAGTCTGCATGGTGTTCCTAAGAAAATTGTGTCGATCGTGATGCGCAATTCACGTCTCACTATTGGCAGAAATTACATGAATCCTTGGGAACAAAGCTGAATTTTAGTACGGCATATCACCCACGACAGATGGACAGATGAAAGAACAAATCAGATACTAGAAGATATCTTTGAGAGCTTGTGCTTTGCAAGATGGTACCGATTGGGATAAGAGTTTGCCATATGCTGAATTTTCATACAACAACATCATCAAAAGAGTCTCAAAATGGCACCATTTGAAGCATTGTATGGAAGGAAGTGTAGAACACCACTTGTTTTGGAATCGAGCAGGGAGAGACACAAGTGTTTGGACTGACGTGCTTAAGAATGCGAGAAGAACAAGTCGAAATGATAAGGGACAATTTGAGAGTTGCGGTCTCGTCAAAAAGAGCTATCTGCAGACACTAGAAGAAGAGAGCTAGTCTTTCAAGCGGTGATTATGTGTATCTTAAAGTGTCACCTATGAAAGGAGTAAAGAGGTTCAACATGAAAGGGAAGCTAGCACCGCGGTATATTGGTCCGTTTAAAGTGCTAGAAAGAAGAGGTAAAGTGGCTTATCAATTAGAATTGCCTGAGAGTTTGTCGAGGTGCATGATGTCTTTCATGTTTCTCAACTTAAGAAATGTTTGCGAGTGCACGAAGAGCGAGATACCTTTGGAGGAACTTCGGTATTAAAGAGAACCTTACTTATAGGGAGTATCCAATCAAGATTTTGGAAACAAAGAGAAAAAGTCACTCGGAGCCGTGTCATACGGATGTGCAAAGTACTGATGGAATCGTTATTCGGAGGCTGAGGCAACATGGGAAAGAGAAGATGATTTGAGATTAGAGTACCCACAGTTGTTTGAGGAGCCAGCATTGGAATCCCGGGGCGAGATTCATCTTAAGGGGGTAGGTTTGTAACACCCAAAATTCTGCATTTTCTGAAATTAGAATAAATTTGATTTATTTATGTAATTGGGTGAGCATTCAAATATAGGAAATAATAAATTTTGAAGAATTAAAATGAAATATAAGTTTCATACATCATGATTCATGCTGCATTTATTTTGCTTGAGTGGTTTGTTAAAATTCAAAAGGATTCAAATTTATTTTTGAAAATGGATTTGGAAACTCTGAAAAAATACAAAGGAAAAACTTTTCTCCTTTCCCTCCCCTTCTTTTCGGCCCATCAAGCCCGAGGCCGCGGCCCGCTCACTCCCTCCCCTTCTTCTCCCGCACGGGCCGCGCCCTCCTCTTCTTGGGCCGGCCCATCGCGGCCAGCGCCACCCCGCGCCTCCCTCTCCCTCTCACCCGGCCCGACAGCGGGGGCCCATGTCGGCGGGGTCTTCCCCAACCTCCCGCCGTCGCCTCCCGCGTCGCCGCGCGGCGTGCAACCCGCCGCGCCTCCGCGCTTGTCGCAATCGCGCCCGCTCCCCCCCGATCTCCGCACGGGTATATAGCGTGAGCGCCGCCTCCCCCTGCTCTCTTTTCCCCTGCCCCGCTCTCCTTTCCGCGCTCGCAGCACCGCCACCAACCGTCGAACGCCGCCGCCGCCATTGAAGCCGCCGGCTTCGCTCCGCGACGTCTCCGGCCGAGTTGAAGCCCGTGGTGAGCTCGTCATCCTTCCCTCTAACTCCCCATGCTTTCTATTTGCGAGACCGAGGCCTCTAGGGCCGTTGACGTGCGCTCCGGTGAGCTCCGACTGCCGCCGGCCATGGAGCACCGCCCGCGCGATCGTTCTCCACCAGCGGCCCTCCTCGGGAGCGGCCGTCTCCTTCCCCTCTCTCTCCCGGTGGGTTCGGTTCGCCCGAACCGAGGCCCCTAGGGCCCCCGCGCCCGCTTGGCGAGCTCCTCGCCGCCCGGCAATGGAAGCGCCGCAAGACGCATTCGGCCCCCCCTCTCTCTTCTCCCCTTCCTTCTTTTTTCTCGGCCGTCGGATCTCGATCGGACGACCAAACGCCCCATACCCCTTCGCCGCAATTTTAATTAAGAACCCCTCCACTTTCTTTATTTACAGATTAGTCCCTGGCCAGATTTCAAAAGTAGATTATATTTATTTTATTTCTGAAATTAAGTTTAGTTTATTTACAAGTTTGCCACTGCAATCTTTTGCTTATAAAATCTCCATTTTAACTCCGATTCGATCCGTTCAAGTTGCGTTAGATTCGTAGTGAAATTCTCTACGCGTTAGTACCTCTGTTAGGGAGGTTTGATGCTGTTTAATTTTGAGGATTATGCTAAGTTAACTAGAGAGCGTAGAGGACTTGATTAGGCTATAATTTTCACGTTTTAATTCCGATTTTCGTGATCTTCGCGTTGGCATGTTCGTAGCGATACGTAGAATGGTTTTACAAACTTTTAATTTGTTTTTTCACTGTTAGTGTACTGTTCTAATATAGAGTTTGTTGCTTATGTATGAATGCAATGGTGGATGCGTGTGGATTTTGTGGTGTATCGTGTTTAGACGGTGAGCAGTTGGGTGGTGAGCAGGACTCCTACTTCGACGACCAGCAGGATCCACAGGAGTTCGTTGAGCAAGGCAAGTATATCACGGGATCATCCTTGTTGTCCAATTCACCTTAAACACCACAATCATATGCATGCGTCTACCTTGACAACCGTAGAGATTATAAAGTAGGGTTGACTTTCTGTTCCTTGACACCGGTGGGATGTGATGCATTATATAGAAATGCTAGTGCTCTATGGTTACCATGATCTCGTAACTGACTGATGACTTATGCCTAAGCCATAAAACCTGCTTTTATTATTATGCTCACAGGGGACTAGTACACTGTGGTCTATGTGCTAGCTTCCTCTCCGTAAGGACTTATCTGTGGGCGACAATCCGGGATTTACAGTACAACCATGAGGGCTATATGGCTCTGGCTTTAGTTAAGTATGAGGACCTTTTCTAACTTGTTAGTGGTTACCCGAAAGGGCGCTAATTCGAGGGTGTAACCGGGTTGGGTGTAGTGCGGCCTCTGTCCCTATGTGTGCAGGCTGCGTGTCTTTGAACCATATGGAAGGGGGGCTCTACATTCGTAGGCCACTCTCTAGTGGCCCTAACTTGTTAGACGAACCTTTGAAAGGCTTCATAGTGAACCCTGCCGACCCTCCTCGGAAGTGGGTCAAGAGGTTGGCCGCCTCGGGCAAAGGGGTAAATCACGACTCATGGTGAAAGTGTACAACCTCTGCAGAGTGTGTTAAAAACTGATATATCAGCCGTGCTCTCGGTCACGAGCGGCCCCTTCATAGAGTAAATGATGACGCTTACTGTTGATAATATGTTTATGCTAATCATTAATCATGCTTACCTGATCATGTGTAACTTTGGAAAAAGGGTATATCTTGATGTTTCACCACTGCTAAAACTGACAATCATAAAAGCTAATTGCTGTATAACCTGTGTCAACCTTTTGAGCCTCATTAACCCTGTGCTATGCTTGCTTAGTACGAGGAGTACTTACGCTTGTTTTATTCTCAACTTTGGAAAATCCCGGATGTGTAACAGATGGCTACAATGAGTTCTTCCCTGAAGATTACTAGGTGTGCCGTCAACCAGTCAACCGTTCCCTGTGGAGTGAGAGCTCACGGAGATTAGCTATCTTTATGTTATTTATGTATCAGACTCTGTTATATGTAATGACTTTATAATCATGATGTATGCGACACCGTGATGATACTTATATAAAATTTGTGACTCGTGTGTGTGATTGATCTCTGGGCACACATGAGTTTATGCATTCAGTTTCTTCCTTGAAATTGGGTGTGACACCTAAAAAAGAAACCCGATGGGCATGGACCCTCGGGTGATGCATGTAAGGCTTTCTTCCTCCCATCGTTTTATAGCTCCCGAAAACCAAGATGTCTAAAGAAGTGTATTCCGATTTTTATGAGGCTTTCAAGATTTGATGGCCCGGTTGTTTGACTAAATTGTTACTTTCATAAACCCTTATCGCCATTTGAAGCCACTTTATTAAAATGGATATGTCAACGGCAAGCCTCACCAAGATGTTTGTTGAAATAGGGGCTGCTATCAATATCATGCCATATACTACCTTTAGGAAGCTTGGGATGACAAGTGAAGACTTGTTAAAGACGCCGACATGGTTCTCGACCTGCCGCGCAATCCTCACCCCCACTCAAGGAGGCTGTACATGTTGAGTTGATGATTGGGTCAAAAACTTTGATCACTACCTTCTTTGTCATTGATGGCAAGGGGCATACATCCCTTTTTGGGAAGAGGTCATCCCCGATGCCAATTGTTGCATCCCTTCAACCATGCACCAAATTCTTATTCAGTGGGTTGGAGATGACATTGAAGTTGTTCACGCTAATGCTTCCGTAAGTGTTCTTTCCTTTGGAGCCCGCTTATTGGGAATATGATGGCATTGATTGTTTTTCCGGCAAAGTGTGGGGAGAAGGTCCTGTGAATGTCTTCAACGAGGGATCAACAAACCGATCCAAGCGATCGGCTGGACTCTCCATTTTTAATGGGTAACCCAATCGATGGCAACAAAGGAAAGTCCATGGCTTGTTTTTAAATCGGAGACAAGTTAGAAGAAATAGATGTTGGTGATGATACTAAGCCAAGGCCGATGTACATTAGTGCAAGTTTGAATCCAGTATAGATCACAGATTGATAGCCCTTTTAAAAGAGTTTAAAGATTATTTTGCTTGGGATTATATAGAGATGCTCGGATTGGATCGTTCTATTGTTGAACATCGATTACCTATTAAGTCCTAGATATCGTCACTTACAAACAACCTCCACGGAGGATTTATAAAGAGGAGGTATTGGCCGATGTGAAGAAGGAGATCGAAAGATTGTTGGAGGCAAATTTCATTCGACAAGTGCAAGTATGCGAGTGGATTTTAAATATAGTTCCTGGTCCATACAAGAAGAATGGAAAGATGAGGGTATGCATAGACTTCACCTTAACAAAGCTACTCCGATGGATGGGTACCCAATGCCAGCTTGCCGATTTGCTAGTAGACGCCTTGGGGCCGGATATGAAGTCATTAGCTTCATGGATGGAAATGCTGGTTATAACCAGATTTTCATGGCAATAGAAGATATCTCAAAGACGACCTTCGATGCCCCAGGCACATTGGTTTATTTGAATGGATTGTCATGACATTTGGGTTAAAGAATGCCGGTGCAACTTATCAACGAGCTATGAATTACATCTTTCATGAGTTGATCGGCAAAGTCGTAGAGATTTATATTGATGACGTGGTGGTCAAGTCTAGAAACCATGAAGGGCATTTAGCCGATTTGAGGAAGACTCTGGAGTGTACTAGAAGACATGGTTTGAAATTGAATCCAAATAAATGTGCTTTCGGAGTCTCGGCTGGTGAGTTTTTGGGATTTCTTGTTCATAAAGGAGGGATTGAAGTTGGGAAAAAGAGTATGGAAGCGATAGATAAAGTTGTCCCTCCAACTAATCTCATGGAGTTACAATCATTGCTTGGCAAAATTAATTTTGTGAGAAGATTTATATCCAATCTATCAGAAAGGGTCTTGCCTTTTTCTCCACTTTTGAAGCTCAAGAAAGATCAAGAATTCATATGGGGTGATGTACAACAAAAGGCTTTTGATGAAATCAAAGAATACATGAAGGCGCCACCAGTGTTGGTACCTCCACAACTTGACAAGCCTTTCAAGTTGTACGTGGCGGCCGATGGTCTAACAATAGGATCGGCCCTCATGCTAGAGTTTGAAGGAAAGGAGAGAGTAATAGCTTATCTTAGCCAAAAACTATTGGATCCGAGAAACAAGGTATTCGGCTCAGAGAAACTTTGTTTGTGTGTGTATTACTCATGTACCAAATTTCAGCACTATTTATTAAATGCCGAATGCGTGGTAGTTTCTAGTTTTGATGTAATAAAACATATGCTATCAATGTCAATTTTGAATGGAAGGATTGGCAAGTGGATTTTTGCTTTATCGGAGTTTGATTTAAAATATGAATCGGCAAAAAGCGGTAAAAGGTCAAATTATTGCTGATTTTATTACGCAACATCGTGATCTTTCTATTGAGATGATAAGCATTGCACCCTGGGCTTTATTCTTTGATGGTTCATCCTGTAGCAAAGGTGATGGTGCTGGTGTTCTCTTAATTTCTCCAGAAGGAGTAACCTTTGAATATGCTATTCCCATTAAATTTTATGTTACTAACAATCAAGCAGAGTATGAAGCATTGCTTAGAGGGCTTCGGCTTCTTATAGAAGTAAAAGCTGTTGCTGTTGAAATCTTTGGAGATTCTGAGCTGGTGATCAACCAATTGACTGGCCAATATGAGTGCAAGAATGATGTGTTGAGAGAATATTATGAAGAGTGCCAAGAACTTTTGAAAAGTTTTTGAGTAGCAACCTTGCATCATGTCCCTAGGGAGCACAATGAAGAAGCAAATAAGTTGTCTCAAGCTGCTTCTGGATATCATGAAAATCAGGAAGTTCTCATTATAAACAAGGATGCTTCGGATGCCGATCAAGAGGTTGATGATTGGAGATGCGAGATCACCGGTTATCTGAAGAATCCATCACAGAAAGTTTCCCGAAAACTTAGGTACAAAGCCCTCAAATTCGTGCTTCTTGATGATCAATTATATTATAAATCTATAGATGGAGTATTACTTAAATGTTTGAATCAAGAAGAGGCCAGAAAGGTGATGTATGAAGTGCATGAAGGACTATGCGGTGCACATCAATCAGCTTACCGAATGAAGTGGATAATTAGGAGAACCGGTTATTTTTGGCCAACTATGCTAGAAGATTGTTTTGAGTATTATAAGGGGTGTCAGGATTGTCAAAAATTCGGCAACATTCAAAAGGCTCCAGCATCTGCTATGAACCCAATAATCAAGCCTTAGCCATTTAGAGGATGGGGGCATAGATTTAATTGGTCAAATTCATCCTCCTTCGAGTAAAGGACACAAGTTTGTGCTCTTGGCAATAGATTATTTTACCAAGTGGGTTGAGGCTATTCCTTTGAAGAAGGTCACGTCAAAAAATATGATCAGTTTTGTTAAGGAGCATATAATTCACAGGTTTGGGATTCCTCAAACCATAACGACTGATCAAGGGACTCAATTTACTTCCTTGGAGTTTTGTGATTTTGCCAAAGACATGGGGATTAAGTTGTATAATTCTTCTCCTTATTATGCACAAGCCAATGGCCAAGCAGAAGCATCAAATAAAATCATGATTAAGATCATCCAGAAAAAGATTGATGAGAAACCGAGAAGATGGCATTTGGTTCTTAATGAAGCATTATGGGCTTGCCGAATGGCTTGTCATGGGGTCAACTCAGACATCTCCCTATGAATTGGTTTATGGGCACCATGCTGTTTCGCCATGGGAATTGCAATCGAGTTCAAGACGAGTTATATTACAAAAAGATTTGGAAAAGGAAGATTACACAAACTTAATGATGGATGAACTAGAAGATTTACATATGATTCGTCTCAAGGCACTGGAAAATATCGAGAAAAATAAGACACGAGTTGCCAAGTATTATAATAAGAAAGTGAGAGTGAAGCAGTTCGCAGAGGGTGATCTGGTTTGGAAGGCTATATTGCCGATTGGAACGAAAGATAAAGCATTCGGCAAATGGTACCCGAATTGGGAAGGACCTTTTCGGATAGTGAGATGTGTGCCTGGTAATGCATATATTTTGAAAACTTTGATCGGAGAAGAGTTTATCAGAGCTATTAATGGAAGGTTTCTTAGGAGATTTTATCCCAGTGTCGAAGTTGGTTCATGAAAGGGAATTTGAAATCAGGGCATAGCCGATGAAAGAACATCGCCTTTAGTTCAAAAAATATGAAAAATTACAAACAGCTGATACGGTTTGTATCGCCTTTAGTGCAAAAAATACGTCTACGCATAGCCGAATGGACTACCGAGAGAGACGACTTCGACACTCTGACTGGTTGGTTTACCGGGAGAAGAGAAAGGTGAAGCGTTGAATGACAATATTGAGTGGTACGTCACGTCGGTTGCAACGCAAACTAAGATCTAATCGACTAAAGTGACGCCACCGCATTCGGGAAACATCATTCGAGTTGTTTTGATTCGAAAACACCGAAGGCGTCTATTCGGCATTCAACACAAGAGTCATGAACAAGCACATCTCCAGGAGATAATTTCATTATTCACATTCAATCCCTAATTACAAACTACTCCTGGAATAACTTATTAAGAACAGATTGGGGATTGGTAGATTCAGCGAGAGCAGCAGCATGATCTTCATAGTGCTCCAGACGCTCATTGATATCCTCAATCTCATGAGGAGGGCCGCCAGCGAATCCGATGGCCTGGAAGGAGTAGTCCTCGCCGGTCCGGGAGGTCATTGCCGCCAAACCAAGAGACACACCAAGGTGCACACCTTGGATGATGGCCTGATCAACACGGCCGTCCACAGCGTCCAGGCGCGCCTCGGCAGTCTCCCCCTGGGCGTTCACCTTGTCGGCCACCTTGTTCGCCGCCGCCTTCAGACGCTCATTCTCCGCAGAGAGTGCTGGACAAAGAAGACAAGTCAGTACATGAAGAAGATTGAAAAGGAAGAGATCCGTGCAGGGATACCGAACCGGTGATGGCGTCGCAAAGCTGCTTGCGCTGATCCTCCCATTCAGCTTGCGCAATGCCGAACTGCTTGGAGACATCGCCCAGCTCGTTCCGGGCCTCGTCCCTCTCCTTGCGAAACCTGAGCGCCTCCTCGTGAATGTACAGAGGGTCCTCTCCCTCTGATTCCGCCGGACCCCAAGGGTTGGCGTTGTATGAGTTGTCAGACTCAGAAGAGCTCGACGAACTGGAGGAACCGGAGACAGGGACCGGCTGATCCGAGGAGCCCGGCTGAGTCACCACCATTGGGGGAAGGTGGTACTGGCCAGTGATGACCCTCGCCCTGAGTAAGCAGAATGAATCGAACTCAGGGAAGATGAACAGAGAGAAAACCGCAAGGAGGCAACCAGTTGATTCTCACCCATGGCGTTGACGGCGCGGCGCTCGGCTTCCTTCTGCCTCTCCCTTGGCAGGGTGCTTGCCACGGTCATCGCCGCTCGCCATTGACGCTCTGGAAACTAGATGGCTCTCTGGGTTGATCCGAACAGAGAGGTGAAGAAACGGCGATGAAGGCGCTTGATTGGAGATAACAGTGAAGGCAAGAGAAAGGCTTTATTTATAAGCCGAGGTGGGGATCGTGGTGTAAACCTCGGGGCATCCCAAGCGATGAAGTAGGGTTTACTCCCTTTGGGCCGTTACCGGACTGGGCCGGATTCGGCTAAATCAAAAATCGTCACTATGAAGAGAATCGGCTATTCACCTAATCAGGAAAATAAAGGCAATCGGCTATATTACCAATCAGACAGAGGTGTAAAGCCAAACAAAAGCAATTACTCAAAAATATAGTGTGCTACATTTAAGCATACTACAAGCCGACACTTCACTCGCCCAGGAACAGTTTAATTGCATCTATGGCTTCAGTCCTGATTTGGCTAACCTCATCTAGCACCTTCTTGTCATCATCTTCAGAGCTTTGGATCTTGGTGAGCTTTGTTTTGGTCTGCTGGTGCTCTTTGATGACAGATGCTATTTTTGTTTTGGCTACATCTATGGAGTTCGGTAGATTAGCAATTTTATCCTTGTGGGACTGGATTTTCGCATTCAGCTGAGTTAATTGAGTTTCAAGCTTGGCCTTTTCCTCCTCCATAGCTTTCGCCTTCGTGCTCCGGGGTTGATAAGGATTGTTTAGCGCCTGGATCTGAGAATGTAGCTCTCTGGCTTGTTGCTTCTTCATCAGATTGTTACTTTGCAGAGCAGCTCTGGAGGCTATATTCTTGTTTGCCCTCCTGACCTTACTAAGATGGTCATCAAGATGAGTTGCAGATTCTAAGGGAATCCTGAGAGTTGGAGGGATTTCTTGGTCAATGAGTTCAACCAGGTCCCTGATCTGATCTGCATCTTAGACCAGAATGTTTATATCCTTGGCCAGCAGGAGAGCTATTTCCCTTAGTCGAGCTTGGTTTTTTGCTGATAACCTTTGCTGAGAGGTAGCTTCTTCACCTCCCTCATTAATGTACTCTTCAACTGTGAAAGAGTAACTGACAGTCAGCTTGATATCATCCTTTGGGAAAAGAAGGGTTGTTAGCCGGTTGGTTAAGTTTACTAAAGAATTCAGTAGGGCAAGGCATTACCTTTTGAACAGAATCTTCCTCAGTTTGAATTTTGTCCTGGCTTGGTTGAGAACTTAGCTGAATGCCCAGAGATGATGAACTAGCGACATGATGAGGGAGGGTTCTTCACCATCCCGTCCAAGAGTTGATCCGATACAAAGCAAAGAAAGTGTGAGTACTGTTAAATGCATCTAGGACAGAAAAAACAAGATGAATCAGCTGAGAAAACATTACCAATGTGGCCAGTAGCTTCCTGGATTTCTGCATCTCCAGCAGAGGCCTGAGGAAAAATCTCAGTGGTTGTTGAAGCAATGGCCAACCTTGAAAGTTTGACCTGTGGCTGCAAGTAGAAGAAATGAGTACAAAATTATTGCCTAAATGAGATTGACAAAGATGTACCTTAGGAGACAGTTTGGCTTTCTTGGATCTTGTTCTCCTGGGTACAGTGACATCCTTGCTTGACTCGGCAATAGCTTTCCTTTTGCTTTCTCCTCTTGAAGGTGCTGTACCCAGAGCCACAGGGGTTTTCATGAAGGCTACCAGGTGGGGGCATTAAACCCCAAAGCAGAAATAGGCCCAGCCTGATAGTATTGAGCCACTTGAGAAGGAGGAATAGGCTCAATATCCTGTGAATGACAAAGTATTAAAATCAAGGATAAGCCCAATAGCAAGGAGAACTATGAGTACAAGGGGATTACCTCGCTGTCAGAAGCAAATTGAGCTTGCAAATCTTGGCACAGAGGATGCACTGGTGTGTTAAAAATGTGAGCACGCCATTCTTGCCACCAGGAGGCAAACAGGGGATGGGCAACATCTATTAATCCAAGAGGAGAAGGCTCATATACTGGCAGTTCCCATCCAAGCTCAAAAACTTTTTTTGCCTCTATGTCATCTCCTATCTTCTCCCTAGGCTTTATAGTTGTGGAAAAGAATATCCTTGGGGGCAACTGGCCACATCCTAATTGCCTGGCTGTCATGTTTGGGTTGTAGAATTCATAGGTAGGGTGCAGCAACCTCCCATGATGAAATTCTATTGGTAAAGTGCATGGCTTGATGAAAGAATTGAAGATCTCTGTAGACACTTGGTCTGAACAGCTAGATTCATAGCTAAACTTACATGGCAGAGTCAATTTTCATTTTCCATATAAGGGAGCCAGAGCACATTGTCAAAACCTTTGTAAAACAGCTTGAACAGATGGCCAATATCTATGTCAATGATAATAGAAGATGCTGCCTCCCCATATGTCTGGCAAGCTTTCTCTTTCACTGCACCATCTTAGCACCATCTTAGCATAATTAACTGAAGGGAATCCCACAGAAACTATCTGGTGCATGTACAGTTGCAGCCACATCTGAACCAACCACCAGGGGCCATTTACACAGTGAATTTCTCCATGCTGGCGCATCTGGGCAGTGGTTTGATGCATCATGTGGTAAACAGCCCCCAAAAGATACTTGCCTAAGGGGATCAAGGTGCCTGCAGCCAGTTCTTCAGCCATTACCATGTGATTCAGGGTTGGCTCATTAGATTTGCCACAAAAGATGAATCTACTCAGCCACATATTCATGAAAGCTTTATATTCTTTGTCAGCCATGGCACCAGTTGACATGTAAGTTTGGATGTATTTTGCCCATCCAACTCCTGACTTGACTGCCTTCTGGTTGCTATTGCTTTTATACTTTGAAGGGTACACTAGTGCCGTCACATTTAGGCCAGTCATCATGAAGATATCTGCCAGGGTGATAGACATTGGGCCATGACCGAAGATGAAAGCATTGGCCGCATCAGACCAGAAGTGGGTGGCAGCTATCAAGAGAGAGTCGTTCCTAGGGGTCTCTGACAAGGATAGCTCCAAGCAATGCTGAATATCTTGAGTTTCCCAGTGACTGCTGCTCTTGTTCAGAATCCTCCGGTACCAATCTCTCCATCCGGCAATCGGGGGAAACGGCCAAGTCTTGAAGGTGTTCGGCCACTGATTCGGCGGAGAAACTCCGATTTAAAGGGGATCCTTAAGGTTTCCTTCTCAATAAACTCAATCGGGTTGGGATCTCCCATCGGACCAAGGAAGTAAGAATTGGGGTTCGCTACATAGGGAATCAAGATCTCGTCCTTGTATTCCTTCAAAAGATGCAACAAGAAAGAAGCAAATCAGAAGGAAGCAAAGAAAAAATCAATGAAGAAATTGCCGAATACATGGGGGAAACAAGAGATTACCTCTGGAACTTTATCCTAGGTCGCCATTGAAGTGGGTTTGAATCTAGGTCAGAGAATTCAGACTTCGAGCGGCGGCTGTGGGTTTGAACAGTGTTGACCTAAACGAGAGAAGAGTTTGTGGTGAATTTCAGAATAAAATCACTTTTATCCCGAAATTGAGGGGGCATGTGTAAACACTGGATTTTGGTAAAGGCCGAGAAGATGACAGGTGGGCCCGTTCGGCAAACTCGCGAGGAAGCGACGTTTGGGGCATTCGCAAACACTGCGTGCGGTCGGCTAGTTCTGAACGATTCGGCAAGTGTTCGTGCGGTCGGCTATCTTTGGAGGCGGTTGCTCCATTCGGGAAGTAAAAGGTGGCAAACAGAAAGCCGAATAGAAGGCAAGGAGCGTAATGATCACGGACTCCGAAGAGGATTATAGCTAAAGAATCGCAATACTTTTGAGTTGCCTTTAATTTGTTGTGTAATCATAATCTTTTAGGATTCATGTTATGTCCAGGGTATAAATATAAACCCTCGACCATTGTAAAATTCATTCACAATCAAATCAATACAATCGACCCCATGCCAAGTTTTGAGTCCTTTGTCGTGTCGTCGAGTTCTTCGAGAGGAGCCATCGATCCGTCGACCTCCGTAAGTACCGGCTACCTTGCTATCATGTCTAGTATCATGCGGTGGACTTAGATCTTGATGCAAGTAGTCTTGTTTATCTCGACTGGATGGCCGTGCGGCAGGCGTCTGCTTGATGACCAAGAAGTCTTTGCTTACGCTCTGTTTATCTCGACTAGATGGCCGTGCGGCAGGCGTCCGCTTGATAGCTTAGCGAAGCAAGATAGTTATCGGCTCTATTAGACTTGGCAAGATCTAATAGATTCATTAAGTTATCACGTGTTGCATGTTTTATTTATTTGTAACACTCTTTGCCCAATCTAGATTGGTTAGTTTTGGCTCTCTATTTTCTTTTAGATCTATTTGCTCTTTGATGTATTCATTCTCATGTCTTCGTGATAAATAGATCATATGCTTACGTAGCCGAATAAGATCAATCTAGATTGTTACATGTTGCGGGTTCTAACACATTAGAAGCGTCTGAATCCTGATGGGATTGAGTGTTGTGCGGCGGATACAAGTTCTTAATGGGTTTACTCGTAATAGCTTGTTCGTTCCTTCTTCATGGACCCCGAGTCGGCAGGACTACCGAGCTTGGTTACGCTTTCAACTCATGATTATTTTTTACTTGCTCAAACATGTTTTCTCATGCATGCGCATTCGGTAATCAATGCTTTATGCGTTTTGGCCTTTAAATTAGCCGAATGAATCATGTGCATGATTGGCAGACAGCTCCTATAGCTGTATGTCGTCATAAGTGGCTTTAGGGCCATATATACGGAACTGTCTGGTCTCACCCGGCATGTTCCAATTTTGTATTTAACAATCTTTATCCCTTGTCAGTTTTCATGTTAAATTGACTGGCACGCTTTCGGATCTCCGAACCGTCCGGGCACCCGATTGAAGCCACGCTTTCCGGCTTGCTGTGTGTGCGGCACAGTGCGTCATATTTTGTGTCAACAGCATTAGATAAGCTTAAGGAACTGTTAACCAGTCCCCCGATCCTTACTCCACCCGTGAAGGAGGAACCTTTGCTTCTCTACATCGCTGCGACCACCCAGGTGGTGAGGACTGTGTTCGTCGTAGAACAGAGCGAAGTGAAAGTGCAGCACCCGGTCTACTTTATCAGTGAGGTCCTATCCGACACAAAGACCCGTTATCCGCAGATCCAAAAATTGGTTTGTGCCCTCCTCATCATGAGGAGGAAGTTGAGGCACTACTTCGAGGCGCACCCCGTCACCGTGGTATCAACTTTCCCCCCTGGGAGAAGTCATTCAGAACCCTGAAGCCACGGGTAGGATAGCCAAGTGGGCGCTCGAGCTAATGGGCTTTGAGATTACCTACGCGGCTCGCACGGTGATCAAGTCGTAGGTTCTAGCTGATTTTGTCGTGGAATGGACCAAAGTCCAGCTACCGCCAGCTCCTATCCAGCACGAATGCTGGAAGCTCTTCTTTGACGGCTCGCTGATGAAAAGCGGCGCTGGAGCCGGCCTGGTCTTCATCTCTCCTCTTGGGGTCAAGATGAAGTATGCTCTACGACTTCACTTCAAAGCCTCCAACAATATCGCGGAATATGAGGCCCTGGTGAATGGCTTGCGAATAGCTAAAGAGCTTGGAGTGAAACGCCTCGAGGTCCGAGGTGATTCACAGCTTGTCATCGATCAGGTCATGAAGGAGTCGAGCTGTCACGACCCCAAAATGGCAGCGTACTGCCAAGAGGTGCGTAAACTCGAGGAGTGCTTTGACGGCCTGGAGCTAAGCCACGTCCTTCGACGGGATAACGAGGAGGCCGACGCTCTAGCTAAGATGGCCTCTAATCGAGATCACATTCCTAGCGAGATATTTGCTAGAGATCTCGCCCAGCCCTCGGTGAAAGTTGGAAAGGAAGGAGTTGACTCCACCTCCGACCCCGAGGCAGCTCGATCGACCCCACAGGCAGACCCTGCCTCTTCTGACCCCAGAGCGATTCGCTCGACCCCCGGGGACGACCCCTCCTCTCAACCTACCGTCTTCATAGTCACAAGGATAGAGGAGGGGGCGGCTTCTTCAGACCCCGAGTCTGAGGATGATTGGAGGACACCGTATCTCGACTGTCTCATTCGAGAGATCTTGCCTGCGGATAGGACTGAAGCTCGACGGCTAGCCCGCCGAGCCAAGTCGTTTGCCATCATCAATGGCGAACTATATAAGAAGGGGCACTCGGGTGTCCTTCATCGATGCATTCCTGTCGCTCACGGGCGCGCCCTACTGGAGGATATCCACGCAGGCATCTATGGACATCACGCTGCGCCACGAACGATCATGGCCAAGGCTTATTGTCAAGGTTTCTACTGGCCTACAGCGGTGGCGGACACGACGAAAATCGTCTGGTCCTGCAAAGGATGACAGTATTATGCCAAACGGATGCATTTGCCGGTGCAAGCCCTACAAACGATCCCCCTCACATGGCCATTCGCGGTCTAGGGCCTAGATCTGGTAGGGCCCCTCCTCAAGGCGCCTGGGGGCTTCACACATGTTCTGGTCGCAATTGATAAGTTCACAAAGTGGATCGAGGCTCGACCCCTCGCCACCATCAAGTCTGACCAAAGCGTGCTCTTTTTTACCGACATCATCTACCGCTTCGGCGTACCCAACTCGATCATCACGGACAACGGCACGAGTTCACAGGAAAGAAGTTCCTGGTGTTTTGTGATGAGTTCAATATCCGTGTCGACTGAGCGTCTGTCGTGCATCCTCGCACTAACGGACAGGTGGAGCGAGCCAACGGCATGATCCTCCAGGGCTTGAAGTCTCAGATCTTCAATCGTCTCAATCAGTATGGCCGGCGATGGCTCACTGAACTCCCAACGGTACCGTGGAGTCTGAGAATGACTCCGAGCAGAGCAACGGGGCATACGCCTTTCTACATGGTCTATGGGGCGGAGGCCGTCTTACCCACCGACCTAGAATATGGGTCCCCACGGGTCAGGGCTTATACAGAGCCTGTAAATCAGACCTACCTGGAAGATGCCATGGACCAACTCGACGAAGCCCACGACGTCGTGTTGCTTCACTCTGCTAAATACCTGTAGTCCCTACGCTGGCACCATAGTCAGTGAGTGCGGGGTCGAGCGTTCAACGTCGGAGACCTCATCTTACGTATACGACAGGACACCAGGGGTGTCACAAGCTAACACCACCATGGGAAGGTCCATTTACCATCGCCGAGGTCCTCCGACCAGGGGCGTACAAGCTGAAGATAATAAGGGGCAGATCGTCAAAAACGCCTGGAACATCGAGCAGTTACGTCACTTCTATCCTTAAAAATTTATTTTTCCTCTTCTTTTCGCTTTATATTGTGTACTTCATCATGTACCAGTACCTTTTCTTGTCATCAATAAGTTGAGCATGTTTAATATGGGAAATCTTTTCTATAAAGTGATGTCTCGACCCTGGGTCAGCACTTGTTCCTTTTTTATTAAACACTGAAAAGGCAATTTGTCTGGCTTCGGATCACGCCTCAACTCTCTTACTTAAGGGATCGTGTCGAGGGAAAGAAATGGTCCTAGCGCCCGAAAAACGTCTTGGCTGCCTTGTCAAACGCCCCAGTGGCTAATGACACAGTCGGATGAGGGTCGGCTAGCCGCGTCTAACCTCAACATGGCTTTTGAGTAAGGGGCGTTGTTGCGTAGAAATTAGCCGGTTTACTACATCCTTAGATTAGGAAAAAGGCCTCGGAGGTCAGGAATCGCTGATTTTGGGCGCCCAAGCGAAACAACATTCCACCGGGCGTGGCATGCCACCCGGCGGGTGTCCAAATGCGAAAGTGATCCATTTTTTCTAGAAATATTTTTCATCTAAAAGGGAATAGTTCAAAATTAAAACAAATACAAGTAAGTTACGGTTATTACACATAACTAATAACAAAGTCTTTGGGCATCAG
The DNA here is from genome assembly GCA_015844335.1 of Chrysopogon serrulatus. Classification (NCBI taxonomy): domain Eukaryota; kingdom Viridiplantae; phylum Streptophyta; class Magnoliopsida; order Poales; family Poaceae; genus Chrysopogon; species Chrysopogon serrulatus. The sequence continues at coordinate 18,333 of JADLZL010003619.1, read as the reverse complement.
AAGCCCGCAACCAAAAGCAAGTAAATGTTTTTACTCCCGCTGAGGGAGCACCAGGTTCGCCAGGCGGTCGGCAAGAGCATCAGCGCTGCCCGCCACCAGCGCGCGGAAAGCCTCGACGTTGGCTTCGGAAGTCTCCCCGAAGTATCCCTCGCTGACGCCGTCAAAGTTGAAGCTCTCCCTGTAGTGGGAGCAGGTGATGGCGAACGACTCCCGGATCCCGACCTGAAGAGCATCGCGCTCCAAATGGCTGACCCACTGGGGCAGTAGGGATAACCGCACGGTGAGGGAGCCGTCGGGGGCGGGGTCAACACCGAGGCCGTCGAGGACGCGCTTAGCAGCAGCATGCAGACCGGCGTTCTGCTGTTGCAGATGCGAAGTGGACGGACGAAGTGTAGCCACCTCCTCGGACACCAGCTGGGCCGCGTTCTCGGCCTCCATCTTTCTGTGCCGCTCGCGCTCTAGCTCACCCTTGAGGGCGGTGACCTCGTCCCGAAGCTTGTTCCGCTTGCCGCGGATGCGAGTCTCAGACGCGTGGCTGTCGTCGCGCTCGCGGCGGAGGCGCTCTGTCTCGGAACGCTCCTGGTCCAGGTCTTGCTCCGTACGCCGGAGCCGGTCGCGCAGCTGCTCCGCCTCCTCGAGCAACTCCCGGACGTGGTTGTTCCGCTGCGCAAGCTCCTCTTGAACGCGCCTCGCCTCTGCATCGTCCACCTCTTGCCGACGCAGGAGGTCCATATACTTCTCCACATCCTCGATGTCACGGCTGGCGTCCCTCAGACGGGCACGGAGGTCCTGGATCGTTCCCATCGCCTCTTCCCACTGGGGATGCTGCTCGTACAGGAGACGAGACTTCACCCGGCCAATCTGCAACGCTGTCTGTCCACATGGCAGCATGAGAGTAAGTCGTCAATCTCATCATTTATAAAGCAGGAGGGGGCGCGAGCTGGAAATACCTGGTAGAGCGACGCTGTTTGCCCCATCTGCGACATCATGGCAATAGCATCACGGTTCATGGCTGCCATCGCCGCCTCAAAGGAGGTAAGAACCTCCCACTCGACGCGCGCGCTCGCCAACCACCAAAGGTTCTGATGTCGGATCGCGCGGATCGGGGAACTCGAGCCAGGATCCCCAAGAAATGGTGAGGAGCCCCGACGCCGCTCGTCATCGACCCTGCAAAGATTGCTGCGCCTTTGAGGCGGAGGCGCGTCGCCCCGCTGGCGCGGGAGAGCGGGCGGCGTGGCAACATCGAGCCATGCGCCCCCGTCTCCCCCCGGAGTTGTGCGCATCGGCCTCTACCGACGCCGCCTAAGCCACGACGCCCGGGGGCTCGAGCCCCGGGACTCTTCATCCTGCGAGCCCTGCGTCGGCTGGACTCCTCCGGCCCCGACACCGGGCGGTGTCGCCCCGGCCGACCCCTCTTGGGAAGGGACTGCATCGAGCACCGGGCGCGAGACCCGCCCGGCGGCGGGTCCCGGGCCGCGGCACCGCCGCCTCTTTGCTTTGCTTCCTCGGCGCCTTCAGGGCGCTTGAATGTGAGGCGCCCGAGGGGTCCGTGATCCGATCAGAAGCTGTTAACAATGGATTTCGGTAAAGACTGGGAAGATGACAGGTGGGCCAGTGCACAACAGACTCGTGAAAGGCAAGTATTCAGGGCATTCGGCAAACACCTATGCGGTCGGCTAATTTCTAGCGATTCGGCAAGCATTCGTGCGGTCGGCTATCCTGAGAGGCGGCGGTTCCATTTCGAAAATGAAAGGTGGCAGGTGAAAAGCCGATTAGAAGGAAAGAATCATGATAGCGAAGGACTCCGAGAAGGATTGGAGCTAAAGTCGTCATACTTTTTGAGTTTTCTTTGGTATTTTGTAGTCGTAATCTTTTAGGACTCGTGTTCTGTCCAGGGTATAAATATAAACCCTCGACCATTGTAATCAGTATATACAACCAAATCAATACAATCGGCCCCGTGCCAAGTTTTGAGTCCTTTGTCGTGTCGTCGAGTTCTTCGAGAGGAGCCATCGATCCGTCGACCTCCATAAGTTCCGACAACCTTGTTATCATGTCTAGTATCATGCGGTGGATTTAGACGTTGGTGCAAGTAGTCTTGTTTGTCTCGACTAGATGGCCATGTGGCAGGCGTTTGCTTGACAATCAAGAAGTCTTTGCTTATGCTTTGTTTATCTCGACTAAATGGCCGTGCGGCAGGCGTTTGCTTGATAACTTAGCAAGGCAAGATAGTTATCGGCTCTATTAGACTAGGCAAGATCTAGTAGATTCATTAAGTTATCACGTGTTGCATGTTTTTAATGTTTTATATATTTGTAACACTCTTTTGCCCAATCTAGATTGATAAGTTTCGACTTCTTACTTTTTTATAGATCTATTTGTTCTTAAACGTCCTCACTTTCATATCATCATGATAAATAGATTATATGCTCACAACAAATTTAATTAGATCAATCTAGATTGTTACATGTTGCGGGTTCTTGCAAGTCGAGTGTGTTTAAATCTTGATAGAGCTAGGTGTCGTGCGGCAGATACAAGTTTTTTGATTGGTTTGCTCGTGGTTGCTTGTTTGTTCCTTCTTCATGGACCCTAATTCGGCTAGTCTGCCGAACTTGGTTACGCTTCAGTTCACAATCAACTTTGACTTGTTCAAACATGTCTTCTCATGCATATGTATTCGGCAATCAATGCTTACGTGTTTTATTTTTATATTAGCCGAATGATCTATGAACATGTTGGCGACATGCTATATAGCTGTATGTCGTCGTAAGTGGCTTCAGGGCCGTATATACGAACTGCCCGTCTCATCCGTTATGTTCCAGTTTTGTATTTAACAATTTTATCCCTTGTTAGTTTTAGGTCAAACTGACTAGCACGCTTCCGGATTTTAAATCGCCCGGGCACCCGATTGAAGCCACGCTTTCCGGCTTGCTTTGTGTGAGAGGCACAAGGTGTCACATTTTGTATCAACACACTTTTTGGCATGCTCGGTGGGACCATGCAGTTCAAGATGCCTAAAATCAACAATGAGCACGTTCTAGATGTGACTATGGATGAGTTACTGGGAGAACTTGAAGGAGATAGTTCAGCAAGCATGTGAGCGGTTTCTACGGAAGTGCTTGATGTCCTTTTCCAAAACAAGAGCAACAAAGTTTTCCAAAAACAAGCATTGCCGAGGGTTCTCCTTCCACACCAATCTGATTACATCGAAGAAGAGGATGCTCAGAAGATGTCAGAGTTGGTCCACAAGGCTTTGGGAGAAACCATGACAAATCATCATACAGCTTTTGTGAACACCTTTCGTGCAATCATGGTCAGCACTTTCGGCCCAATGGCTGATAAATACTTTGAAGAAGCTGTTGGCCCGATCCGCGGACCAGTACTTTTTGATGTGCCAAAGTATCAAGAAAAGAGTGCTGGAGATGGTGGAGCGTCTGGTTCAAACAAAGGTGGACCAACTCCCAATGAAAAACAATAGCCTCCCATGACTTATGGCAGCTTGCAATTGGTACAACAGGGAATGTACCACAGTCGACTTTTAGAGTGTCTCCAGCATCAAACAGGTTATATAAAAATCTGTATGGAGAATGGTATCAAGAGTTTGTTGATTATAGTGCTATTGATGCTCTACCGAACCTAGGGTACAAAAGTTCATCAGGACTGCCTTCTCAGGAGCAGGCACTTGGGGCCTCAAATCCAAGTGTTGATCTTATCATGCATAGGATGGCTGACAGGATGCAAAATCAGTTTGGTTTGAAGCCAAAGTACCAGTCCTATTCATATAAGTCTCCTTATCTAGAGTGGTATAACAGAGTGGCACTTCCTCCAAGGGTGAAGCCTCCAACAGATTTGACCAAGTTTTCTGGTCAGGATGACACTAGCACCAAAGAGCATATCAGTCGGTACTTGATGCAACTCAGAGAAGCTTCTACAGATGAGGCTTAGAGAATTTGGTATTTCCCTCTGTCTCTCACAGGCCGGCTTTCACGTGGTTCACATCTTTGCCGGCTCATTCTATTGGTACGTGGGCAGAATTGGAGCAGAAATTCTATTCTTATTTCTTCACGGGTACTAATGAGAAGAAGCTGGTTACCTCATGAGTCTAAGACAGAGAGCTAATGAAACACCACAGGATATCTTCGCAGGTTCAGAGAAACCAAGAACCTTTGCTATTCTCTGAATCTACCAGATGATCAGTTGCCAGGGATGGTAATAGCAGGCATGCAGCCGAATGTTAGAGAAAAGCTATTCGACATAGAGTTTGATGACCTTGGTCAACTTTCACAATGGATCGGCATGAGTGAGTAAAAACTTTCACAAATGATCTGGCGATGAGTAATCAAGCTCAAGGGTTCAGGAGAGACAACCGCTTCCAAAAGGGCAATGTTGCCAATGAGATGTATCAAAGTTTTCTGGAAGAAGCAGTTGAATATGATGATGAAGATGAGATAGCTGCAGCTGAACTAGTCTAGGCAAAGGAGCCTACTCAAGTTAGTTGATGCTGGTTGAGGCAACATAAAGGGACTTATGATTTTGATGTCTCTAAAGCAGACAAGCTCTTTGAATTGTTGGTGAGAGAAGGACCTATCAAGCTGCCAGAAGGACATCCCATGCTGCGCACTGAAGGAGTAAAAGATAAAAGGTATTGTGGCTACCATAACACTAATTCTCGCTCTATCAACGATTGCCGAGTGTTTAGAGTGCGGATTCAAAAGGCTATCCAGGGAGGGACATCTGAAGTTTGATGGCAAGATGAAGGTTGATGGCCAACCTTTTCCCACGTAATATGATCTCTTTCTCCGTAAACATGGTCTCTACAAATGATTCTAAAGGTAAAGGCAAGGTAAAGGTGTTAACCTCTAACAAAGCAAAGAAGAGTGGTGTTGTTGACCCCGATCGGCAAATCACCGGTGAAGAACTACAAAGAACGAGTTCGGTTCCGAATAGCCGAACCGAAAAGAGGTGAGACTTCCAAGCCTAGAGTTACATCATGTATTTTGCTAAATAAATGGCGTAGGCAAAGTGAGAGAAAGAGTACTATGAAGATCAAAGGTTTATGGAAGAACGCCGAGATATACGAAGAAGAAGAGGTGTACCGAAGGGAACAAGAAGAACACATGAGAGAACAGAGGAGCAGCTCATTGGGGGTGTTTATTCGAATGAAGGCTTGAAACTGCTAGAAATAATTGCCCCGAATGCAGTGATCAATACTCAGGGTATAGGCAGTCTCGAGTCAACCGCCGTCCAGTCCATGAAAGACTTGGAACACAGTTTCTTGAGGACGATCGGCATTTAAAAATAGACGGTTTCGAAAATCAGCAAAGAAAAAGATTTGCAGATCAAAGTTGGACTCATTATAAGGCATACGGTAAGGAAGAGAGTTCCTATGGGTATATATGGTAGAAAGGACAGTGGTGCCCTCTAGGACTGAGGAAAAGCCAGAAAAGAAGAGTTCAACGTTTGAGAAACGAAGAGCTGAAACAAGCAGTGCTGAGAAGAAACAGACATGGCATCCTAAGAAGAAGCCCGATGAGCATGGTCCTTCACCGATACATGTATGGCTTTCTTCCTTCCATCAGAATTCATAGCTCCCAAAGGCCAGAATATCCAAGAAGAAGTGTACTTTGATTTTGATGAAAGTGAGTTTCAAGATCTGATGGCCCAGCTCGTCTTGACACAATAGGCGGTTTTTGACAAACCAGCCAAGTATCGTCACTTGAAGCCACTTTATCTGAAGGGATATGTCAATGGCAAGCCTCTGACTAAAATGTTTGTTGATGGGGGAGCTGCTACCAATATTATGCCGTACACTACCTTTAGGAAGCTTGGGATGACAGGTGAAGATTTGTTAAAAAAAGACATGGTTCTCGGAGACTTTCTTTGGCAATCCTTCCGATACTCATGGAGCTGTGCATGTTGAGTTGATGATTGGGTCAAAGACTTTGATTACTACATTCTTTGTCATTGACGGCAAGGGGGCATACAGTCTACTTCTAGAGAGAGATTGGATTCATGCTAATTGCTGCATTCCTTCAACTATGCACCAAATTCTTATTCAATTGGATTGGAGATGATATTGAAGTTGTTCACGCCGATGATTCCGTAAGTGTTGCTGCTACGGAGCCTACTTATCGGGAATATGATGGCGTTGATTGTTTCTCTGTAGAGTATGGGAAGAAGGTCCCAGAAATGTCTTCAACAGGGATCAACAAATAGATGATGGCATTGATTGTTTCTCCGGTAGAGTATAGAAAGAAGGTCCTGTAAATGTCTTCAACAGGGATCAACAGCCGATCCAAGCAGCCGGCTCTCACAGTAATTTTTGATGGGTAATCCAATCGATGGCAACAAAGAAAAGCTAGGGCGTGGTTTTATGTCGGCTGACAAGTTGAAAGAGATAGATGTTGGTGATAGTGCTGTCGGTGCTAAAACTAGTGGCCCTAGTACCAACGAGTGAATTTACGTGCGTGCTCCTAACCCTGGATGGTGTGCAAGAAGGACACAAGAAAGATTTGTATTATCCTGCACCAAAGTGCCTGTAGGTAGGGTGTACAAGCAGGTGGAGAGAGGGAACTGTCCCAAGTCTCGTGTGAGATGAGTGTGTGTGTGTGTTTGTTTGCCAAGGAGATTGCTTGACTTGCTTCGTTGGATTCACCTGTCTCCGGAAGGACCCCCGCCCCCCCTTTTATAACAGGAAGGGGAGGGATGGGCTTTACAGTACAGTGTTTGAATAGGAAAGACGGTGGTGGGCGCCGCCTCGTCCTGCCGAGGCCTTGGGGCTCCCTCTCTCCTTATGCCGAGGCCCTGGGTGAGGCCGGCGGTTCTGTCTTGCACGTGTAACAGAACCGACCAAATTATAAGAGCACAAGTATAAAACTCTCACCGGAGTGATTAATTTCACACTTGAGCCCATATAATCCCGGTAGTCCAGAAATCTCGAAGGATTTCAATCCAACACAACATACAAACCAAGATCGAACGCGACTTAACATAATTCACCATCCGTTACATCAGAGTTCACAAATAGTTTACAAGTGACATAACATAGAAGTACTTAATTACCAGTTTGCAGTAGTAAAAGCAACATAGTTTTGAAACCATTCGAATACACCACACTTAGTTCAGGTACATGCCAGATCCGTAGTCACCCCACAAAAGCATATGGTAAGATAAAGGAAACGATCTTTTGCCCGAGATCTAGTCCTCATCCCCAGCAGGGGTGAAGACATACCAAGCAATAGCCTGTATAAAAGATATCATCATCGCAACAAGAGGGAATAAACCCCGAGTACGAGGATGTACTCAGCTAGACTTACCCGTCATAAACCAGAAATAAATGACACCAAGGATTATGCAAGGCTGAACTATAAGTGGAGCTAGCTTGACATCATTTGGCATAAAAGCATAAGCAGTATTTGATGAACAATTAAATATACTAGCAGCAGCTTAAATTAATTTAACTTCCATCTAAGTGTGCCCTGTACTAAGCAAACACTTATTATAACAAGCATTAATAACCATATCCATTTTTGGTGAAGCTTTCATCAATATCAATATCCAACTTGAACCATAATTATTTAGTGAAATCTACGAAGCCGGAGGCAATAGTCAAGTTCTCACTATCCGGGAGAGACGGCGATTCGAATCGATTCCAACTGAGCTCAGGGGGTATTCCCAACACACACCCAGGCAGACCGGATCGAGTCGCCTTTAGGTCACTCTTCGTACAACTCAGCGCGCGGGCCGGTTCTCGCGTCGGCAAAACCGAAAAGTCGGATAGCCGGGATGTTCAAACCATGCTAACCCAAGGACGACGCCAGGACAGTTTGACATGCTTGCCCTTGGTCTAGTATGCCGCTATCCCGCGAATTGCCCAACCGCCCCCCGCTTTCCCGTCTTGAGTTGAGCTACCGAGCTTCGCGGTCAGACGCTCGGGTCTGGCCAGCTATGTGAGAGGCTGCGTTCAACATGACCAAGAACGGACAACGCTTCCAGTCCTTAACCGGCACGCATGGGTCCACTTGTCCCCTGCCCGGCCTTCCTTTCAACATTAACACATGGTTCATGTTCCACGATAGCATATATATAGCCCACCGTGACCAGAGAGTAACCTCCTATAACTCGCGGATGACAGGATATCACCCGACTTCTACCGGTCTAAGCATGGCTAAGCATTTGCATCGCTCCTAACCTAAAACATAGGACTCAGGATATAACATATACTTGGACAAGGATAGGATAAATGCAGCAACATCTTCAATCAACTCCTAAACTTAATGCGATAAACAACATAAAGTACTCAAGTGCATTTTATAAAACATGGGAAGCTTAATATGCTCCGGGGCTTGCCTTTCACAAAAGTTGCAGGCTCGTGATTCGGGCACTCAGCTAGCTCTTCTTCTACGGCGGAGTTGCTTTTCTTTGCTGCTCCCCCTTGCTCCTCCTCCCGGTGCTCCCGCCGCAGGTCCCCGAACTCCAAGACCGTTACCCCCTTCGGCGAACCTATTGAATGCAATGCATAAATGAGAATAATGAATGCACAAGATGATTATGTAAGAGAGTGAATAACAGCAACAACACTAAACCTCCAGCTGAGGTGATGACTCTATTCAAATCACTTTAAGTTACTGAGTAGGTGCATATCTCCTCTCTAAACAAGATTGAACACTCACCAAGCAAGTCAAGGTATAACTTCTCATCATCAGTTAAGGACATACAACCTGCACCTAATCACGTGTATAAATTAGCAAAGCATCTACAAGGTATAAGTCACACACACAAGGGCAAGTATTCAAAGCAAGCACATTTCAGGATTTCTATCCTACAGAGAGCAGCTGAAAGAAGTAACTGTAACTGGAGTTCTATAAATCCAATTGACATGTATGAGGACATTCTGGAAAGCTCATGAAATTGTCTACAACTCTTATTTAGACATTACGGACAGATTCAAAATCCAAAAATGCCAAACAATCAGCTTTCCCAGATCTGTCCAGAAATTCCAGAGAGGAACCCTTTCTTTGGAACCTCACAAGATAATACCATAACTCCTAAAATACTCCACCAAATGCTCTCAAATTTTAACAGCAACTAGATAATGAAATTATCTATCACTTTGCTATCGACCACAAAGTCAGAGAACACCATCTAAGCTATGCAACACCAAAAGTATCACCAGCTGTCCAGAAAAGCTTAAATTGGAGAATTAATTATTTACTCATGTTCAAACTTGCAATTCAAGCTCACCCAACCTGACCAAAAGTTAAAGTATGACTAATGATTAACAGAAAACCTAACAAGCCATTCTAAAACATTAATTAAAGTACCCTTTTCAATTTATTTCATTATTTAAGGGCACAAAAGAGCACATAGTAAAACTACCCAGAAAAATCCATAAAAATTACAGTAGACTACTTATAGCTCACATGGACCCCAGTTTAAATTTTACCTTAAAATTCTAAGTACAACTACCTGTACCAAAAGAACAAGCCACACAAGCTTAAAGATGGATAATTCACAAATCCATTTGAAAAGTATCAAACAACAGATTTACAAATTTTCCTAACATCATCATAGCACCACTATACACTGCTCCAATTTTCACTCCAAAAGAATGTGTATAGAAAACATGGTAAATATATTATCAAACAATGCCTAAAATCAACTTATTTAGCAAACTGCTCTGCAAAACAGGGGTACATGCCAACCAATATTTTTCCTATACAGAGCAGGTCAAAACAAAGCTAACCCCACTGGTTTCATATTTTTAGCATCAATTAATAATTAGTTATGCATTAAACCATTTTCCAAGGCCTAGAGCAAAATAAATAGATCAAACAAAATCTACTGCAGAACATAGCCTATTTCATATTTTTATTAAAAACTAGACAACTCCAGAAACCTAGCAAAATTGGAATCACATCATTTGGACACTCCTAGCTCCAGATATGATTTAATGAAGATTGGAGCAATTTCTGGAAATAAATAAAACGAAAACCTAAATCTAAACCGGCTGACAGGCGGGGCCCGCGGGTCAACGGACCCACCTGTCGGCCAGACAGAACAGGGGACAACGGCGGCGCGATTTTGACCGCCCCCAGCTCGTCGGCGGTGAGGTCGCCGGCGGTGAGGGTGGTACCTTCGCGACCTACACGATGAACCGCACCTATCGAGCTAAGAAAAGCAAGCTACCGCGGCCTCTAGACAGGGCGGCGGCGACAATGGCGGCTCGGCGGCGGCGCTCGACGGCAATGCTCGCCGGAGAAGACCGCGCCGGCACGACACGAACCCTGCGCAAGCTTCTACGGCTCCCAGCGAAACCCTAGGGCAGGCTTTTAAGGCTCACTCACAAGACCGGCGATGGTCGGTCGCGGCGGCGACGGGCGACGCGTGGGGGCGCCGGGGGGGTCGGTTCGGGTTCCGCAAGACGACGGCACGAGCGACCCAACGGCTGCACCCCCCCGCTTCCCTGGTCAGCAGAGAAGCGCAAACACGTGAGAGACGAGATGGAGGAGCTCCCCGACCAAAGACGGCCGCGTCGAGACCGAGCTCGGCAAAGAACAATGGCGGCATGGCGGCGCCTCGGCCCGTGGGCTCTTACCTAGCGGTGAAGGCCAACGGAGCTAGGTTGGGGGCCGAGAGGGAGCCATGACGGAGCTATGGTGTGGAGGAATTGGACGGAGGAGGTGCGGTGGCCGGGAATTTGGCGGAGCGACGACAATGGAGCTGCTGCTTTGCGCTTCGCGTAGAGAAGGAAGAAGAGGGAGCAGGAGCGGAGCGAGCGAAATGAGAGGGAGGGAAGAGCAAGTGCGGCCTCCTCCACTCTCTACAGCGGGGCGAGGCGAGGTGGCAAGCGGCGGACGCAAGACGACACGCGGCGTCGGACTTCTTGCGGGTCGGCCACCGAACCGGTGATTCAAACGGGGAGGCGCCGATTCAGTCGTCGATCGGCCGACTGAAACCGACATGTTCAAGCCCCCATAACTCGAAAACTAATTCGATTCAGGGAAAACATCAGTAATAGAAGTTGTAGATTGATGAGTGCTCTACAACTTTGCTTTAAGGAGTTGGCCCTGGTTTGGCTCGGTTTGCAAGTTACAAGCTGTTAAACAGGGGTAAAAACACACTAAACGCGATCCACGACTTAGCCATTTTTCAGAGGGGAAAAACAGCACTGTTTCTGATCTAAATGTGCATTTTTGAGCACCTTGCACACATTTTCAGAGCTTGGGCCTTAAACAAAGTTTGTTCTATATAAAATTATCTACAACTTTTATTTAGGGCTCACAGCCATGCAAAGTCTCTAGCTTGCAGATTTGAAACAATTAAACAAAACTACCTTGGAAGGTATATCAAGTCAAACTAGTGATTAGGAGCATAATTAACCAAAATGCCCAACATGAACATTGTTCCATTTAGTGTCCTAAGCCTAGTTAAACTACTGTATGGCACTTTTAACAATATTACATGTCATTACTTAGGATCAAGCAAGCAAGGCCAGCATCGCATGCACTTTTCATAAGCACACACATAGGAATGGTATAAGAACTTGTCACACACATGCATATATGAAATGATGATGATGCTTATGATCAGTTTATGCAGGTGATTTAGTGAGCCAACACCTGGGGTGTTATAGCCCTCCCCCCTTAAAGGAATCTCGTCCCGAGATTAGGTAAACGTACCATTGCTCAGCAAATGCAGGATACACTTCTCTTAGATAATCTTCTCTTTCCCAAGTAGCATCCCAATCACTCTCATTGTTCCAAGTGACCTTATGGAACCGGATCACTCGATTATGTGTAATCCTCTCTTTGGTATCAATAACCTTCACCGGCCGTGCTTCATACGTTAAATCTGATTTTAACTCCACATCTTGGGTTTCCATCTTTTCTTCAGGTACTCGAAGGCATTTCTTGAGTTGGGACACATGGAAAACATCAAAGATAGCACTCATCTCTGGTGGTAACTGGATTTTATATGCTACCCTCCCCCGCCTAGCTAGGATTTGATAAGGTCCCACATACCTCGGGGCCAACTTCCTTTTAACACCAAAATGTTGCACACCTTTCATGGGAGACACCTTAAGATACACATAGTCACCAACTTCAAACTCAATAGGGCGCCTTCGCTTATCTGCATAATTCTTTTGTCGAGACTGAGCAGCCTTAATGTGTTGCTGGATCACCTTCACTTTCTCCTCGGCGTCCCCGGATTAACTCCAGCCCATAATACCAACGCTCACCAAAGCTCAAACCAATGAGAAGGTGTTCGACATCTTCTCCCATACAACGCTTCAAAAGGAGCCATCTTAATACTTTCCTGATAACTATTGTTATATGAGAACTCGGCCAAATGCAACCAACTCTCCCAAGATCCTCCTGCAGACAGAACACAAGACCGGAGCAAGTCTTCTAGAATTTGATTGACTCTTTCTGTCTGACCAGAGGTTTGAGGGTGATAAGCTGAACTGCGAAGCAAGTTGGTGCCCAGTGCTTTGTGCATATGTTCCCAGAAACGAGCCACAAATTGTGGACCACGGTCGGATATGATGGTCTTGGGTACACCGTGGAGCCGATAAATTTGGGCCATGTATAAATCAGCACACTGATAGGGCTTGATAGAAGTACTGACCGGAATGAAATGTGCGGATTTAGTCAGGCGACCCATAATCACCCAAATTGAGTCATGACCCTTTTGAGTTGTGGGCAAACCGGTGATAAAGTCCATGCTGAATGGCACTTTTAACAATATTACATGTCATTACTTAGGATCAAGCAAGCAAGGCCAGCATCGCATGCACTTTTCATAAGCACACACATAGGAATGGTATAAGAACTTGTCACACACATGCATATATGAAATGATGATGATGCTTATGATCAGTTTATGCAGTGATTTAGTGAGCCAACACCGGGGTGTTATAGCCCTCCCCTTAAAGGAATCTCGTCCCCGAGATTAGGTAAACGCATACCATTGCTCAAAGAAATGCAGGATACACTTCTCTTAGATAATCTTCTCTTTCCCAAGTAGCATCCCAATCACTCTCATTGTTCCAAGTGACCTTATGGAACCGGATCACTTTCGATTATGTGTAATCCTCTCTTTGGTATCAATAACCTTCACCGGCCGTGCTTCATACGTTAAATCTGATTTTAACTCCACATCTTGGGTTGAAGGGTCTACGAAAACCCCATTTTCAGAGAGAATGTGGCCAAGGAAAGCAACTTCCTTCAACCAGAATTCACACTTGCTGAACTTAGCATAAAGTTGATGTTCTCAGCCTGCGGACAACACCACCCTTAAATGCTTAGCATGGTCTTCCTTATTTTCGAGAATAAACCAGATATCATCAATGAACACCACAACGAACTTATCCAATTCCGGCATGAATACCAAATTCATCGGTACATGAAATGGGCGGGAGCATTCGTCGGACCAAAAGACATGACAAGATACTCATATAACCCATACCTGGTTGCAAAAGCCGTTTTCTCGATATCTTCAGGACGGATTCGAATTTGATGATACCCCGAACGTAAGTCAATCTTGGAAAATACTTTGGCTCGAGAGAGTTGATCAAACAAGATATCAATCCGAGGCAAAGGATATTTATTTTTGATAGTAACTTCATTTAGAGGCCGATAATCTACACACATACGCAAAGATTGATCTTTCTTCTTAACAAAGATAGCCGGACAACCCCATGGAGAAGAACTAGGACGAATCAAGCCTTGTGTCATCAACTTCTTAAGTTCTTCCTTCATTATAGCCAACTCATTAGGGGGCATACGGTAAGGCCTCCTAGATATGGGTGCGGCACCTGGGATTAAATCTATCTTAAACTCAACATCACGCACAGGTGGTAACCCAGGCAACTCTTCCGGGAAGACATCCGGAAACTCACATACCACAGGTATGGCTGCGATACTGTCATTGAGAACAGAATTTGCTGTGGAACTAGGATCAGCAAACTCAGGAAGTGGCACTAGAAAAGCTTCATTGGTACCTGGATCTCTCAGCATAACTACTCGGGTGGAGGTATCAATAAGAACTCCGTGATGGCTCATCCATCTCATTCCTAATATCACATCTATCTTGAGGTTAGGTAGGATGATAAAAGTTTCACTATACACTCGACCACCGATAGCAAGACGCACACCCCTTACTATCTGGTTAGTAGCCACGGGATTTCCCGCTGCACTTATATTGAATTTACCCTCTTCAAGGTTGATTATCTCCATGTTGTGCTCAGATGCAAAGATAGGACTCATGAACGAATGAGAAGCACCAGAATCAAAGAGCACAATAGCAGGATGATTATTGACTAAGAACTTACCAGCTGTGAATGTCTCACCAGCCGGAATCTCCTCAACAGCAGTATAATGCACATGACCTTGACGAGGGGCATTCTGATTCCCCTGCTTCTTGGGATAAGGACAATTCTTGGACCAATGCCCTGGCTTGCCACAGTTCCAGCATGGCATATTGCTTGGTGGTACATTAGAGCGAGACGGACCAGAAGAGCCCTTAGGCAGAGCAACTGTGAAACCCTTGCGATAACCAGTCTTGTTTTGATTCTTCTTCGGAGGTGGACGATAGCGAGGAGGTGCAGTGGGAGGGCGATAAGGAGCCCTAGAAACCACTGGAGCCTTGGATTGAGATGACCCGGCATCAAAAGCTCTCTTACGGCTCTTAGAAGCAGCATACACAGCATTGCTATTCTCTTGAGTAAGAGTATCACTGATAAATTCATTAAAAGTGGTGCACTTGCTGGTACTCATCGTCTTCATTAACTTAGGACCAAGACCCCGCTTAAAACTAGCGATCTTCTTAGCTTCAGTATCAACAAATTCTGGTGCATACCGGGACAAGTTATTGAAATCTTGCAGATACCCAGTCACACTCTTGTTGCCTTGAGTTAATTTCATGAACTCGGAATGCTTGATTGCCATAAGACACGGTGGAATGTAGCGCCCACGAAAGTCAGCTTTGGAAACGCTCCCAAGAAATAGGAACATTTTCGGGGTAGGTGGTACGATGATGAGCCCACCAAATCCTGCGGGGACCACTGCAGTGGTGCAAAGGCATACTCGGTTTTCATATTGTCGGGCACATTCAGCATACGAACTTCGCCTTATAGTATTTAGCCACTCATCAACTTCCAGTGACTCTTGACTTCCTTGAAAACCGATGGATTAGTGCCCAAGAAATCCTTGAAGTCACCTGATCGCTTCCTCGATCGTGGTCCCGACGCCACGATGTCCATCACGGTTGGCTAATTCTCGAACAAAGATCGGCCAAAGCCCGCGTCCTTCACCCAACATAGCCATTAGCTCGGTGAGTAGGAGGTGGTGGCGGTGGTGGTGGATCAGCACCAGCACCCCCAAAGACTACCCGCACGGGTGTTATGGCGCGGCATCTGCATCACACATCCAATTGAGCATCAGTGTTGATGTTTGGATAAAACATAGACAATGATCAAATTATGCCGAACTGTATTCATTGGAGAGAAATACATTCATACAATAAAACAGGGGCACAATAACTCATTTCCATTCCACAACATCAACAACATAATAGCACAATGATAGCGAGTCGTGCATCAATTTAACACAAAGTGCGATAGATATAATTAGCTCACACCCGGGAGCGAAACACTTGTTCCAACAAGTCATCGAGGTCAACAAAAAGCAAGGTCCGAATAGAGTCACGGCCTAATTACTATTACATCACGGATGTTCGAAAAAGATATAACAAGTGAATTACATTCATCCATCAAAAGCATCCCTAAGGGGCTAATTAGAACTAGGAGCTAGCCTAAGCATCATCCTCAGAGTCGAGACCCGAGTCATCATCTGCCTCAGGTGGTGCTGCATCTGGCTGAACCTGCTCCTCAGGATCATCGGCTACCATCTCCACATCCTCATCCTCAGCTATAACTCCTGGATCCTGCTGTGGCTCAGGAGGAAGAAGAGGATGCATCTCATTCTGCCTTATGTGGATCTCCTCGTGAAGAGCGTTGTTGTATTCCTCCAAAGCATCATTCGGCGACGGAGGTCTCTAATCTCATTCGAGGAAGCGACGCTCACGGCGGTTGGCGATCCCCCCATGATACGCTCCAAGTCTCGTATCTCGCTCTGAATGATCGCATCGCGCTCACGTCTGGCGGCATCCCTCTCCTGTACCACCTGGTGCTGGTGAGCATGAATCTGTACCTCGGCCGGTGCCTCCCGCCTTGCACGGAAAGCAAAGTGATCAGGTGAGTGTTCCTTTCTCCTCCCTCTTGCGTAAAAAGCTCGGTGATCTCCTCATGAGCTGCATTCACTCGCTCCCGAAAGCCATGCTTCTGGGTCTGGCAGAAAGCTTCATAACGGCAAACATAGCACTCATCGCATCACAAGTGCTAGCTGCACGCTCATCTCTGTTGCGAACCACAGCTTGGGTGGGAATTTGCTCCCATTCTGTCCCATGAGTTGGGCATTCCTCAGGGAAACTCCCAATAGGTCCCCGAGCTCCGGTCGGGATGGTCCCGACCGGATCTTCGAAGCATGTGAAAAGCTGCGGCTGGGCTGCCTCCCACGAGTCACACCACTCTTAGTGATGGTGGGCGGCTGGATCTCGAGGAGTGCTTGGCCTTTCCTTGACTCTCAACGTCACTTCATAGCCTTGCCCTTCCTCCTCCGTCCCGGGAGTAGCGAGGAGGCTTGGTGTGCCCCGCTAACTTCAACACCCTCCACAAGAGAGTGGGGGTGCCAAAGTACTCCAGGAAGTGGCCACGCTGGGGAGGATCTGACGAAGAGGAGGCCATCTGTGGAACAATATTTAGTTACAAGGGTAAGAAACCTTATATAACAGAACGATTACTTTAAGGGAGGGAAAAATTTAATGAGTGAGCAATGTATTTAATCATGATGCATGAAACGTTCCAACGTCCTCACAACCTAGAATAATTTATTCTTCTAGCGTTCTAGACGGTGGCATACATACGTTCTCTCAATATACGTAACTAGCCGGTCTACACGTTTGCGCTGTTAGTGTACCTGCAGAAGAATTCATTGCAGCCCAACAGTTCCCAATATAAAAATTTCACAAACAACAAAATCCTTGGAAAGCAAGAAAAAGCTAAATACTTTCCACAAATGCGTCCCAACACATTTGCTTCGGTATCACAACTACCCGACAGTTTACCCACAATTAAATACCTTCATAATTGCATGGTTTTGACATACAATTAATCCAATATGACAATCTAGCACTTCCCTAGACCGCCGGTTGGACAGTCATGCTCTCACAACTCCCCTTACCTTGGGCGTAGCTGCAAAAATTTAATCTACAACATATATGGCTATTTCATATATGAAGGCTGCCTCCACCATTAGACCACAGGGCAGCGTATTGCGGTCATCACACTTCTCACCTTGGCATGGTCGTCGATGCAAGAATAAAAACCCCCAAGTTAGTACTTATATAAGCCACCTAATAATCCATAATAGGGCATAAGGGATGACCACTGGCATGATCATAATTTTAATTTCAGATTTAAATCCTAAGTAGAAACCTAGGGTTTTACCCAAAATATTTCCGTTTTGCAAACAAATTCTTTTGTTTTTAAATAGACAAATGGTGAATTACGTCAAATCTTGCTCTGATGCCACCTGTAATGTAAACCGACCAAATTATAAGAGCACAAGTATAAAACTCTCACCGGAGTGATTAATTTCACACTTGAGCCCATATAATCCCGGTAGTCCGGAAATCTCGAAGGATTTCAACCAACACAACATACAAACCAAGATCGAACGCGACTTAACATAATTCACCATCCGTTACATCAGAGTTCACAAATAGTTTACAAGTGACATAACATAGAAGTACTTAATTATTACAATACCAGTTTGCAGTAGTAAAAGCAACATAGTTTTGAAACCATTCGAATACACCACACTTAGTTCAGGTACATGCCAGATCCGTAGTCACCCCACAAAAGCATATGGTAAGATAAAGGAAACGATCTTTGCCCGAGATCTAGTCCTCATCCCCAGCAGGGTGAAGACATACCAAGCAATAGCCTGTATAAAAGATATCATCTGCAATAAGAGGGAATAAACCCTGAGTACGAGGATGTACTCAGCTAGACTTACCCGTCATAAACCAGAAATAAATAACACCAAGGATTATGCAAGGCTGAACTATAAGTGGAGCTAGCTTGACATCATTTGGCATAAAAGCATAAGCAGTATTTGATGAACAATTAAATATACTAGCAGCAGCTTAAATTAATTTAACTTCCATCTAAGTGTGCCCTGTACTAAGCAAACACTTATTATAACAAGC
>JADLZL010003618.1:0-89811 GCA_015844335.1 Chrysopogon serrulatus | reverse complement strand
TAATTTCTATCATTTATCGATTACCCCTACTTTAGTTTAGTTGGTGTATTAGTTAGTAGATACACGACGGTGAACTATCAATGTCTTTATCCATTGTTTTCTAGTGGTAAAATATAAATAAAGATACCTGGAATACTCCTGGTAAAATGCTACAATGGTTTTTACGTGCGCTTGCGAATCTTTTCATATTTTAATTGTGTATAAAAATACCAACAAACATTTTTGGCGCCGTTACTGGGAAACAATTGGCGTAAAGATTTTGATAATGATCTTGATATCTACTAATCTAGTATGTCGCTAGCTTTAGTAGGATTACCCCCTGTTTTGTTGAGTTGTGGAATAAACAAGATATCAACCGTTCCAACCTTCTGGCGAAATTCCACAAGAACAAGACATGGGAGATATTAAAGAACCCAGGGTGCCTGAACATTCAAGATCCATCAACAATGGAGCCCTGTCATCTCACAGGTTTGTAAACATATATATTCTCCTAATCATGTGTAGATTGGAGAAGAAACGTCGTCATCACATGAATTCAAAGTTCATCACATGTGACGAACAAAATACACTGCGCAACTCATAAATTATATTATGAGTCATAGTAAGTATGATCATGAAAGGTGAGATAGTCTTGCTCATAGACTTAAAATTTATTGAGTAGTTATCCTGTTACATTTCACTGCATGTTTACTTTGAATATTCCATGCATATATTCCATCTCATATCAAATCCACAGCATATTTAGTTTCTTGCACATATGTATGTCATTTGTATCTCTACTTAAAAAATAAATACATAAAAATATTCTCACCATACATGATCATGCTCTATCATCTCTAATTGAGTAAACCTCTATAGTGCTTTCATGCTACTTTGTTTGCTATAGTATGTTTAGGTTTGGAGTATCTTCATACATCTTTTAAATGAAGCATGGTGTTTAGTTTAGGAGTGGTGATCTTAATTCCAAAGGCTTTTAAATTAAACGTGGTGCTTAGGTTAAAATGCTTTCCTAAATCAAATTAGACGTGGTGTTTAGGTTGTTTTTTGAACCAAAAGTATGCTCTAGTAGACACTAGATATTTTGTTAGACTAACCCCTATAGGAAACTCCTAAATTTAATTTGGATAAGTCAAGAGATAAACTCACATCAGAGATAAATTAAGACATATGATGAAGTCCAATAACTTTGCACAAAAGAAAGACACAGCTTATTCTCCATAGAAGAGTTGTAAGTATCAAAATTTATTCACTTAATCCTTTGTTGCAAGTTACCTTTGCCTTGAACCATGTAAAAGTGCAGCTACCAACAAAATTTGTTAAAAGAAATCCATGCTAAAGTAATCCTAAAAGCCCATCCTTTCAATAGCGTAGTTGAAAATCATAAAAAAATTATGGACGATAACCCTCATCCTAAACTTGTTGCAATCCTTCGGGTATGTGTCTACTAACATTTTTGCAGAAAAGAAAGAATAAATGTATAAAAAGGACTAAGATAGAAAGAAATGGATAAAAAACCCCAAAGACATCTCAAACATTGTTGCAATCCTTCGAAATGAAAAGAAAGGAGAACAAGTGTATAAAAAGGACTAAGTTAGAAAGAAATGGATAAAAAACACTTCAACACCTTCTACACTTCACTATGATAGTGGATCAATCACCCTGCAAGACATAAGGTATGTTTACCCAAGCCTCATGTAACTTTAAACTACATTCAACATCTTATACCATATTGTTAATTGTCTTGGTTGTCCTTACCTTATGTCATACCTAATTTGCTAAAATTTAAAATAAATAAAATACTCTTTTGGTTCACCTATATATTCTTGGTTCTATTTGAATAAATATTTTTAGTCTTTTGAACTTCTTTAGTCTATTATAAGTATGCTTCAGAATATTACTTAAACATTATAACATCAAACCATATTTGTATAAGAATTTGGTTGATAGACTATCCTCTCCTCTATAAAAATATTTAAATCATATTAGGAGACTTTATAGAATCAAATCAAGGTTAGAGGTATTCTGTAAAATTATATCTTTGTCTTAACCTTGTTGGAAAATTTGAAAGTAATGGTGAATCATTTAAAACACGAGCTATAGATTAATCTTTAACTACTTGGCAAACACTATTTATAATTTAAATAGATAGTATATTCCTTCGGATATGTGTTGTCTACTAATCCCTTGCAGAGAAGAAATAATGAGAGAAGCAGAAATTTAGAAGAGTGAGAAAGGATTACAGCATATGAGACAAGATGCTAACTCAAGATGCAGGGAAGAAAAAGACCATTGAAATTCATCTACCTTCTACCATATGGTTTCATCATGCTCCAGTAATAAAGGTGACATCTTAAAGGTAAGTGGTCATCATTTCCTCTTCATCTTGGAGTACACATCATAGCACCATTCTCTTGATCTCAATCTTAACCAAATGAGCTCAAATATGATATATCTTATTTTTAGGAAGATGATAGTCATCATGTTAATCTTGATAACTTATAAAGATGAACAATCCTTCTATATGTTAAACAACTCCACTCCTTTATCTAATAAACTTAAATGCCATATTTATACTTTGATCTTCTCAATCACGTTATAAATGAATAATGTGAACAATATCAGTCTTATTGTGCCTAAGGTTAGAGAATAAATAAAATTCTGGTTCTGTTGGTGTTTTTCTACCAATAGAGCCCATATACTTGATCTCTACCTTGTCTTTATGAGTAGAACACACTTCATGCAAAGTGTGGGGAAATTCCTCAATTTCTACAAGTGGGAGTTCTAAACAGTAACAATGATGCACATAAGATTGGCTTCAAGATGCTAATAAAAAGAAAAGAAGAAGGTGGCAACACTATTGAAAGTGCCACTAGTGGAGACACCACCTCAATCCTCATCCTTAGGAGCAAACCAAAGTACTCGATTAATGAACTATTGCAAGGAGTCCAGTTTGAAGGACTCAAAACGTCAAACCCTCACCGTGAGGCAACAACGGTGGTTATCCATATTTACTTTCTTGTATTGCATAATTTATTTTCTCTTCAGCATGTTTACTTTCCTATATTAGTATTGCATACAAAACAACAAAAATAAATAGGTGTGTATTAGGTTGTATTCATGCATCTTAAAAATTCAAAGCCCCACGTAAAACTCTTGTGCTATAAAAATTATAGGAGTGCTCACTGTGGTGGCCTACAAAATAAAAATATATATCATGCGTGTGTACTTTCTGTATATAAACCCATAAAATCTAAAAATATTAACTGAGCATTCTGCTACAATACAGCTATCATAAAAATACTTTAAAACCTCCACAACATCCAATCCTCTAAAATGGCTAATCAATAACTTTTTATCCTAACACCATTCCACGAGTTTTAGTGTTTTGTGAGAGCTTTCTGTAGGATGACTCCAAGAGCCAGCTCATCTAGGTATCTTCATCCTCATCGCTTGAAGCACATCTTTCCAATACACAGCTAACCCTTGTGTGAAGGAAGTAACTTTATGGGCAATAAGATTGAAGTATTCCTGGCAACACTTGCTCTTATAAACATGAGCTCCTCTATGAGGACCACTCAGCTTCAACACTCAACTACGACAACATCCAGCTTGGGGGAGGGCATCCTCTAGTTATCAGATAAGTATACCTATACGATTATCGAGTTTGTCTTATAGTCATAAAATACCAAAAATATATGGGCACATGAAGGTTCATGTTTGTAGAGTCTTTAGTAAAATAAAAAGATGAATAACAATCAAAACCAAATAAAGATACTCTAGCTATTTATTAAGGTGTCATCATAGAGTGTGTTTACAGTTCTGTCTAGTGTTAAGAGTCAAATAAAAACTGAGGAACAATAAACTTTATCTTGGAGATGATGAATAATTGCTCTGCCATAATTCCTTTTAAGTATTTAGTTTTCAACCTTAAATTCTCCCAAGTTTTGGACATGACTTCTTTGATATAAGAATTTACTCTGAGCTTGAAACTTGTGGAGGCATATGCTTGAGCTAACTCTAGGTGATTGATGGATATGATATAAGAGAGTTTGGGCCACTATTTATCTTATTTCTAGCGATACTAAAGTTTTAGAGATTTATCTTTTAAAATTTAAAATCTTACATGATGAGCTCTTGTATGACAAAGTTTAAATTCCTCCCAAAGCCATACATGATATATATTTAGACTAGAAAAACCTTTGCTCATTCATGCTGCTTGCTTTACATTGAGTTCAGTCAATCTTTGTTGTATATCTTATGAGAGTCTTGTCATACTTTTAAAATCAAGATTACACACACACACTCCACCCACATATGCATTATTCCTACTCTGAGAGTAAGCACAACCATTTTTCACTTTCACCCTGATCCACCTTAAAAATATTTTTCTCCTACACTGGGAGTCACACCCAAAAATATACCCCATAGGACAACCCCTGTTAAATACTCTAAGTGTTTATTGTTATCTCTCTAATTATCATATTATATTCAAAGGATGCATGTCAGCCTGGATAACGAGCCAGCTCGGCTCGTTATGGCTCGGCTCGTTACGGCCCATAACGAGCCGAGCTCTAACGAGCGGAGCCGTAACGAAATGAGCTCTAACGAGCCGAGGTGTAACGAGTCGAGCTCGAGCCGAGCCATTAACGAAGCGAAGTCGAAAGCGAGCTAGCGAGTTTTGAGTTTTTCGCCTAGGCTTACATGTGGCCCCGCTCCATCCCTCCAAATCAAGGATGCAAGTTCAAATTATTTTGGGTCACTTGGCTCGTTAGAGCTCGGCTTGTTATGAAAACGAGCTAGCAGACTGGCTCGGCTCGGCTCGCTCGTTAGCTCGTTCGAGCTAACGAGCGACTTCCTTGAGCCGGTCGAGTCTGGCTCGTTATAAATCGAGCTAGCTCGTTATAAAACAAGCTGGCTCATTATAAAACGAGTCGAGCTCGAGCCGAGCCATTAACGAGCGAGTCGAGCGAGCTAGCGAGTTTTGAGTTTTTCATCCAGCCTGAGATGCATGTGGCTATATAAAAAAAAGAAAGTTATTGAAAAAGAAAAGGGAGTTAAAAAATGGACAAGTGTCCAGGCAACTATAACAATGGGTACTTAGATGCCCACCTCGAAGAAAAAAAAAAAAAAAAAAAAGAGAGAAGGGAAAGAAAGAATAAAGATAGCCCATGTTTTTCCGCGAAAGTTTCAAATTTAAGAGAGATATTTATTTCCAAAGACCAAAAGTAGAATTAGGATTAGTCACCATATATTCACTTATCCACCATATTCTATACACATGCACATCTTGGTTTGATTGTATGACTTGACTCTCTTTAGATCCATTGTTTGACTACAATATATGAATTGCAAGTATGCTCATCCTTATTTAATGTCACTCCTATGAGCTCCACCATAATCACTAGTTGTAGGAGGTATGACAATATGAATGCCTCAAGTGAGATCCATAAATACCACATATTAAGAGACTTGAGGGTGTCATACAATTAAGCTCTGAGTTTTATTTTAAAAACTTACAAAAACTCTAGAATATTAGTTGAGTAAAGAATTTGAGACATAGTGCTTGACTTGATTATTCTATCTTTCAATTTCTCAAGACCCATGTGGAAGTTAAAAATCCCCATAGCTACAGGTAAAATGAGTAATTTTAAAAGTTAGAGCAGTTTTGTCGAATCCAAAGGAGAATTTCTATTTAAAGGCATGTGTACTTTTGAGGTGTAAAAGTATTGTAGCAACTCCTAATCCAAGTTTATTAATTAGCCTTTGCTAAGGGACTAGCAAAGGGTAAGCTTGGGGAAGCTTGTTGACGGTGGATATCGTCAACATTTAATAGTGCAATAAACATGATAAATGGTCAATATACTTGCAAATAGAGAAGAATAGGGTTTTATCTGATAATTTCCACGAGTTTTGGTGAATTATTATTTTTCAGGGATTGATCCAGAAAACCACTGAAAAGGGCCTAACTATCAAACGGAGTAACAAAACTTAACCGCGATGGAAACATACACTATTGGGCTCTACAAGGATCAAGAAAATATCACGACAAAGCGGAGGCCCAGAGAAAACAGTGGAGGGCCGGCCGGCCCCAAGAAAAATACCGGGTGGCCTCCCCCTAAAACGAAACTCTACGCCCTTCTGGAAGCTTCATCCACCGCTTTTTAGGGTTAATATCCACCGTACCTTAAGTTGGTTTGATCAAACGGCTGTCTTGCATCCCACCGGGCTATAAATACAGGGCCAGACCCCCCTCCCTAGGGGCACCACATTATTATGGAGATGTAGAGGCGTCCCTCGAATGGATGACCTCTCATCTCTAGAGAATTAGGGCTAGAATTTTCAATGTAGTAGATTAGTTCTAGTTGAGAGTTAGGGAGAGCGGAGCTTCGCTCGGGTTCTGGAGGTGTCTTCTGAGATTTGGTATGTCTTTGTATTTATTCTTGTAAAACTTATTCTTTAATATATTTTATCTTTTCTATTTACTTCTATGCATTACATTTGATTGATTAGTATAGTTGTTATACTTTAGCATAGGATCTCCGCCTGTATTAGGTGCTCTAGTTATTATATGTGATTAGAGTAGTAATCGATAGTGTAGACATGGAGTCTAGGCTATAGGTTACCTGAGATTGCACCCAATCCAACATATAGTTGTGGTAGCCCCAGATGGTGACAGCCCTAACGGCCGACGTATTCCACCATGTTAGGGTTGGTGTTTGTAGGACCGTAGTCGGAGCTTCCTAGTCCTTTCTCACCCGTTTCCGTGACTAGTGTTTCGATGTCCCGAAATGTTATTGTGTGATTGCTTTACCTTCTATGGATCAGTTATTATAGAACCCTAGTAATAGAGAAGTATTTAGAAACCTTAAACTCTCCTATTGTTCTCTCACTTTAGCTATCTACTATTTTAACATAGAATTCTCCTGTGTGTCATATATGCATAATTCCTATCATTTGTCAGTTACCTCTACTTTAGTTTAGTTGGTGTATTAGTTAGTAGATACACGACGGTGAACTATCAATGTCTTTATCCATTGTTTCTTAGTGGTAAAATATAAATAACGATACCTGAAATACTCCTGGTAAAATGCTACAATGGTTTTCTGTGCGCTTGTAGAATCTTTCATATTTTAATTGTGCATAAGAAAAACCAACACTAGGCCCCCCATTGGGCTGGCAGGCCGCCCCTAGCTTTTTTTTTTCTTTTTTTCATTTTGTTAATTAATTAGTAAGGGTTTGCTAATTAGTTAGTAATTAATGTTTGCTAATTAGAGTATGGTAATTAGAGTATGTTAATTAGGTTTTGTTAATTAGGGTTTATTAATTAGAGTTTATTAATTAGGGTTTGTTAATTAGGGTTTGTTAATAAGGGTTTGATAATTAGGGTTTGTTAATTAGGGTTTGTTAATTATGGTTTATTAATTAGGGTTTGTTAATTACTTAGTAATTAATGGTTTGCTAATTGGAGTATGTTAATTAGGGTTTGCTACTTAATGGTTTGCTAATTAGGATCTGTGACTTGGAGTATATATTTACGAAATTATATACGTGTATTCCATGTTTATACTTGTATTCCATGCAGATAAGTACTCCATCGAATGTTGAACAGGCCGATGCCCAGATAGAAACACCGGGATCCGACACCTCTGGATCCGACACTTATAGGAGTCCGAGTGTATCACCACGTGAATCCCCTAGAGCTAAGAAGGCTCATCTTGAGTTGGAACATGACCCGACATACGAGCCTGAAGCTGATCCGGATGATGATGAGGTATATATTGTAGTAGAGTGTCTATACGAGAGAATGCATGTGTATGTATGTACCTAACAATTGAATTGACAGGAGGTGTTCTCTCAAGTTGTTGCCGAAATGGAGGCAGAAGAACAAGATGTTCAGAAGGACACGGCGCCTCAAACGACCGGGACATCCTCTGAGACAAGAAGTAAAAAGAAAAAGAGTGATCGGGCACGAGGAGACAGAGGAAGGAATAGATTTCCAGAAGAAACTTATAGGATTATAGAGTTAAGTCCGAGCGGAGAACCCTTAGCACCTCTAGAGGCGCTACCCAAATTTAGGGCCGTAATTGAATTTTTAGTAAAGGAGGAATTTGATATCACCTGGAGTGATTGGAGTATGGTGCCAGAAGTGAAGAGGACCAGTTGCTGGAATCGCTTGTGCACTCGGTTTATTTTCCCGGAGGGTACAGAAGTGTTGGCCAAGGGTTATGTCATGAAGCAGTTGGCAATATCATTCCAGGGCTATAGGCACGATATGAATAAAAAGTGGTTGTAGAAGGGGCGGGACCCGACGAAGCGGTACCCTATCACAGAGGAACAGTGGGCACGTTTTCGCGTCATGAGAGACTCGGACGATTCCAAAGCTAAGAGCAAAGCCGCCTCTGGACTCGCGAAGAGGAACAGGTATCACCACCGCCTTGGCACTGGTGGTTACAAGGCCAAGATTCCTAAATAGAGGGCAGAAGACAATGCAAAGAGGAGAGAGGGCCATTTGGCATTGACCGATATAGTGCCTAAAAGGAGTGCGAATTGGCTTCGCGCTCGGAAGGTAAACACTGAGAACGATGAGATGTCCTGTCCCGATGAGATTAGAGAAGTTGCTAGAAGGTTTTGAAAGCATCAAAGCTGGAAAGATAGGTGCCTTCAAGTCACAGAGGGGGAAAGGGACACCCTTACCCATGCTCTAGGTAACCTAATAGGCGGCTACGAGGACATGCATTTGTTGTTGAACTATAGGCGGCTTGACGTCCAACTCATAACAATCTGGTGCCTGTAAGTATCACTCATGCACACACATTTGTTATTATTAATATGTACTGTGAAACTCTAATATGTGGATGTTGTCTGTAGTTTGCAAGATCACGAGCAGAGGTCATTATCTACCGGATCGATGGTCGGTTATCTGAGCCCTATCAAGTTACAAGAAAATATACATAAATTTGTACTGACAAAGGAAGATAGAGCAAAGATAGAGAAGGACAAAACACCAAAAGAAATTACAGAAGCTATAAAAGAGTTGCAAAGAAAATACACGAGGATGATTATGCCCTCTATCTCGGTAGATCAATGCTGAGATATAAGTACAGGGATTTTATATTGGCACCTTACAACTTTAGGTAAACGTGACTTCATATACGTAATTCAAATTATCGTGTAAACCCTAAGTACATGTGTCGCTCACTCATTTATTCATGCAGTGACTATTGGATTATTTTTTATATTTATCCCTTCAAAGGGAAGGTGCTTGTCCTAGACTCCTTACATTTTCCTCCCGAGAAGTATCAACCATTCTTGGTTCAATTAGAAAGGTGAGCCAACATGCAACCACATGCGTACTTATATGAATTAGAGTTTTAAAATAACTTTAGTGATTTATATTCGATATCTACAGGGCATGGCGGTTTTATAAGAAACAAAAAGGACCGGTCGACGCCGCACGCTCAGATCCTAGGGTGCCATTGACTATACAACACCACTATCCGGTAAGTTGTCCGAACACATATCATCATATAAATAATACATAAGGCATGACAATTTTAGAATAATCTGTTGCTCATTATATAATGCCACAAGCAACCACCGGATCGGTCTATTGTGGGTACTATGTCTGTGAGTTTATAAGGCAAATGGGGGACGATACATCGGGGACAAAAAATATGGTAAATAATATCTATGTATGAAGTTTTCTCATTAAAGTTGTAAATGTATAAATTGGACATGTGTCAATGATTATTTTAAACTTTCTTTCCAGCCACAAAAAGCAAGGAAAGGACGTGCCCTTTACACCAATGACTCTAGAAAATATAGTAGCGGACTTGTGCGATTTTGTTATAAGAGAAATAATTTCAAGTGATGGAGCATATTTTGATCATGAGGGCGATTTAGCAAGTGATAAATTTAAAGTGCCGATAGACACATAAGCGTGTCTAAATCAAGCGAAAATGACATGTAAACACTTTATGGTTGTGCGGATAACATTGACGTGTATTTATATAATTTTATGGTTGATGTTTGATTTCATGTTTACATATAATATATATATATATATATATATATATATATATATATATATATATATATATATGTATATGTGTGTGTGTGTGTGTGTGTGTGATATGTATGTATGATGTAATTTTATGGTTCATGTTTACATATCTATAATATATATATGTGATAGACATAGCACTGTAGTGTGGTGGGAAAAATTAAAATTTGAAATATATATAAAAAATTATTTACACAGGCGGTAGAGTGCGAGCCGCCTGTGAAAATTAGGTTTTCACAGGCGGCTCACCTAGTCAGCCGCCTGTGTAAACATACATTTACACAGGCGGCTGACTAAGTGAACCGCCTGTGAAAATTAGGTTTTCACAGGCGGCTCACTCTCCACCGCCTGTACTGTGGTCGATTAGTACTGACCCCTGGTACAGGCGGTGGGCTTGGCCGCCTGTGAAAATGCTTCTAGCACCGCCTGTACAAATATTTTTTTTTGTACCAGTGACAGTTGAGAACGAGAACCCAATGCAGCGCATACGATACAGTTGCCTTGGTGAGTCGGTGAGGTGCTGTTTTCTAGAGTATCAACTCGACGGTCCATCGCGCAACCCATTCCGCTTATAGTACTATACAAACCATTCAAATCGTGGCTTTGACCGCATGTGCTACATACCTGGATGGCTGGATATGTATATAAGGAAATACATGTCACTCTTTTGTAGTACCACTGCTTTAGTGTTAAGCACCGGTACGGTGCTAGTCCATAACTACTTTCTCTGCACGAGAGAGGTTACAGTTCTACAAAGAGAGAAATGTTTTGGAGAGAATCAATTAAAAACCAGTCCTTGTGTTTTGTACAGGTTCAAAGGAACACTTGAATCTGGTTCACCTCGTTCTACTTTTAGTACTAGTTTCAATAATCCGGTGAGCTAACCTAATTAATAGTTCCATGAAGTGATTCTAATTCTGTTCACTTGATGGCTGAAACGAGATGAAACGACTGGAACGACTAGAACTAAAATCTAGAGAAAATCTAGAACTAAAGAGAAAATCTAGAACTAAAATGAGTAATTCCAAGAGAATCCGGATCCATGGAACGGGACGTATACCTTATAGACAATTGTATTTAAAATATCATTATTTTATTAAGTGAGATTTATTATACATTTCGGATGGAAAAAAGAAATATGTGTCCTCCATATTCCTATATTATAGTAAATCCTAGTTGAAGCCTTTATCATTTTTTTTTTTTGCGAAGAGCCTTTATAGATACAATATCACCGGAAAGTTTAGCTGGGCTGTATGGCAAACTTTGTGACTAACAAAGCTAGAGTATGTGACTTGTTTAAAATTTTCGAATGAATAATATATACTGCTTTAAAATAACTTCTTGTCAATGAGTTATTATCATTTGTTGTCGAGCGAGGATCGTTATTGTTGGAGCATTAATACAAACCGACTGAAACAGTCGCGCCTTTTCCAGCTTGGCCACAGAGGACACACGTACGCCAACGCCGTTATCAAGTGAATGAGTTGCAAACAGATGACGATCGTTGTTGTCCCGTGTAGTAGTATACGACGACGATGAAGCAGTCCATGTCGTCCTCAACAACATACATACTCTCTTTGGTATAGCTCCTTCATATAGAAAATAGAAGTTATTTTGGATAAGGTTTAAATCAAACATTAGGAACATAAATCATGAATAACTTTTAAGTTATTAAATTTAAAAATATAGAAACCATATAAATAGATTTGTCTTAAAAAATACTTTCATAAAAGTATAAATTTATCACCTTGTGATAAATATTTATAAAAATATGAAGTTAAAGTTATACTTTAAAGACCATATCGTTGCTCTAAATGATTTTTATTTCCAAAGGAAGTAGTAATAGGGAGTAATACACTTTACTTGGTCGATACTCAATTCGTCATCACGAGACCGGTGTATATTATTAAGTAGTATCAAAGTGATATTTTGCCACTGCAGCTTTGCATGCACAGTTGCCACCGCCGTTGCGTTCGATCGTGACAAATTAATGAAAGTCAAAATTTGTGACTAACAATCTTCTCCTCCCAAAAGGGTTATGCCACTTGTCACCGTAAATCACGTACTAATGCGATTTCATCACTATGTCCTGATATCGAAATGCTTGACACCTAGATGAATCGTGATATATACTTCTTTGGTCCTAAAATATAAGCACAACTCATTTTCCGATGAGTCATACATTTTTAAATTTAACTATGGATATGAAAAATATAATCAACATTTTGTATCTTAGAAAAGAGTTTACTATAAAAGTATCTTAAACGCTCAATCTAATGATACTATTATACATTATAAATATTAGTGTAAGCTTCAAACGATACTGTTAGAATAGTTGATAAGCTAAAACGAACATATGTTATTTAGCATAAAGTGAGATGTGATCTATCTTGAGGCAGAGGAAGCAGAAAGCATGCGTTGATCAAGCTTATGCAAAGCTATGCATGTTAAGTACTTGTATATTAAAAAATAAATCAGATAGCTTCTGGTTGACGCAGGCGGGAGCCTAACAACAAAGCAAATTAAGAAAGCCACTCACTATCACTAGCTTTAATTTGTCGGTGAGAACTTGTGGTGGAAGGTCTTAGATCGGCACGGCGAATGCCTCAGCCTCGCAATCCAAATCCACTCGATGGATCGATCCGAGACAGCATATGGCACCCGACAAAACGTGACACTTTTTTCAGTCTGTACGATGGACCGCAGTGCACTGCGCACGTCGTCCTTTTTAATTTTGGTTGTCGTGCATCATTTGGTCCTATCTCGCCATGATTAATCCAAGCACAGGCAGGAGACGTACTGTTCCACGTCGTGACTTCTTCAAGAGAAGGAGAAGCTGCTCGGCATCAAAATAATCATAGACTATATGGTGAGCAGACTTCTATAGTCTCATTGTAACTCTCGGATATGTTTGCTAGTACATACAACATGTTTTTGGTATATATCACACTGGTGTAGGGACTGTTTTGATTGCGTACAAGAGACGCCTGTCTTTAGAGCTTAGACGTTCGAAATCCGACGACTGGCCCGCCCGCCGCCCGTAGTGCATCATCATCAGTGAGTGGCGCCAAGGGTACAGTAGTACATCCCAATCCAACAACCTGCTGAGCGATGAATCAGACTTGCTGAGTACAGCTCAGATTATTGGATCCTAGTACTCCCTACTGTACTCCCTCCGTCTCAAAATAACTGTCACTTTCGCTTCCTGAGAAACAAATGCCGATAAATTTTATAAATAATAAACATTATCGATTAGTATCATAATTTGTATCATCGGAAAGATCTTTGAATCTAGTTTTTTAACCAAATTATTTGGAGATATAAATATTACACGTATTTTCTATAAATCGAGTCAAACTTGTGACATAAAAATCGAAAACGACAATTATTCCGGGACGGAGTAGTAGGTAGGAGCAGGAGTAGATGACTAGTGCCGGGTGCCGGGTGCCGGGTGCCCTTTTTGTGGTGTGCCCTGACGCGACGGCGCGTCGGGACGCCCCTCTGATCAAACCAGATCGGATCGAGCCGGCCGGCCGGCTTTCCTTTGGCAGATCGCGGGGGCCGCGTCATGTGCCGCACGGGCACACGCCACAACGTCCTGCCACTGCCACTGCCAGCATCAGCGCTGGACTTCGATTCTCGTGGACTGAGCACGAGGCGGGAAGGGACAGACAGGACGCGCGCGCACCCGCGCCGGGCTGTCGGATAAGACCGGTCGCGAGCGAGCGAGGGCCGGATGGAAGGATATGCCTCGCGCACGCCACGGCATCATCCTTCCCCCGGGCGTCGGATATGCGGATCCGGGGGCGCGGTTGGCAGCATGCATGCGTTCGGCGAGGCACACATGCACATGGGAAAAGCGAGGAAAGCCTCAAGCGCGGCGGGGAATATGCCGGCGCCTTGTGCCGCGGAGCGAGCGGTGGGAGTGGAAGCCGACGATGCCGATGCCGATGCCGATGCCGTGGCCGGGAAGACTCGGTTGGGTGCGCCCGCGCTCGCCCGCGCACGCGTGATCCTCGTTTGCTTTTGGCGTGGGCGCGTGGCCCGTACGCGGCGCCCGTTCCGTGCCGTGCGCCCGTGACCCATGGGCAGCCCCGCAGGCCAGGCCAGGCCAGTCCAACCGGAAACGTCTTGCTTGGTCGATTGAGTTTTATAATTGCGACGACAAAACTTGAAACGTCTCAAAACAAAGACGACAAAACTATATTACAAAGCCAAAGGTGTGGCGTCCGTCACCGCCCGATCCCCGTCCGGTCCGGCCGTTGTCACCCGTCCCGTTCGAGCCCGATATTATATACACTTTTGATTTGAATGGGAGGGAAAGCCGGTTTTTATTATACCCTGCCGTCGAGATCACACATGCATGCGATCCTGATCCTGATGGCCACCCACCATCAGAATAATAAGCAAGCGCTTCTGTGACAGCGACGCGGACCCTCGTTAGTTTAGCTTAGCTCTTGGATTAGCGTGCGCTAACCCATTTTTTACTACTGAATAAGTATAAGACCAACTTTGTAGTTTGTTAATTAGCCATCAACAACACGAGAACACACACATTCGGTACGTAGAATTGTTAATTAACTGGGCACGACGATACCACCGAGGGCTTAGCTCTAGCCCCTGCTGCGTGGTGCGTGCAACGGCAAGGCGCGCGTCCGTCCGGCTCGACTCGACCAACTGGAAAGGAACAGTGGGTTGGTAAGTCAAAAAACCGGCAGCGGCACGCCGGAAACAGACCCAAAACTTCCCCAGGAAACGGGCACACACGCCTATTGCATGTGCTGTGGTGTGTCCTGCTCCTGCAATGATGACGATGATGATTTGGAGCGGCCATCGTCTTCGTCTCGAAGAAAGGAACTGGAGTCGCACGGCACGGGGGGCACATTGTCAGAGACGACCGACGCCATCGTTGTCGCCTCATCCAGATCGAGAACACACAGACAGCAGAGAGCTCCATCCAGGCTGAGAGGGACAGGGTGTCAGTGAGTCAGAGGCAGGCGGGCGGGCGGGCGGCGCTCGATGCCGACCCGCACTGCTGGGGCCTCCTGCTCCTACGGCGGGGCTGGGTGCCACCGCCGCCTCCTATCCCGTCGCGCGTGCCTGCTATAAGGCCTGCCTGGCCGCACCGCCTGCCCCCCTTTCGCTTCTTCGAGTTCGCCCTGCCCCCCCCGGCCCCGCCCCATCTCTTCTTCCGCCTATTGGCCTCCTCCGCTTCCGCTCCCTCCACCCCTCCTCTCCGCCCCCGGCCCTGCGCCTCGGCCTCGCGCTACCTCCTCCTGCTGCTCCTCCTCGCCACCGCCTCGCCGTCGCGCCTCCGCGCCTGGGCCGCACGCGCGCGGCCCGCCGCGGCCAGAGCCAGGCGCTCGCTACCGGAATTCAGGGCACGGAGGAGGTCGCTGCTGTGGTGCGTGCCGCCCTCCGCCCCCGCCTCCGCCTCCGCCTTCGCCGCCAGGATGGATGCCGGGGAGATGGAGGACGTGCGGGCCGCCGCCGCCGCCGAGGAGGTCATCAGCAGCAGGGGCGGCTCCGTGCTCGGGAAGAAGACCATCCTCAAGAGCGACCACTTCCCCGGCTGCCAGAACAAGCGCCTCACCCCGCAAATCGACGGCGCGCCCAATTACCGCCAGGTTCGCTCCTGCTTTGCCTGCCTCTTATCTTCGATGGAGGAAACTGCCCTGCGTAATACTTCTCGCGTTTCCGAACGCTTCACCTCGCGTCACCTCCCTCCGGATGGATGCGATGCCATCGGGGACGCCGAATCAGTAGCCACTCTCCCTGTTGCGCGCCGCGGGGAACTTCTCCAATCCCCGCCCCGCCGGCATTCCCTGCACTGGCGAAGAGAAACGATTTGCTTGCCTTGTCTCTACCTCGCGCATGATTCCCTGGCGGTGCTAGGCGCCGCGTCTGTATTAACTCTTTGATTTTCAGGCGTGGCCTTTTTTTTTTCCTCCCCTAATCACAATCTGTCTAAGTCTAAGCATCTAAACTTTGCTTCTCACTCGTGGAGCATGCTTTACCTTTCGGGTCTTAGTGCTCATTTTGATTATACGCTACCTTGGCTAATTTTCAATCGCCTCCATATACATTTTTTGTCAGTTATTTAAAACAACACACTACTTTGCACAAAATTCTAGTAGCGCATGGTTTGATGTAAAATTCTAGGCAAAATGATTGCGGTTCCAACACTACATTTAAAGTAATGTCCAGTGTTAAATTCATAGGGTGTTTGGTTTGAGGAATGAGTTAGTTCATGCTGTCTCGCTACTCACTTTTTTTTTTTTTTTTTTTTGGTCTGCGGAATAGAAGGACTGATCCATCATTACCTCATTCCTCACAAGCTAATGCACCACCTCATCAAGAATGGAGTGATTGCTTAAACCAAACACTGTATTAGTGGTTTATTTCAATCAGACCAAGATTAGACATTCCCACATTGCACCCCTTATTGCAGTAAAATCTCACCAGTACTGTGGATATGCAATATTCTTAGAGCTAAAAGAGACACTAATTTTCCATGCACACATATGCACAAATAAAAATTTCATGTTCAATTTGGCGAAGCACTTGCTGCCACAATGTTGTTGGCTTGAACGCACAAACTTTAAATAAGCATGACCATTACTTTTGCACTGCTCTGCCTCTAATTACCTTTTCCATGGATCCATTCAAATTCAATGAGCTGTCTAGCCTTGGTTTCCTACCATTCTTTAAAAAAAATTCTTCCTTATTATACAATTTCTTGAAGGTTAACAAAGTCGTTCTTTATCACCATTTTTTTCAGGCTGGGTCGCTGCGTGTTCATGGTGTTGCCATGCCCACGATGGAAGGGATTGCTAATGTGCTAAATCATATCGGAGCACACAAGAAAGGAAAGCAAACCCGGATTCTATGGCACAGTCTTCGGGAGGAACCAGTAAGAGCGCTACTTTCTAGGCTAGACTACATTATGTCGATGGCTTTAAAACCTTTGAAAATATATAGAATATCAAGGTACCATCATCGCTTATTATAAGCATATCAACAAAGATAACTATAAAAGCGATTGAATCTCTCTAGAAATATGCATTTTTTATTCAAACTTGTTCTTTTTCCTGAGCAGATCAGCATCTCCCTGGACCAGGGTGTTCTGTCTCTGTCTCATGACATGGCATCCAATAACGTCTGTTTCCTCCACTATACTATGCAGGTTATCTACATCAATGGTCGACCCTTTGTTTTGCGAGATGTTGAAAGGCCCTTCTCAAATCTTGAATACACGGTTAGCTTAGATCCCTGGCTTCTGTGGTCTCTTACATTGTTGTTACTGATTTTTTTGTACAAATACACAAAGCTCATAAACCACATGGTATTGGTCCTATCAAACCTCCACCATGGAAATTATTATGCAAACTCAGACCAAATCAAGTATATTGCCATGTTTTAGAGGAATCATGATGTATCAGCGCACTTGCTATGTAGATTGATTTCCTGTTTCCTGTGAATTCTCCATGGTACATGTGTATTCAGATAAATTAGTTTTATTTTCTTTTTCACAATATTGTCATGTTCTTGTTATTAAGTCTGAACTTGAAAATATATTGACTTTTCTAGGTATGTTTTTCAGCCTAGGAAAGTGAAACATGGGACAAAACTTCTGTCCCACAAACAAAAAAATGCAAAGTAGGATACATGAAGTTATCATAGTTCATTGCTCATTTTCTTTTAATTTTTGACTTAGCTATTAGTGAACCTGAACCTCTGTTAATAATATAGGGAATTAACCGTGAGAGAGTGGAACAAATGGAGTTTCGCCTTAAGGAAGATATTCTTCAGGAAGCTTCAAGGTACACTAATTGCAAACTTACAGTGCAAACTATTTAATTCCCTTATTACTATCTAGAGTTATATGGTACTGGAATATTCGATGGCAGATATGGGAATAAGATACTAGTCACTGATGAGCTGCCAAGTGGTCAGATGGTGGATCAATGGGAATCAGTTGTCTATGATACTGTTAAGACTCCACTTGAGGTAATGGCATACTTATTATGGTATCATTCTTTTATCATATGTAGTCCTATTCAGGAAAAAAAAAATTCCTCTGTAGGTCTATGAGGAGTTGCAACGTCAAGGGTACCTAGTTGACTACGAACGTGTTCCAATTACTGATGAAAAAGCACCAAAGGAAGGAGATTTTGACAACCTGGTGAGTTTTCCATCTTGCTGCTGAACTTGCTCATCTCTCTAATATCTTCTTATTCCTTTGCTGGAAAAATTAGACCTTCAGCTTCAGAGGTCCATGTTGCCTGGTTGCTATTTCTATGTATTTATAGCTATCCTTATAAGTTGAAAATGGTCTGGACTGTTTTTCCACCATATGAAAAATATTTTGCAGGTTGAAAATATCTGCAGCATTATGGAAACCATATTAGCACTGACCTAGTTTGTTAGATTGATTTGAGTCCTTTTTTTTTTTTTTATCTGACTCTCTGAGTCCTTGTCCATATCTTAGTTAACTTCATGCTTCCTAAATTATTTAGATGACTCCTATGTAAAGGTAGCATTAGTCATGTTTATGAATCAACCTAGAAATAATCTAGTAAATGGTTTTCCCAAACAACTTGGCTATGATTAGATCTCTTCTTGATGGGCGAAGACTATAGATTAGAGGGCGATAAACCATTATCTCATGTTAATCTGTTGCCATTTTATGCAGACATTACTCAGCTATTGCAATTTATGAAGTGTTCACAAATTTGATTTTACATCAAAGCTGTCCTGTTGTAGCAGGTTATCACATAACATGAAATTTTCATTGCATTTAACAGGTACGTCGAATCTCTCAAGTTGATATAGAAACAGAAATTGTGTTTAACTGCCAAATGGGGAGGGGACGGACAACTACTGGTATGGTTATCGCTACATTGGTTTACCTAAACCGAATAGGAGCTTCAGGTGAGAACAAAATTTACTCTGGTTCCTGCTTCTGTTATCTGTGTAGATCTGATTGAGAAACGGTAGCATGACCAACTTTCATGTAGTCTTTTAGTACTACAAACTGATGGCAACTGATTCTATATAAAGCACATTGCATGTTAATATATGTTTGCTGCATTTTGTGCTCCTAATCACACTTGTACTTGGACTTATGAGATGTTTGGGCTTTTCTGTGTGCTGCAGGTATCCCAAGGACGGGCTCGATTGGGAAGGTCTTCTATGCTGGAAATGATGTAGATGACTATATGCCTAGCTCAGAAGAAGCAATACTCAGAGGAGAATATGCTGTCATTAGGAGCTTAGTCCGAGTTCTTGAAGTAATAACCTTAATACGTTATTTGTTTATTTTCTTTTCCCTTTTTCTCTTAATTTTTCTGAGTGTGGCCACTTTGTTTTTCCGGTTTCTTTCTTTCTTTTTTTTTTTTTTTTTTTTTTTTTTTGGCAGGGTGGTGTTGAAGGTAAAAGGCAAGTTGACAAAGTTATTGACAAATGTGACTCCATGCAGGTAG
Organism: Chrysopogon serrulatus; assembly: GCA_015844335.1. NCBI lineage: Eukaryota > Viridiplantae > Streptophyta > Magnoliopsida > Poales > Poaceae > Chrysopogon > Chrysopogon serrulatus. The sequence continues at coordinate 70,263 of JADLZL010003618.1, read as the reverse complement.
ATCATTTTATGCTCTGAATGTTACCAATTTAATTGTAGCAACACTAGCAGTTTATTTCCTGTTTATGTTTGTCTTTCATTGTGAACAGAACCTAAGAGAAGCTATTGCTACTTACCGCATTAACATTCTTCGGCAACCTGATGAGCTGAAACGGGAGGCATCACTTTCCTTCTTTGTGGAATACTTGGAGCGTTATTACTTCCTCATATGCTTTGCTGTCTATGTGCATTCTGTGAGCTCTGCTCACCAAACAACATTATCAGTAGAAGTTAGTTTTTCTGATTGGATGAAAGCGAGGCCTGAACTGTACAGCATTCTTCGAAGGTGAGATATGGCAACTTGACTGTACAAATGTCAGCACAACACTATGTAAGAGTGTATGCAGCCCAAATAATGTTTCCCTGCTGAGATTAGTTCTTGAAAATCAACACCCTTTCCTGTTTTGCGGTGCTTCACATAGGTAGAATGCTCATAGTTTATTCTGCTCTCACCATGCCCATTCATCCTCCTAGACTTGCCGTGTTTCAACCAAGAGGTTTTGTCATAAAGGCTCTCTAGCCTCCACCAGATGACACATTGATCTTTGCACCAGATTTTATTCTTGATGGCCATGAGATCTGTTGGAAGACATAAGCCATTGTGTAAAAGGTTACATAATTCAAACATGAGTGTCATGATCATTAACACAACATTTGGGTTCAATAACCATGCCGTGGATTTTGGTTTTATAAATCTTTAGTTCATGGCCTAAGTCCGAAGAATTACCATATTTGTCAAAAATCTTAATTTGTATCTGTTGCTTCAAATGCAATAATTCTTTTGTTATTGCTTGCTTCAGAAAGTTGGTACACTTATCAGATTTAATCAGGTAATTCTTAAATGAACTGAACATGTTAAACCATTATTCAGTGCACTGGATTTTGGAAAATGAATGTGCGAAAATCTTGGTCAATCTTGTGTTATAAGGGCACTCCAGAAACTCTTCATTGACTGCAAACATATTAGTTCTTTCTTTCGATACATATGTTTGCCATTTCAAATATCATTACTTTCTAAAGCCACAAGATATGCTAAGCGCTAAATTGCGGAAGAACTACTTTGCATCTTAAGGACCAAAATTTTCAGTTACTATTTAAAATGTAGATAATCCTCATCTGCACATGAGAGCTTACAAATCATAATTTTAGTGATATCACTACTATTCACTTCCATCTGTTTACCTTATCTCTTTCCACTATTTTTGACATTATATCATCTACACCAATTTTTTTTCTATTTGATCTTTTCTGTTGATATGCTTAGCTTGATTGTTTGTGGATTAGACTTAGCATGCATACACTAAAGATAATGTCTCTGAAACCTTGATGTATTGTCATAACATCAGCATATTTAGCTACAAATGGAAGTATATTTTATAATTTCAAGGGCAGGACTACTGTTTTAACTGGTGCAGTAAGATGGCAAGATGTGACAGGAGTGTTACCTGGACACGAGTCGTATAATTGTTGCTGAGTTGGTCTATGCATCTGTGTTGGGCTCCTAGTGATGTTTGGCATGTCCGAAATTTGTTTGCTGAATTGGACCCCCTGTACCCAAGTTGGACCACGACACCTGCACCCATCTCATGGTAACACTGTACAAGCTGCTTATGGCAGCTTGTATGGTGTATTTGTGCAGGGTCTGCAACTGCTTGATATAGCCACAATAGGACACTTTAGGTACAAAAGCATAAGTGTTACCATATATTGCTCTCTATATCATCCAGTATAGGCTGAACACATTGCAACTTTCCACTTTTGTTTCACACGTAACGTGCTCATATATTGCTCTCTATATCATCCAGTATATAAAGTCTATTTATTCCATTGCTTGCTGATTAAAACATGGGCACTGTCAAAGATGTATTGTGATGATAGTCAGAAATTTGGTTTCTAATACTACCACCAATTTTATTTTCCATTTCTAACACCTTTCTACATGATCGTTTGACGTAACAAGGAAGCCTTCAAGAATGTCATATTGAAAAAGAAAACTATATCGAATGCTATCACCTATTTTATTCTCTGCTTCCAGCCTCATGCTCCATGATCATTACACATAACAAAGGAAGCTCATTTCTTGACTTCAATATGTTCAGGCTATTGAGAAGAGATCCAATGGGTGCTCTTGGTTATTCAAGTTCAAAACCCCCTCTTCCAAAAATTGTTGAGTCTGCTAATGGGCGTCCACAAGATATGGATGTTGTTGCTGCCATGAGGAATGGAGAAGTTCTTGGGCGTCTAACTGTTTTAAAAAGCGACCACTGCCCAGGCAACCACAGCCTTAATTTACCTGAGAGGGTGGAGGGTGCACCAAATTTTCGGGAAATCCCTGGGTTTCCAGTTTATGGTGTAGCAAATCCTACGGTTGATGGTATTCGAGCTGTTGTCCAGTGCATCAGTACAAGCAAGGGAGGGCGACCTGTACTGTGGCATAATATGAGGGAAGAACCAGTTATCTACATAAATGGAAAACCATTTGTGCTACGCGAAGTGGAAAGACCTTGCAAGAATATGCTGGAGTACACGGTAAGTACCATCTCAGTTTCCTCAATGGATTTTTTGACAAATAATATGTTGCTTGTACTACATCCAGCCAACAATAGTTGATGTTTAGTACAAAGAAAGAACACAAATGCTTTTAGTTTGTTTGTTTTGTCCTAAACATCAACTACTGTTCACTGGTGGGAGTAACTCTTTTGGGCTAATAAGAATAATTTTTTCAAAATTTTATATTGTATGGGTATTTCTTTGTTTTTTCTCTTGTTATGACAGCATGCCCTGATTTGGAAGACATTATAAATTTATGTGATACACTCCTAAGCTATTTATCCTCATTTTGCAATGGTACTCATATACCTACTAGTCTGAAAGCTTTCCAACATATTCTGGTCCTATGAAAGAATTACTTATATTGTTAGTTTACTGTACTATTAATAGTTACATCTAAACATGCATAAGAGAACTATTATTTAATGTGATATGTCATATGCTCTGGGAAATGGTTTAGTGCTCTAATTGATTCATTTTATCAGGGGATTGATCGTGGTAGGGTGGAACGTATGGAAGCTCGGCTGAAGGAGGACATTTTACGCGAGGCGGAACGATATGGTGGAGCGATAATGGTTATTCATGAAACTGACAATGGAGAGATCTTCGACACATGGGAAAATGTAGATAATGAAGCTGTTCTGACTCCGTTGGAGGTATACAAAAACTTGGAGAGTGAAGGCCTTCCGATCAAATATGCACGAGTGCCCATTACTGATGGTAAAGCTCCCAAAAGTTCAGACTTTGACACGATAGCCTTCAATGTTACTGCTGCTAGCAAGAGTACTGCTTTCGTATTCAACTGCCAGGTACTGCATATCTATACTGGATTGACTCTTTGAGTTACGTGAATTTTGAAAAACTTAAATGTTGATTTTGTGGTGATTATAGATGGGCAGGGGCAGAACAACTACAGGAACTGTGATTGCTTGCTTGCTGAAACTCCGAATCGATCATGGCAGACCTATTAGAATCCCAGTTTGTCAATATGGCCATGAAGATGATGCTATTTACTCAACTGGAGGAGATACAACAGATCACAATGGTCACATGAATTCAGAATCATGGAAACATCGCACTTTGACAAAGCTAAATTCTGGATTTGGAATTAATGACATCCTTCTGCTGCGAAAAATTACAAGATTATTTGATAACGGAATTGAGTGTAGGAAAACTTTGGATACTGTTATTGACAGATGTTCAGCTTTGCAGAATATTCGGCAAGCTGTTCTGAAGTACACAAGAGTAATTAATCAACAACATGTTGAGCCTAGAGTTAGGAGGGTTGCATTAAATCGTGGCGCTGAATATTTGGAGAGATACCTCAAATTAATTGCATTTTCAGCATACCTTGGTAGCGAAGCATTTGATGGTTTCTGTGGACAAGGAGAAACAAAGATCTCATTTAAAGGATGGCTGCAACAGCGGCCAGAGATCCAAACCATGAAATGGAGCATAAGACTGCGACCTGGCCGTTTTTTCACTGTGCCGGTAAATACACTCCTTGATTCTCAGAAAAATTTAATTTTAGCACCTGTGATGGAACTAAAACATATTTTCTATTTTCAGCATGAGCAGAAAGCAACATATCCACCTCCACAAGGTGACATAACAATGGAAACCATTGTCAAAGCTCGTAGTGGTTCTGTTCTGGGAAAGGGATCAATACTCAAAATGTACTTCTTTCCTGGACAGAAAAGGTCAAGCAGTGTGAATTTCCAGGGTGCACCTCATGTTTTTAAGGTACTGCTGTGTTACCTAAAATTTGTTGAATTCAATCTTTGGTCATTGGATGTTTATGATTTTGTGTGGTTATTCCGATCCTAATCAGTTGAAGGTTTTTTTTTTTTATATTTAAACTTCCTTACCCATTAGATCTACTGATTTAGAGTTAGATAGTTGATATCTTCGGCATGAAATTTCAGATGGACAAATATTTCGAACCAGTTCACCATTTATAGTATTTTATTACAAATAACAAATAAAGGAATGCTACTCTCCATTTCTCCTCAAAATATATTGTTTCTTCAATATTTTTAGCTTTTGTTATGGCAACTACATGTGCTTTCAGCTGGCTTATGGCTAAATTCCGAATTGAGAACCTAGAATCTCTATGTTAGGTTTCATATTAAAGTACATGTTGGGTGTTATAATAATATTCGGTGGCTGATACTTGTAGTTTGTTTAGATGGAATTCAGTTTAGCTTCCGTGTTAATGTTTGTTAGTTTGTTGTTCTTTTACGACACTTAAGTTGTTGAACCCTAGTGCACAAGTATGTTTTTATCATATCCATGTAGTCATAGTAAAGGGGGAAAATCCATATCCATAGTGCATTCAATGTGTCAGTTAACTAATAGATGTTTCCTTTTCAGTAATTTTTTTGAAATAATTTTCCTTTTCAGTAACACTGCACTGTAGTTGTAACCGCTATGACGTTTTCCATTGTGGGGACATGGTTAGCCTGGTCCTCTTTTTTGCCTCTCTGCTTGCATCATTTGAAAGCATAAATTGATGGTATTACAACCAAACTATGAGATCTAATTAAGGGAATTGCCAATCTTAAACCTCATTTTAGAAATGAAGTGATTATTAATGGAATGGAGAGCTATAAATTTTAGAATATCTGCTTCAGGTGGATGGATACCCTGTGTATAGCATGGCGACACCCACTATTGATGGAGCAAGTGATGTTCTGTCATATCTGGGCTCTAAAGACACAACCGGAAGAAGCATTGCTCAGAAGGTCGTCGTCACAGATCTTAGGGAGGAAGTGGTTGTTTACATCAAGGGATCGCCATTTGTTTTGAGAGAACTAGATCAACCTGTTGATACTTTGAAGCATGTTGGCATTAGTGGTCCAATGGTGAGAGGCTTTCTTCAATAATCAGTTGTTCCTTTGGGGGCAATCCTTAATTTATTTTCTGTGCAGGTAGAGAACATAGAGACAAGGCTAAAGGAGGATATACTCTCTGAAGTTAAACAACTCGGTGGTCGGTTACTGCTTCATCAAGAAGAATTTAATGCAGCCATAAACCAATGTAGTGTGGTAGGTTACTGGGAACACATAGATCTGGAGGATGTGATGACACCAGCTGAAGTGTATAGCTCATTGAGAGACAAGGGCTATTGTATCGACTACAATAGAATACCTCTAACCAGGGAAAGAGAAGCATTAGCTGCTGATGTAGATGCTATACAATCATTAATCGATGAGTACGTACACTAATTCTTAAATTTGTATAATTTTGCGAATTGCATTGCCTTACAGGATGCAAGACTCACTATTGCTTCTCCACAGATCTGCTAGGTACTATCTCTTTATTTCACACACTGGATATGGTGGTGTTGCTTATGCAATGGCCATTACCTGCCTGGGATTGGGTGCAGATGCAAAGTTTGTAATGGAAGAAACAGCAGAAACACACTTTGTATCAACATCTCTTGCAAAAAATGTGTCCATCAAAACTAAAACTGACATAGCACTTAGGCAGGGTGACTACCGTGACATATTAAACCTTACTAGAGTGTTGGTACATGGGCCCAAGAGCAAAGAAGAGGTTGACACAGTTATTGACAGGTATTGTCGAATTGTTTCTGCTACTTGAGTTGTGCTTTTATATGAACGAATTAAATGCAGTTGTGGACTAACTGCAAGTTTAATGAGTTTCATCGATGATGTGATCTATCTTAACATTGTTTCTACGTTTTCTTAATTTCCCATTTGTCCCCTTGAAGGTGTTCTGGTGCTGGTCATTTGCGGGAGGATATTATGCATTACAGGAAAGCACTGCAAGATTATTCACATGACGATGACGACGACGACGATGAGGAACATTCTTATCTCACTGATATGGGTACAAAAGCTTTGAGGTGTGTTTAATTTGTTTTAACTGAAGGATGTTCATTTGCATAATCTCCTCTCTTATTCATCATGTATTCTATTTGTTCACACTTGATAGATAATTCTCAAGATAAAATATCCACATTAGTATCACCTGATGAAAAAAAATGAGTGCTCCTTTACCTTGAATTCGTGATAAAATGATTTCTCTTCCAACAATTATGATTCTTGTTATTTAGCACAAACACTTCTACATACATGTTTCCGTTATAATATTAGCCAGTACCTCAAGGAATCATACAGTGACAGCGTTCAATCATTTTGTGGTGCAATGTACTGCCATGAAATAGGGCCTAATTTTGATCTATACTTCTGGAAAATCAGTGATTTTGAGAAGTGACTGTGTGCCACTAGAAATATTGGTCTTTTTTTCCCTTTTCTGGACTAGGAGTTATATCCAGGTACATATGATCATTTTGATCTATCAGAATCCCAACAATTAATGTTAGCTAGCAACATTCCAGTCACATTATGCTCATAACCATGCTGCCATGCCACACATGTGGTGCTTGTGTTGCCAATCGAACCACCGGTCAGAATCACTTGTGTTGAGTGGGCTGACTAAACTTGTTTGGCTGCACTCATACCCACCTCAATCCACGTGTGTTTCCACCCTAATCCACTCCAACGCACGTGGATTGAGGTGTATGTATGTGATCAGGGGGAGGGGGGTGACACTCAAAATCCTTCCCTTCCTGTTAGCCACATGATAACGAATCGATGCTGCGTTTAAAATCTTATTGTGAAATTTACCTCCTATGAAATTAATTAACATCAGAAAGAACTTCTGTTGCTTCTGTTTTCATTAAAAACAGCCTGGGGATCAGGACACTTTTCATCAGGCCTTGTATTCATGTCACAACGTGCTTGCTCTATCATGGCCTCCACAAACAACTTTGCTGAAACATTAGCGTTAAATGAAAATAAAACCTAGAGAAAATAAGACATACATGTTTGTTTAGTCCAGCATGATGTTTGGTTTGAGTATTGAACTCGTTGGTGGTCATGTGTGTGCTTTTAAGGGATTATACATAGTGAAAAAATGCTCATTTGAAGGGGAAAAACCCACAAGTCAGGTCCCTAGATAAGGTGATTTTTTGATAATCCCTATTTTATAGGAAAGAAAGACTTAAAATTACTGTAGTGCCTTGTTTAACTCTGGCACCATGCAGTATTGTATGTCAATCAATGTCTTACCTACATATTCCCATATGCGCAAATAACTACTACAATCTGTTTATTTGTTTTTCACATGGTATTGATTCATAGCAAATTCTTGTGTCGCAGGCGTTACTTCTTTTTGATCACCTTCAGGTCCTACCTATACAGCAAAACATCATGCGAAGCAACATTTACATCATGGATGAAGGCAAGGCCTGAACTTGGCCACCTTTGCGACAATCTAAAGCTGGACAAGTAGGTTATCTTCATGTGACGTGATTATGTAGTTGTGTCTCTTGGACAAATTCACCCAGAGTTTCAGAAAGGAAGGAGACTAAAAGAACGGGTAGAGAGGAAGCAGTGGCATTCACCCAGAGTTTCAGAAAGGAAGGAGACTAAAAGAACGGGTAGAGAGGAAGCAGTGGTTATGGGAGTTGTGGACAATGAAAGAGCAGCTTAGGCTGTCTGAAAGTAGGGCATTGTACTATACTTGTTGGTGTTAATTGACACCAACAAGCATGTATATATTGTCAGGCTTATTGTAGATGAACATATTAGATATTTTTGTTGTAGTATTTTCTCTCATTTTTTTAAAAGTCATTTTATGCAGTCCATTCTCATGTATGTATCTGAAATGCTTTCTTTTTCAGCAGTGTTTTTTTTTTTAAACAGAAGCTGCTTCGACAGCTTTGATTTATGAGTTCTCCCGGCCGGCGTCGATATATGGCCGCAGCCCTTTCTATGAAGAAGTTCCCAAAAAAAAAAATATATACTTGGAACAAGTATTAACAAGTGAATACACGACGGTGAATAGTGACCGAAAAGTGAGGTACTGCACCAACAAATAAACGACAGTGAATAGTGGCCAAAACAGGGCACTGTCCAGAGATAACTTGGAACAAGTATTAACAAGTGTAGTAGAGGTCCAGAGATAATAACTTGGCACAAGAATTATCAAGGTCCATGTGTCAGTGAACCAAAGAACCATTTCTGTATGTACTTGTTCAGGAACTTATTCACAAACACACGCATACAGACACAGCGCAATGGCAGACTCGCGCTCCGCCGGACAACAGTTCGACGGGATGCAAACCCCCTGCCGCGGCCGGCCTGGCGACTGGCGCTCACTGGCCACATCCATATGGGTGTTTCTTGTGCCTGTTAGTTCCTAGTTTACGAGGTAATCATCTGTTTACCTTGACTGCTTGTAACTAACTATGACCAATTCTTTTTAATGAAACACGTGTCGCACGGACACTGTTCGCGTAAAAAAAGATGGTGCGCGCGCACGAGAGTTCCAGACTTCAGTAAATATGGTAACAAAAAAAATGTCATATTGAGATTTCCTAGTATGGCGCTCCCACCCAACAAGGTGTGTACGGAAAAGCGTTGTGCATCCAAGTAAAACTACAACCAGTCGCAAGTGTGCCGTCTTTTGGGAACATGTTGCCCAGATCCTCAAGTTTAGAGCTCTTCAAATGGTACGCGTACGCCACTCCTCTGGAATGTTCCTCGATGAACATGAAGACAATCTCTCTGAAAGGATGGAGTGCAAGTATTCTGAAAGAACGACCATCATGCCACTCTCGTATCCTGCTGCTACCTTCCGTTTCTATACTTTCATCATCAGAATCCCATTCTTGTGCCTGTGCGTCGGCGTCGCCATCTTCATGTCGGATATCATTGATATGCACTACCAATCCACGACGATCTTGGTGAATTAATCCGGCGGGGCTACCAGCCCATAAGCACCTCGATGTTTCAGTCTCCATTCCATATTTAGACCACACGATCCGTCGTCGTCGTCATGGAATATCCAAACGCAAAGGTGCGATTCGAGAAAGGATGCAAAGATAAAAGCCCTTCTCCGACCTCCCCCTAGACGACCACAACCCAGCTCTTCTCGTGGCTTTATGATCAAAATGGTACGTCGTCGAGTCCTCCCCAATGGTAAACCTCAGCACAAGATCGTTGATTGCTATGAACGTAGAACAATGTAAATTTCCTTCATTCCAGCACGCCGAGTTTCTGGCGTTCATCAATCGCTGCCAAATCGTCGATCGACCGTTCCGGCGGCCCCAGACTAAGAATGTCGGACCAACGACCTGTTTGCCTTACAGACCGCCCCGTCGCCGACGAGAAAATATCGAATACGAGCAAATATGCGACGGCGGCCATTTCGTACCGCGAGAAAGGCCCTTGAATATGACGCAGGGTCCACCTGCTTTACGTGTCTCCCTGGAAAGAATGGTCATCATTAATACTCACATGAACACCTGGTACTGGAAGCAGTGCGGCGACTCGCCGTCGCCGGCAGGATCGAAGGCGAGGTAGCGGTCTTCGCAAAAGCAGCGGTCCTCCTAAAAGAGCGGAAGCGGATCGATAGACGACGGCGGCGGGCGGCAGACGCACCCACCGGCGCGTTTTTAGATGTTGAGGACGGTGTCGTCTATCAGACGAGGCCGGCGCAGTGGTCGTCGATTTTTAGATGGTGAGGGGCATCAGGTAGCCCAATTTTCGGCGGATACATTAATATATTCCGGGGATTCCTTTTAGGCTTGGGAGCTCCCCCGCCACGTCGAGGCACAGCAGGAGGCCGGCCAAAATAAATATGGTATTAGGTCGGCGCGGAATTGCCGCCGGTCGTCGATGAGCGCGCGCCACGCCCCGCACACGCAGCGCGACGCGGCGAGCCCGCGCGGCGACATGCGGGGAACACGTCGACGAGCACTGCTTGGGGACCGCCATTATTCCTTTTGTTGGCATTGCTGGCATTGCTGCCGCCAGGTCCTGCTGCTGCTGCTGCGAGATCGCCATTATTCTGTTGGCGCCGCTCCTTGTGCTGCGTCTTGAACGATTCAACTCGCCGTGTCCTATTTATGGGCGGGATGGATATACGCTAAACGCCTACGGTGCTGGGGACATTTGCCCAGATCCCATTATAACCAATGGCATGGTATCCGCGTATCACTCTTAGAATGTTCTCTTGAACATATTTACCATCCTTATTCCGGAGTGCAACATTTATTTTTATCACATTTCCTGCTGCCACCTTCCGTTTCTACATGTTCATCATCAGAATCCCATTCTTGTGCGTCGGCGTCGCCATCTTCATGTCGGATATCATTGTGTAAGGTCCACGACGATCTTGGTGAGCTCGGCGGGGCTACCAGCCCATAAGCACTTCGATGTTTCAGTCTCCATTCCATTTTGCGACCACCACACTCGTCGTCGTCGTCATGGAGGATCCAAACGCAAAGGTGCGATTCGAGATCAAAGGATGCAAAGTAAACTCCCTTCTCCGACCTCCCTAGACGACCACAACCCAGCTCTCTAGGTGGCTTGATCACCTGGTACGTCGTCGAGTGCTCCGCCAATGGTATCCTCAGTACGAGATCGTTGTGGCTATGAACGTAGAGCGCACCCCTCCAGCACGCCGAGTGCTGGCGTTCACATATCGGTGCCATGTCGTCGACCGTCGTTCCGGCGGCTCCACCTTGTCGGACCAACGACCTGGCCTCCCACCGCCCCGTCGCCGACGAGAAGACGGCGAGGACGAGCGGCGACGGCGGCCATTCGGACCGCGAGATGGCCCTGTACGCAGGGTCCACCTGCTTCTCCTCCCTGGAAAGAATGGTAAGCATCGGGACGCAGAACACCTGGTACTGGAAGCAGTGCGGCGACTCGCCGTCGCCGGCAGGATCGAAGGCGAGGTAGCGGTCTTCGCAGAAGCAGCGGTCCCCCTCCCAGAGCGGAAGCGGATCGGAGACGACGGCGGGGGGCGGCAGACGCACCCACCGGCGCGTGGCGGGGTTGAGGACGGTGTCGTGTATCAGGACGAGGCCGGCGCAGTGGTCGTCGATGTAGATGGTGAGGGGCATCAGGTATCCCGTGGCGGCGGCGGCGGAGGCGGCGCCGGGGCGGGCGAACAGCCCAGCACCCCCGCCACGTCGAGGCACAGCAGGAGGCCGGCCAGCGACAGCGGGAGGAGGTCGGCGCGGAGCAGCCGCCGGTCGTCGATGAGCGCGCGCCACGCCCCGCACACGCAGCGCGACGCGGCGAGCCCGCGCGGCGACACGCGGCGGAACACGTCGACGAGCACATCCTCGGGGACCGCCATTATTCCTGCTGTTGGCATTGCTGGCACTGCTGCCGCCAGGTCCTGCTGCTGCTGCTGCGAGATCGCCAAATTCCTGTCTGTCTGTTGGCGCCGCTCCTTGATAATTGAACGGATAAACTCGCCGTGTCCTTATTATGGGCGGGATGGATATACGCTACGCCTACGGTGCTGGAGCCTGGATCGGAGTAGGAGTCCGCGGTTACGGGCTTCAGGATGGCCCGTCCTGCAAGGAGCGGCAGACACGGAGATACGGGCCTGGGCCGAGGTGTTCTTGGGCCCGGCCCGGCCTCGGCGGGAGAGGCCGTGCTTTCATCGGGCCCGTAGTTACGAAGCGTAGGATCGCCCTGACGCCCACCCTTTTTGGTGCGTGCCCTGGTTTCCTTCCTTCAGTTTCCTTCTTCCTCTCCTCCGCGCTGCCGCAAGCCAAAAAACCCTAGCAAGCAAACCACCGGAACAACGGCGCTTGCGCGGGCGGAGCCATGGCGGACGACGATTACAACGAAATCGACACTGGGTTCGATCTCTCCCTCATCCTTCCCCCCCTCCTCTCTGGTGCTTGTGTCGCCTGGCCACGCAATGGTTAGCGGAGGATCATTTTAGGTTTTATTTCTATAGGCATAGGCATAATCTCCGTCGATCCCCGCTCAGCCTCGACGGAGCGAACCTTCTCTGTGTAGCAATTGGGTCGATTGGGTTTGATTTCTCGCTATTCGTTAGAGTCGGGGTCGGGGGTGGAGGAGCGGGTTTAGGGTTGAAAACTGAGCTGTCTTATTGGAATTCATTCATACTGCTGTTTGCGGCAACTAAAGATGCCTTGGATGGTTAGTTGATTGGCGGAGTTTATCCTTGAGTTAGGGTAGCTGCTCTCCTCTGTGGGTTGGGCTCCCCTTCAATGGAGGGTGATAACACCTATTGCTTGTTATCTATTTTGGAAATTTAAGGGTGCCACCGGCCCACCGCTGCTCTATATTTGTCACCTTCCTTTGAACTGTGACAAGATAAGTTGGTTTGTTATGTGACAAGGTAAGTTGGTTTGTTAGAACTTAGAGGTGATAGATTAATGGCTTATTAAATTAGACAAACTAAGGTATACTCATTAATGTTGGTAGACGTCAATGTTCAAAAAGGCACTACTAGGCGCTCGCCTAGGCGCGCTAAAGCGCTAGGTGGAGGGGTGCCGCCTCGCCTATGGGGGTAGGCGGAAGATAGGCGCGGCCAGGAGGAGGGCGGGCCGCCGGCGTGGCCAAGTGGCGACAGGTGACGAGCAGAGGCTAGGGTACAACTGGGAGGAAGGCAGGCTGCGGGCGCAGCTGTGAGGTGCGGACATGTTCGATGGCGGCGTGAGTGGACTGAGGAGAGATGCGGGAGAGGGAGAGGAACCTACGTGGCGGGCGCAGACTGAGAGGGAGAGGAACTGGCGGCGGCGGGCGTGGACTGAGAGATGCGGCCATGCGCAGGCTGAGAGGGAGACGTGGCCATGTGGGAGCGAGAGATACGGCTGGGTGGGAGGGGCAAATGGATAATTGTTCGGTTTGGTGTGCGGCTGGGTGAGAGAGGAGGTTTTTTTAGGATGAGAGAGAGTGTGAGAGAAGGTGAAGGCTGACGGGATAACGTGTAGGTTGATAAGGTGGGCTGGGCTCTTTTGATGGGCCTTTCTTCCAACATTATGTCCACAAATCTCCTATTTCTTATTTACATAAGGTTATTTAAGGTAAAAATATTAAAACGCCTAGAAAAAAATCCTTAAAACGCCTAGGCTCTTGGTGGTGGGTTGCCACCAAGAGATCGTCTAGCGCCTTTTGGAACCTTGGTAGACGTAAAAATGGTGAACTCGATTTCTTTCTGGTTCTTCTGATGACTCAAATGTTTATTTTTATTTATGCACTAAGTTTCACATGGTTGTATTATTGGATTTATGATCTTACTCTTCTTTTTGTTGTACAGCTACGAGGATGAACTCCCAGAACCTGAGATTGAGGTGCAGACATATTACTTGTTTTGTTTGATTTTTTGCTTTATAGGAAGAGCTTATATGACCAATATAACCAATGTACTTCTGTTTTACAGGAAGGGGCTGAAGAAGAGCCTGAGAACAACGAAGATGCCCCTGATGACATCATAGATGGAGAGGGTGAAGATAAGGAACAGGAAAAGACCAAGCGTGAGCGCAAAACCTCAAAATACATGACAAAATATGAACGTGCACGCATCCTGGGTACACGAGCCTTGCAGATAAGGTAAATACTTGAGTATTGAAGAAGTAAAAAGCAATTTTCCCAACCTAGCACTAACCTTTATTCTTTTGCAGCATGAATGCTCCAGTCATGGTTGAGCTTGAAGGAGAAACTGACCCTCTTGAGGTAAAGTTAATTTTCGTTTTCTGTTTATTTTAAATTGGAACTCTTCAGATTAACATTAGCCTTTTCTTTTTCTTCATTCTAACAAAATTTAAATAGTCTTTTCAGAGTGCACCTTTGCTTTCTAAAATGAAGATTAACTTCTGAATGCCATGTCTGATGATTAGCCATGGAAATTTCTTATTACTAATGTACATTATTAGATCTACAGGGCAATGGATATTTGTTCCTCACAAAAACATTTAATATTCAACCTATAACCTATATATGTTTGAGAATGTCCCATATTGTATAAATGAAATTAATTATGCTTCCGTAATGTACTGATGTATCATATCATAAATTGAATCAATCAGCAAAATGAACTAACTGAATTTTCCAGTTCTGTTTTTAACTAGAATATTGGGTTTCTTGCATAACCTTTTATGTTTGTTAGTTTATGTTTGTTAGTTTGAGAGATGAATTATACTGTTTGTTAGTTTTAGATGTTATTGTGCCATTTACAAGTATTACCTTTTCTGAATAATGTGGCTATTGATTTGACTTCTAGTTTAGACAGAAGAAATTAGCCAAGCATACTTTGGATTTGTTGGATGGATTATGAATATGTCTACCTTCTTCTGTATCATTCCCTCCAATATCTCATACATATTGGTCCCAATGTATTGACTAATTTCTGAAAAGTTTCACTGTCTCAAGTCTCAACATTGTTAACATTTGCATATTGGGTGTGATTGGAGAGAGAGATGCAGTGGATTTCAGAAGTAGAAGGGGCTTACCTTAGAGATAGCAAACAGAGGGGATATATCTCATCTAGTTGAATAACTTAAGAACTATAAGCAGTGCATCCTTGTTTGGAGCTTTTCTTTCTATAGAAAAAAAATAAATGGATGCCTTCTTGCTATGGATTTCTGAATCTCAATACTTCTGAACATGCCTAAATAGATGGTTCTCCTGGTTTGCATATTTTGCATGTGGGTGATCATTTGCTCAAGGTTTATAGCTTAACAAGTTTTCACTTTCCTTTACATCTGCAGTGAGCTGTGCTTGCTAATTTAATCCCTGCAACAAGCCCTGCTCTGGACCTGATGAATAAATCAATATTTGGAATTAACCTTCATCATAGGTTCAATGAGAATGGGTTTCAATACTGAGGCCTAATTCATAGAGAGGATTTGGGGCTAATCTTTTCTTTGCTCTACATATAGTGATTTCAATCAATAATTAAAGATCTGTGGTTTTGGGTTTATACTTCAGTCCCTCCATCTCATTTATATGCTTTCACCTTTTTAGCCTTCTGTGCCAGAGAATCATAGATAGTACCATCTATACTGGGGTGTTCTTGAAGCATGTCATTGTTTATTTTCTACCTCCCTATGGATTAAATGGATTTCTGTAGCTTTAAGTTAATCAAATAGAAGGCATGATAAACTGTAACGTAAATGAGATTGGACCTAGTGATTACCTTTCAATGGTTACAATCACCTTTTGTTTTTATACCGTGTACTCTAATACAGTAACAATCCATATTTGTTTGCACAACTTATAGATTGCGATGAAGGAGCTGAGAGCACGCAAGATACCCTTCACAATCAGACGGTACCTACCTGATGGAAGGTGAGTATTTTCTCATGAAAAGCCCTCACTTCTTTTGAACAATTTTACTATATTTTCCTTGTTAAAACTTTGTTTGAAAACAGCTATGAAGACTGGGGAGTAGATGAGCTTATTGTGGAGGACTCCTGGAAACGCCAGGTTGGTGGAGACTGAGGATGCTGATCTACTTGGCATGGAAAGGATATGTGGTGCAGCGGGACTTTCCTGTAGTTACAGGTCTTTGTTGCCTCTATGAGTGGATGCTGTAGTGAATGAACCTAGACGAAGTGATGCTGTGTTACCGTAACGTCTGTGGTTGCCTTGGAACTCTGGAACTGTAATGCTAGCATGGTCGGTGGTTGCATCATGCTTGTTTGTTTCAGTTGAAGACATGCAGTTGCAGCGTTTATGTGAACACCTTCCGTAGCCAAGTGCATTCTTTGTCTGCCTAATCTGATGTTGAATGTGATCATTGTTGTTTCTGTCGAGAGGTGCCCCCCGAATATTCATAAACCGATTGCTCTTCCATTCATGGTGAAGTCTTTGTGTCAGGTTCATGCGCATAGTATCTTATTTGCTATCGTTTGTGTGGAGTTAGTTGCATGCCATTCGGCAAGTGCCCATGCTGCTGTTCATTGTTTCTTTTATCTCCAAAGTTCCTTTCTTTTATCTCCAAAGTTCCATAGGATTTCATTGTTTCTTTGAGCTCTGGTATGGCTGCAGGAATACATAAACGTGCTGATGCAGATATATCAGAGCAAGGCGTATCAGGCGTTCCATGCTGCTCTGTAGACTGGTTTGTACGAGCCTAAAATGAAAAAGATCGATGCCAAGTATCCACAACTCTACTGGTGTAAACAAAGCGAGAGATCATCTTGCTCACGAGTGAGGTTTTACTCTGTAGTCTGGTTGAATACATGAATCATGTTTGCTGCCTTCCTACAGGCATTGTTGTAAACTGAATAACAGTATGAATCACGTTTTCTGTTCATTCCTCGGAATCATAGAGCTCCTTCGTTCATTCCTCGGAATCAGACTCAAGGGGGCAGGAGCCGTCGTCGACGGTGGCCAGCGGGTCGAACATGTCGGAGCCAGGGTCCATGCATCCGCTTACGATGTCCAGCTTGCACCGATCGCCCTGCAATATTAGCGCAGGGATGGATACACATGAGCACCAATGAATGAATGGCATGGCACATGATGACATGAATGGCTGGAGAGCAGAGCAGAGCAGCGGCGAGAAGAGAACCCACCCCCTCCTCGAGGTAGCCGTCCATGGCGCAGCTGGTGATGGCGATGTTCTCGTCCGGGTAGATGGCCCGGTCGCAGGCGCCCTCCCTGTTGAGCTCGTCCGCCAGGCCCTGCAATGCAACAACACGTACACAGTCAGCTCCGAATTTGAATTCGATTGATGTCCGTCCATGCCTGCTGTCTGCAGCGGCACAAGCAGCAATCACCCACCTCGTTGAAGAAGCTCAGCGGCTTGTTCTGCCATGGCTTGGGGACCCTGAACTTGAGCGTGTACGGCCCGTCCCACTCGGCGCCGTTCGTGAAGGAGAAGATCAAGCTTATGGCTGCACGCAATCACGCACGCAGGTAACGTAATTAAGGTGAGAAATTAAGAGATGATGGAGATGCGATTCAAAAAAAAAAAAAAAAAAAAAAGATGATGGAGATGGATTTTGGGCAGGCATCAGACAGGCAGGCAGCTCAGGCGCTCAGCTCACCGTGCTGCGGCACGCGTATCCTGATGGTGTACATGGGCGGGTCGGCCTTGCCCCGGACCTGCAGCGTCATCTGCCTCGGCTCGCCGCCGCACATGATGGGCTGGTTGAAGCCGCCGCTGAACGCCACGCCGAACACGTCGTTCGGGGACATCTTCGCCGCCGCCGGGTTGTAGAACAGCGTCAGCCCCTCCCCCTGCCAGCAAACAATTCATTCCATGCAGCAGAAGCCAGCAGGATCCGATCGAATCCCCATCCAAAAATAAACATCATCCATGGGCATGCATGGACTCGACACTCGATCGAGTTCTCGACTCACCGGCGACGGCGGGAGGCCGTTGGCCGTCTTCCAGAACACCGGCGCCCGCCCGAGCTCGAACTCCGCCCACGTCGGCAGCGACAGCCTTGGAAAGTCGACCGGAATCCACGCACGCACGCATGCATGTCCAGCAGCCCCAGCATCAGTCAACAAATCTAAAGGGCATCGATGGCAAGCCGAGTTTAATTTGTTACAGCACTTACCCTTTGTCCTGCTCTACGGCAGCCGGCACCGCCGCGGTAGCAGCGGCGGCGCGGACGCTTACTACGGAGGATCTCCGCCGGCTGGTGACGAGGACTCCTGCTGCACGGGTCGTCGGCTGCCGGCGGATGGCCGCGGCGCCCGTGCCGCTGCTCAGGCGGCTGCAGGAGGTGAGCGTGGCCATCGATCCGTTCGCCGTCGTCGTCCTTGATCGATCGACTGACTGTTGCTTGCAACTAGTAGCTTGTGCCTTGTTGCGAAGTTGTCGCTGGACTGGCCGCCGGCCGACGAGATAGTTATAAGGATCCGGTGGATGGATGGGTGTGTGGGGTGGACGTGTGTGGTGGGGAGGTGGCAACGACGGAAAGGGGGGAGGCTCTGGACTGGATGATATGCCGTGCCACTCTGGTAGCATAGCGTGAGCAGTGAGCTGGCTTCTCTGCTTGATTTTTCCACTCATTTTTCCACACAAAGCTATGGCTTTCCTCGTCAGAAAAAGAGCTATGGCTTTCACGGGGAAAATATCCCATCTCCAGTCTCCAGTGACCATTGGTGAAAACTTACTGCTCGAAAATATCCTCGCTTTTTCTCTCGCCTCTCACCGATTTTTTTTTTCACTTGCTTTCTAGGAGTAATTTTCTGTTCTAGACTCAGTGCACCTTTGGTACTCCATCTATTTCTAATTATGTCATTTCAAGAATTTTGAAGAATATCTTTTTCAAATTTAATTAGAATTATAGAGAGAAATAAATAATATCAAAATAGGTATACTATAAAAATATAACTAATAAAGATTCTAATAAATCTAGATTCTTTGGCTTGGGATGATGATAGGAAATCACATCCCAAGTTAAAAAAATTCTTCATTCTCATTCTCTAAAATTCTTTTCCAAAAACAAGCCCCTAGTTAAAAAAAATTTGACTCTAAAATTTTTAAAATGACATAATTTGAGATGGAGTGAGTAGTTTACAATAAATAGCAGGGAGGTAAAACTTGCACTGCGTCGTCATCCATCCCTTTGGCTTCAGAAAAAGAAGCACGGCACATGTGCAGACGTGGAAATAAAACAAGCGACGAGGCAGACCTGAAACATCAGGGTGGCCAATCTATGGAATTTACGAATAGAGGAAAAAAACAAATACAGATGTTTTATCTTACTTGTACTTTCGTACTTTGCGTGCGTTGGAAGGCCCCCCTACTGTCCGTCCCTTTTGTGAAAATGGTGATGGGATTTTCTATTGTGTTGATTGTGGGAGAACAAAAAAGGTCTAGTTTTAATTATCCAGCTATTGTTTGAGTTTTCTTTTACCTAAAAGCCGGAAAAAACCAGGAATCTTTTACCATCCAGTTGTTAAAACCATTCACATTTGTATATCTAGTGTTTTTTATGGACAATTTGCTGGCGTGGAAGACAAGTACCAATAGCCCTAAATATCATCATTTCTTTCCTATCCATCCTTTATCTCTCCCCCTCGTGACCTAATTTGTTGTCGCCGCCGCATAATTTAGTGGTCACCCATCCTTCTTCGCCGTTAGTTCGGTTGCTATCATTCCTGGCACAAACTATACATTCCTTCACAAGTGTTAGGAACAAGGAGCGACTAAAGGAGGGGGAGAGGGGGTTGAATAGTCTTTTCTAAATTCTAATCGCGCCGGCTACTAAAACAAATACGAAATTAAATTAATCGATATAGCCATGACTACACTCCTTTATCTTTTAGAAGCATCTTATTAAATATCCTAAGCAAATTAAGTGTAAGGTGCCCGAGTTAAAGGAAGCTCGCTGGGAAAAATATAGTTAGTAAGGTCAGACAAAGCTACGCAAACTAGTCAAACAAGAACAAATGAATTCCTATACACACTGGTGAGCCAAGCACAAAGCACAAGCTACACTAGCACTACCCACTAGTTACACTACACTAGCTAAACAAGAGAGCAACTAATTAGCTACATAAACTAACAAACTAACTAGCACACAAAAGCAACAACTAGAACACTAGCACAAGTAATTAAGCAAGTAAAGCAAGCTAGTGTAGGTGATTGCAAATCAATAGAAAAACAATGTTCATGGTGATTTTTATCATGAGGTTCAATAGTTTGTCAACCACTTAATCCCTTGAGGCCGAAGGTTTTTGCTGATCCTCTTGCTAGTGGCAAGCCCGCAAGCTTGCACTCACCCCTCGAGGCATGCTCCAATCTGAGCTCTAACACTTCATTTGGACAAACCACATGGCGCTCTTCACACCTTGCTTCCGTTAGTGTTGCTCTTTGCGGCCTCCCACGGGATGATCAACACCCCTCACAAAGCGGTCTCTTTGGAGCACTGCACAACCTCTATGCGTGCTATGACGGAGTCCTCAAAAATCCAAGTCATCTAGGAGGTGGGTGGCAACCTCCAAGAGTAACTAGCACCACCAACTTACAACACAAATGCGCACTCGACGCAACCGCTCAATACAACACACTGGGACCGAGGGAGTAAACACCAGAGGTCCGAGATTGAAATAGTTTCTTATTACAAACTTACAATGGGCCACTACATATGTACTCCCTCCGTCCCTTTTTTATTTGTCGCCGACTCGAGACACAAAATCCGCAATTTTTAATAAATAATAAATATCATCAATTAGTATCATAATTAATATCATCGGAAAGATCTTTGGATCTAGTTTTTTAACAAAATTATTTGGAGATATAAATATTAGACGTATTTTCTATAAATCGTTTCAAACTTCCGCGGCAAGGATTCCAGGCTTCCTAGCGCCCTTGGCCCCACACGCGTTGTCCTCCCGCACGCCTCGCCTCGACAGAAAAAAAGAGAAGCCTTCGACTCGAAGCCTCCGCGTCCTCTCCATCTCTCTCTTCCTCCCGAACGGGGCACAACGACGGCGGCGGTGGACCTCCCTCCCACGCACTCCCCCGCGTGGCACGGCCGGGGCGACTGCGACCCCGCCGCCTTCTACGCCGGCGTGGCGGCTAGCCGCCCCATATACCTGCGCTTCCCCAGCGGCGGTGGCCGTCCCCGGCCACGGCTCCTTTTGTCCTCTCCACTGCCATGCGGCAGCTCGCTGTCATGCGGAAAAGAAAAAAAAAGGTGCCCACCTCCTGACGCTTCTCCTCGATCCTCGGTGCGCCGCCACTGCTGTACGTCGGGTGCCCAGGCCCTCGATGGTACCTTCTCCATTGACGAACGCCCCGCGAGGTATGCTCCACCATCGCCCGCATCCACTTCTCCGGCTACGGGCGCCCCACCAGGTGTGCCCACTGCTTCTCTTCCCTATTGGTGTGCGAGACCGAGCACCCAAACCCTAACCCATGCTATTTGGCTATTTGTACTCCAATCTCATCTGATTACCGAATTTAAGAGTGTCTTATGCCACCAGAAATCATTTTGCATGCACGGATGTGAATCAGGTCCTATAGTTCTTATGAACGGCAGTGCTATTGATTGCACGTCTTCTCTCCAAACTTTATGGTTATTTCTCCCTACTGGCAGATTTCGTTGTGTTTTTCTAAACTTAGCGAAAGTCATTCACTGTTAGTACTTGGCTGTTTAATTCTAAATATGGATAACAATAAGCACATGATGCTTCCTTCCAACCTTGTGATGGGGAAATTGAGGTTTTGCTTATAGGATTGTTTATTTATGTCATGATTTCTGAAGCCTGTTATTAGTTACAAACAAACCAAAATGTGATCCATGCATGTTGGGTTCTGCGAAGAGGATTATCATTAGATATGTAGACAATGCATAGGGCTTAATCCAATTCATTCTTTATATCAAATGATTCGATCTGCAACTTCACATATGCTGTCTGGCATTGTTGTGATACTGTGTTGCCACAATAGTTTCAAATTTACTATGCAACCGACCTAACCTGCTATTGGAATTTGCAAATTTGTTTTCCTACTTGGTTATTTCTCTTATGTTAAAAAAATATTCTTCTGAAAAGACGTTATGTTATGATTTTCAGAGCCATAATTTATCACTATGCCCATAGGTTTTGTAAGGTGCCATGTTTTGTTTTAATCTTCCTCTTTTCATGATAGTGTCTACGGAAACATTTTAAAGGATTTTCCTTTACCTGCTCCATCGTCGGATTGCTATACGCCCCTCCTCCACCACTATCAGGTACCTTATCCTTTCCTTCTGTATGCAACATGCTCTATATTCTGTCTTATGCAGATTTGCAATTTTCTTCATAAATCTATTACTGTCAACTCTGACCACTGACCACTAGGTCTGTCTTTCTTAATCTAGAGAGACTACAAGGACAACAATATCCAACATACGCGTTTGGATGCGAAGAAAAACAAAATTCTGGTGGATTTTAATGAACATAAAGCCGTATATGATTTGAGTTACAAAAAAATATGCATATGACTAATTGAGGTGGTAGGAACATAATTGTCTAACGCCTTCTAATAACTGAAAATGAGGAAGATGTAGGAGTAGCTTAATAATGTCCAAAAGGAAAGATAATTTTCCCTTTTGGCTTCCTTTTGTGGTGTTTTTGTTTGCCAATGGTACGTGATTATTTACGGATTATTGGAAATTCCTGTACAATTATGACATTAACAGTCCTACCTCTGTCATCATGTGCAACGTTGAACAAAGCTTACACTATCTTTGGTTCTAAGTTTTGTAGAAAAAGATGTGCAATTGATAGTCTTTCATGTTCAAATGAATCTCTTTGATGACTAAGGATGGTCCTTAGTCTCAACAGAAGTTCATGCAGCCTCCCTTGCCACCTCCCCCTCTTGCCCCTGCCCTGCTCAGACTTCTCTTTAGTCACCAATCTAATTCCTAATCCATGATGACCCAATCTCTATTTCGTTCTGCAGCCACATATTTGCACTGGGTAGGCTTACATTCAGTTTAGTTTCAAAGTTGTTTGTATGCATCAGTTTATCAGAGCTTTCTCTTAATGATATAACATATTTTCCAAAGCATCGACAAAACAATGTTGCCTACTATGCTTTATTTATTATATGACTCCTGCATTTCTTGCCCTAATATTGTGCTGTTTCAGGACCACCCAAGCACCTGTGTTGCAGAATGCTTGTGCTACTGCAATAGTGAATACATCTTCGTCAAAAAAAAGAAATAGTGAATACACCATCCAACCAACTGTGCTGCTGCTGGCTTGTGACATACTACTTGCATACTGCAGCTACCTCCACCCACCCTGGAAGAAAGGATACCACTTCAGGTAATTTACCTCCCTCAAATTAACAATTTGTCCATGTCCTGCGCATCTACAAGGGCGCTATAGTTAATAAATTAAGACTTGAATTTCTATTTCCAATATTTTTCCCTGCTGCTAAACGATGTCCACCACTAGAGATTATCACAATGAACCAAAAATTGTGTTCGTAGTATATGTCACAACAACATATTTTCTCAAATTCCACCCACATGAATTCTCTATTTTGGGCAGTGCTAAAGGGCTGAGGAACTTTTTTGAGTTACTAAGTTGTAATGTTCACCTGTTCGGAAAAATAAGGTTTAACCCACCTCAGGCGTTGTGCATTTTGAACTTTAAGGTTCAGAATGATTACTTTCTGCATATTTCATTCAGCTTTCAGTGCATTTTATTTTTGTTTGTTAGTGGTGTTGATGATGTTATTCAATTCTGATGCCAACGCTCAGTCCTGTGTCTATATGCTACATGCTTATCCATCGTTTGATATTCGTATAGAGCAGCCAATCCTTGCTTTCCATTCCTCCATTTGAGCAAGAAATTCCACTCTTCCGTAATTTTCAAAAAGTGTTGAAACACAGCTAACAAAATGTGAAATTGACTTTGACCTTCTCAAGGCTAATATTTGTCTCTGTCGCCAAAATTTTTTTACAACCCACTTCAATTGATCTGAACTACGAAATTCAGAACGAACTTTCTTTAAGTGTTTCCTGAGTCCAGGTTGTCTCAGTATTCCACACATTGATATAGTTGTAGGATAGTGAAACAACTTCACCTGATTTATTAACTGAAGAGCTCATGAACACCTCATGACTCAGATCATCAGCACAACCATAACATTATAAATGGCTCTGAAAGATCACCGTTATTGCCCCATGCTTTGGCGCCACCATGCTGCTTCCAGATTTGTGATTCATACAATTTTTTAAAAGAAGTACCCACTTAATGAATAGCACATTCAGAAAAGCGGTGCTACCATATAGTTGTATAATTCCTATTTATATTTCCTCACATAGCTGAGCAGTTCCACAATTAAGTTTTATTGTTCAATGCCTTATTTTGTGAAGGAAAATTAAAAAGTAATCTAATTGAACTGCAATACAAAATGAAAGCAGATTTTTGTACTAATTGAACTGCAGTACAAAATGAAAATGAATCTTATTGGATCTTAATTGAGTTAGATGAGCAGGTAATAAGATGCAAACTGAAAGCAGATTTAACTGGAGCAGGGTTCTTGCCTACATAATTATAGTTCTTATAAGATATTATTTGTTTGAGCAATATCAACTCCCATGTGCAATGTACCCAATAACCAATGATCATCTCTGTTGTAAAAAAACCCAATAGTTCATCTCCTTCTTTGGACAATTATCTGATTTATTCTTCTTTTTTGTGAAAAGTGTCACGTGACAATTCTAACATGAATTTAATAAATAACCAATGATAGTTCATCACTTCCTTTGGACAGTTAGTTTCTGACAAAGTTCTGATACGATGTTTAGGCAACATGAACTCTCATGTTAAATATACACAATAAGTAGGTAGTTTGTCTCCTCTATTAGGTGATACATTGATTTATTCTTCTTTCAGAAAAAAAAATCATGTAACGGTTTCCTCAGCCCAAATGATGTTGACATTATTTCTTATCTGTGTAATCATTATCAAGCTTTCTGATGCTGAAAGCTAACTGGCTTTGAGTGACTCATCCCAACCTTTGATTGACCATGAATGTTTTATTATTTTAAAAGCCTATTCTCAAGTGAAGTACTAAATATGCAGTTGGAGAAAGGAGCTTGAAGAAGAGGACTCCAAAGCAGGTGATGAAATAGTTGTGATTCCACTATTGCAGTCCTAATTTGGAGAGATGTGGTGCCAGCATTTTTATTCAATCTACCGCATGCCAAGTAGTAGTATTTTTATATATGTCCTCTCTTGGTATATATGTTTACGACCTTATTTCTCTTCTCCTGTAAAAGGATGTACATTTGTGCACTAATGTCAGCACACGTCTAACCTGGCTAACGTATGTTTGAGTTGTTATAGAGCAATACTTCACTATTACATATGTGCAAGTTAATGAATACTGTCCTACAACGATCAATACTTGCTATAGAGTACCAGTACCACTTCACGGTATTGAATGTTTTGCTGTACATTTAAACCATACAAATATATATACCACAACAGGCGCACAGATTAACTGCACGCGCGGCAACGCGCGCGTACCGGCCTAGTAAGTTTTAAAGATGGCAAATAGGACACCATGCCGAGAGAGCCTAACACCCCAAAAAAAAAAAAAAGAATCGGGCTCGATTCACCCATTCGGTTGGGCCTCACGGCAACTGGCCCATCCCATCCTACATCGGGTCGGACTCGAAACCACGTGGCTGGGCCAGATCTGGGATCCAGTCCAGCTGCTTAAACCCCACGCATGCCTTCTTTCTCTTCCTTTCCCCTGGCGCGCAATTCCTCAGCAACCTCGCCGTCGATCCACCCAGTCTCTCCGCTTCTCGTCGATCCAATCCACCCGCAGCTCTCCTCCGCCATGGTGATGCACCTGACGCCGCACTCCTCCGCCGCCGGCATGAGGAGCATCCGCCGCGAGCTCCAGCGCAGGAAGTCCAAGCCCTTGCTGGGCTGCTGGCTCCCACGAGGTCGGTCACCAAAAAGCCCTCCGTGCCGTCGCCGTCGCCGCGTCAGCGTTCGAGCGAGGCCGTCCGGGATCTATGCCCTCGTCCACCGTATCGAGAGGTCACGTCGTCGACGATCTCCCATTGCAGAGGCCCCACCGTCACCAGCGCGCCATCACCACAGCCCCGGCCTCGCGCTTCGTCGCGCGCTCTGCACCCCTCCCTGCCTCTCCACCACCGCCGCCGCCGCCTGGGTCCGCCCCCTCTTCGGACGGATCTGCGTGCCGAGCTACTCCCGGCGTCCCCGCGCGCATCTGAAACCTGGGACGGTGGTTCGTGTCCGTACGATGACCGCGACGCAGAAGACGACAGGGGCAGGTTCTCGTGCTCTGGCTCAAAGCCATGGTCGTGTCCTCCTCCACCAACGGAGGCTGCTATGAGGTTGTCTACGACGCCAACTGGCCACCTGGCGATCCCAGTGGCACCGTCCACGTCGCCCCGCTGCACGTCAAGGTGATCGATCCGTCTCCGTCGCCGACGACGAATCCACCGTCGTCCCTGCCCCCGCCCACCGCCGCGTCCAAGAAGGAGATGCCGCCGTTGCCGAGGCCAACCACGGCGGGGAAGAACCTGCGCCTCATCCGCAGCCTCTTTCCGGAGATGGAGCTCCCATGAGTCGGATTCAGATGCTAGCTGCTGCTGCGTGATTCTGTGCTGGATGTGACCGATGCACTGCATTGCTTGTTCATTCATGAGTAGTCTCTGTTTTTGTTCCATTAGTTCATGAATCGTCCAAGCCCCGAGCGATAGATCGAGTGTTATTGGCAAAACTAAACTGCCAGCATATCATGCTTGGTGTAAATTCTTAACCTTTTGGTGAACCGTGATTCATATGGAGTATGCTAGTCTGATTATACTTGTAAGCATACGTCTTGAATCTTAATGGCATGGTCATCAGCCTGTCATTTTTTGGTTCCAGCGCATGCTATGTTCTTCTTACTCGCTAATAATCTCAAGAGTCAAGACCCGTCATTTGCATCAAGGAGTTGGAGTTTGGTTGCTGTTGGTGCAGTCAGGTTTCAGGAACCTGCCTTTTCTCATTTTGTTGGAAGTATCTGACAAATGCCATTTATTAGGACTAAGACTGACTAATATAAGCAAACTTAAATTTTTTTAGAGAAACGTCTACAGAGGCTCAACTAAAAGAAAAAGAAGAGGAAAAATACAAACATGCATGAAAGAACGGTAAATCTGTATGTCACTTGGGGGATTCTCAGCTGCTTGTCACTCGATTTTTTAGGCCGTCCGATTGATGCTACGAACGGACACGATGCCCATGTGCCCACGCACTCCTCCTCCTGTGTGACGGGAAACCGACCCACCATCCTTAGACTGCAAGGCATGCGTGAGCGACAAAACTTCCATGGACACCTGTAAAGTAGTACTAGTTCTTCCTCGCGTCCTTTGCTTCCTTCCCTTGCATCTGACTCACCCCGACATCTGTGTCACGGCACTCCTGTCTCCGGCGCCCCCGCCTGCATTCGGCGCGCCCTGTGCTGCGCGCCCCTGCGGCCCCCTGCCTTCTCGGCGCCGTCGTTGCCCAGGCCCCGAGCCTCTGAGCCACTGCGGCCCTGCGTACTTCTTCTCCCTCCCTACCCGCCGCCGTCTGTCCATTGCCGACACGGCCGCGTCGCAGCTCGGGTTGAGCGACCGCCGCTGCAGCCTTTGCGAATTCATTTCTTGGTTAGTATTGCAGATTACATCTCCCTATATCATATTTTACTATTCTTGTTTGGATGTAAGCTCAGTGTTGAGTCAATGTAAATTTTGTTGTGTTCTTGTGTAATTTGCTTCTTAATAAGTTTGTTAATCTGCCTTGTTTAATTTGTATTTCCTTCTGTTATATTTGAATTTATTTTAATTTTCCATTCCATAGATAAAATCTGTTAATCTGCTTTTGTTTAATTTATATTTTCTTCTAATATATTTGAATTTATTTTAATTTTGCATTCCATAGAAAAAAAAAAAAAATCTCTATATTTTATAAAATTTTTTGCTTTAAATCTTTTGTTTATTTCTATTAATTTGATCTGGACCTTTTTGTTTTGAAATTTGTGTGATTCTTTGATCGATTTCACTCGATTATGCTTTCTTTGCCTTATCGGGTGATTTGTACCCTTTTTGTTACTCGGGTGTCAGGAGGGTATAAATCACCCGAGACTACAGTAGACAGACCCAAGAAAGAATTACCTGATGTAAAAAAAGATTGATGATATATCAACTACAAGAGGTAGGCTAATAAAACTCATACAAACGTACTACCCGATTTCAGATGGATCTTTCAGCCCAACGTCTGGTAACCATCCAGCCTCTGGCCCAAAACTGCGTGGCTGGGCCCTCTTCCTCGCGCGTAATCCCTACACTGGCCACCTCCGCTCTCGTGCGGTCGTGCTACTGGATCGATTAATGTATTGGCAGAAAACATAAGCGCCGGATGCTAATATTACAGACATGAAGAAGCAAATTCTTGAAAATCACTATCGCTAGTGCGACAGGTACTACTGACCTTGAAATCCAACCGGTCATTTCTCAAGTTGACTTCGAAATGGAGGATCTTCACATATCACACAAATGTTACCGAGGACCAATGAATTTATCACTTTCCACCAAAAAAATCAATATGACCACCTTTCTATATTTTAATGAATATCTCTGCTTACAAACAATTGAGTCTATTCCAGAAAATGACTTGTGATAAGAGCCAGGCATCAGACATGGGCTTGTTCTGATATCTAACCATGGAAATAATGAGATGTTTTTTTTTTTTTGTTGGATTTAGTTGGTTTCAAAATTCAATCCATTTTAGATGGGATGACGCATCCATGGATCACGAGTCCACTCTTCAAATCCAATGAAATGAACTAATTTCTTATACTATTACTAATTATTAGCTTGTGAGTACTAATTATTTGATAGACAATGAATGGACTCATGAAAAATGGACTTACAGCTATAGATAATACAACTTTATAAACTTCTTTCCCCGGTTTCTGTCACTTAATCTTTCATCAGTTGTCTGGTATCCTGAGCTCCGTCGCACTGCTTCTGTTGTCCTTCCTCTTGCGAAAAATTGTAGCAATAAATTGTGGACAAGCAGGTGGATCGGCTGCAGCTGGAAACAGGGAAGTAATCCAGCCCATGAAAGCGATTGTCACTAGCACCAACAAATCCACTACGCATTGAGTATCTAGCGTTCACTGTACGTCACATCATCTATAATTAAAAAAATCTCGGTTGGAGGGTCTAGCATCAATCTCAGAATAGGAGGAAGAGGATATGTGACATATTTCTCCCCTTTTTCTATAATATACTTTTAAGGCAATACTATTTCAATATTTTACAGCACAGATGCTGGTTTAAAACAAAATACAAATGATTCAGCATCCGATTTGACGACAGCAACGCGTGTCCCACTCCTGCAGCAATCGCCGCTTGGACCCCTCGAATCTATACATATACCTTAAAGCTCCGGGTGTTTTAATTTTTGTGCCCCCTCACAAAACACTGTTTTGGTAACAGTAAACGAAAAGAACTGTTCATAGAACACTAACCGTTCCCACAAACAGTAAACCCGGTATGAACAGTACGGGTCATGAACAATAAGGCCATTATAAACAATATAATACCCGTTATGAAACAGTAAAAATCCACTTCAAACAGTAACAGATATCCGCTACAAACAGTAAAAGGATATACCTGAATACTGCAAAAAGAAAAAAAAAAAACACCCATGCTTCGCACGGGTCCCCTGCTAGTTCATACATGCAATGATCTCACCCTGCAATGGATTCAGTAGCTTCATCTGATGAATCGCGAAGAACACAGCCGCTCATCCGCCATTTTCGGTGTCAGGATCAAAGGCAGCGGCGTCACTGTCACACAGTTCGCGGCCTCCTCGGACTTTGCACGGCAGCGTCGGTAGGCGGGACCCACTGTGTATGCGTACGCAGCATTCCAGTAAACGGGACGCAAGCCACGCCACTCTTCTTTCATACCGTGCACGAGACGACCCTGCCTGCCGTGTCGACCGGACCCACAGCCCAGCGGGGTCCACACCGTCCTTGTCCCCTCACTGCCTGCCTGCCTGTGCAGAATGTTCCCGGCCCCCACCACTCGCTGACCCCGCCTCCGCCTCCGCCTCCTGCTCCGGCGACCCCGATCCCCGCCGGCGAAATGGCGGCGTGGTGCTCCGCCGAGTCCACCAAGCCGGTCTTCGTCGGGATCTACGGCGCCGTCCTCGGCAGCTTCGCCGTCTCCGCGCTCTTCTTCCTGCTCTCGTCCTTCTCCTCGCTCTCCGCGCCCACGCTGCCCCTCCCCGATGCCGCCGCCGCCATCGCGGGGGGCGGGGCCAACCTCAACCTCTCCGCGCCCACTACTCCCCCCCCCCCGCCCCGCGAGACCATGTACAACCGCCCCATCTGGCAGCCCCGCCGCGGCGGGCGCGGATGCCGCCCCCGCGCGCGTTCCGCCTCACCCGCGACATGGTCGCCGCGCGCGCGCCCGCGGCGGCGTGATCGTCGTCACCTTCGGCAACCACGCCTTCCTCGACTTCATCCTCACCTGGGCGCGCCACCTCACCGACCTCGGCGTCGACAGCCTCCTCGTCGGCGCCATGGACACCAAGCTGCTCCGGGAGCTCTACTTCCGGGGCGTGCCCGTCTTCGACATGGGCAGCAGGATGGCCACCGAGGACGCCGGCTGGGGCTCCCCGACCTTCCACAGGATGGGCAGGGAGAAGGTGCTGCTCATCAACGCGCTCCTGCCTTTCGGCTACGAGCTCCTCATGTGCGACACGGACATGGTGTGGCTCAAGAACCCCTTGCCCTACCTCGCCCGCTACCCCGACGCGGATCTCCTCACGTCCAGCGATCAGGTCATACCCACCGTCACCGACGACAGCCTGGAGAACTGGAGGGAAGGTAATTATTCAACACAACCAATAGATATGACGTGGCTTCTCAATCTTTCTGGTTGCTAGTGTGTTCGTTACCAAAAAAAATCTCTGTAGTGAGCAGTAATAATCAAGCACATAGATTGCATCATATGGAGTGTCCACAACAGAAATGTTGTGATCTGCACCTGAATAGAGTAATCAAGGCCCAAAGAAGTTATATCTTATCTGTAGCTGAACTGTATTTCCCTTGTACTGCTTATCTTAGAAGTTTGAAATGAGCTTGCATTTAAGTACAAATACGCATCATTGAGCATTTTCAAAAATGAACAGTCAATGAAGAAAGATTTTCACTAGTGAGAGCAACTTATTACAACTCATATAGCTAGTTTGTGAAGTAATGAAGTATATGTGCATGAGTATCATAATATCATGTAGCAAATACCAGCAATATAGACTTTGTTGAACATACCCTCTTGCTTGGCAGTCCTGTGTAGATGAAGACAAACTAAGCAGCTCAGCATTCTCTTGTCTTTCACTGGCATTATTGAGTGATGGATGTGTGCATTTCAAGCATGATATAACTATAACTGTTTTTATTTTTTGGTTCCTCTACTCAATGTTTTAATAATATAAAAAAATTAACAAATAAATTCCTGAAAGCATGAGTTATATTCAGTTTTTTGGGTAGATTTAGACAATTGATAGCTCTCTTTACAATCTTTTTCTTCCTTAGAAATTTTAAAAACATAAGGTATTGGATTTGGAGGTCCTTATGGACCTTGTCATATGTACCCTCCAGTCTCCATAGCCCCACTAAATGATTTCACACTCAAATTTATTATGTTGTACTTCACCCTCGTCTTTCAGGCATGTCCCTTCCACTCTTTTATCTCCTTATGATTCTATGAAATAACCTAACTGAGCAGGAATGCTTTGGTGGTTCCCAACTTTTGAGCGAATTATTTTTATCGTCTTTTCAAAAACTACATAGCTGAAGATTCCAATGCTATGTAATTGATAACATGACAGTCAATCTTTGTTATCTTATTTACAGTTACTGGTGCATTCAACATTGGTATTTTCCATTGGCGACCCACTGAACCTGCTAAAAGGCTGGCAAAAGATTGGAAAGATTTAGTCATATCTGATGATAAGTTGTGGGACCAGAATGCTTTTAATGATCTTGTCCACCGAAAATTTGGACAGCCAGTTCAAGGAGGTGATCTTGTATATTCTTATGATGGGAAACTGAAGCTGGGAGTACTACCAGCAAGTATATTTTGCAGTGGCCATACATATTTTGTGCAGGTAGGAGTATTTCTTTGTTTGTGGTTGCCAATTAGAAATTTTGCATTTGAAAACACCTTTTATTTTAGTTAGATAATAGTTGTATCTCCTATCTCGTTATATTTTAGTGTCCTTGTAGCTCTTTGGATATTCTGTTTGCATTGTTTTGTTAGTTTTTCCCCTTGCTAGTTGTGTTCACAGTGCTCTACTGATTTGATGGTCCTCTGTGTTTATTTTGTTTGGATTGCAGGGCATGTATAAGCAGCTTCATTTGGAACCATACGCAGTTCATACTACGTTTCAGTATGCGGGTACTGAAGGAAAGCGCCATAGATTGCGAGAGGCAATGCTTTTCTTTGATCAACCATCTTATTATGATTCTCCAGGTCTATTCACTGTCTATACCTGTTAGAAGCAAACTGTACTCTACTGCCTTGGAACAGAGATTCGTGCTTATTCTGATTGGTTTATTCAATGTTTTGAAATGGACTCTGTACTAGTAGTACTCTTAATCTCTTAGTTTGTTCTTTTTACCATTTTATTAGTTTTTCTGTGCTTAGTCTACTGTCCTGTTGCAGGAGGTTTCCTGTCATTTAAACCTAACATTCCAAAAAGTTTGCTATTAGATGGTGCTCATACTGTTGAATCTCATTTTGAGTTGGTTAATTATCAGGTATCTTCTATATATATATTCGGTCAAGTTACCGGTTGTATTTCTGTTATTAATGTTTGCATATTCTTTTAATCTAATTAGTTCAATGAAACTTTTCAGCTGAAGCAAATAAGAACTGCACTTGCGGTTGCTTCCGTGTTAAAGCGGACACTGGTAGGTGAAATGTCTCTTTTCTATACTTGGTTTCTTCATGCTTTACTTCTGTTCAGCTGGCTTTTAGTTTAAATTGGAATTATTCACTTGCATGATTGTGGGGGTAAATATACATACCTTCAGGTGGAAGCATCCGACTGAACTTGATTTGCACATGTTCCATTGACATCATTAATTTGGTCTGTTTCTAAAAATCTTACTTGCCTGATTTCAAAGATTAGTATTATGTTCTTACCTCGCCGTCTGTCCTTAATTAATAGTTTAATACAAATTTCTCAATTCCATTTACCAGCGAAAATTCCATATGAGCAAGGTAGAGCCTTAGAAGTACTATGGTGATAAATTAGATGTTGTCGACGGGAGACCCACGGAGAAGAGAGAAGAAGACCTAGTCCAACTAGGATCCCTTTCATGTAATCCTACTAGGACTAGTTACATACGATCCTACTAGGATCTCTACTTTTGTAACCGACTAGGACTCCCGCCTCTGGACTATATAAAGGAGGGCGGGGCTCCCTAGATCGGCACCTCCAACAAGACACAACAAGGCTCAAGGGCCTAAACCACCAAAAGCGCTAGGCGCGATATACTATCCACCCCAAACCGGATGTAGGGCCGTGACTTTCCGATATCGAACCAAGTTGCATTTACCATCGAAGTTCCCGCATGATACGCCGACACCCCGAACAAAACACCGGGACCCGTGGGCGGGCTATCGGTGGCGAAACACCGACACCGGCGCGCCCGGTAGGGGTTCTCGGCGCTTATGCGTTCGAGAGCTCGATGGACCTCAAGCTCAAGATTCACCGCGGCCCCCGTCGACACACTACGTTTCTTGTCGACTTCATCGACAACTCAGCTGATCATGTCGACATCCTACAACAACCTCGGCACATCTCCCAGCAGCTACATGACCTTTTTTCTTTTTCAAGATCAATCTCGTCGACTCGACATGATTAGAAAGTCCAAATTCAAGAAAGATGTCCCTTCAACCGGAGCAGCAAGCAATGCAAGAAGAGCTACACGCCACTAACCTCTGCTCAACCCACGACGACTCCGACAACCGAGACGAGTCGATTCCACCTCGATCGAGAACTCAATTCCGACTCCCGGTCAGCCAGTCTGAACCAACTCCAACCGAATTCGACTCTGCCTCGATCAGCCAAGCATAAGCAAATAAGCAATCCGTATGAAACTACAACACCATGCAAGTCTGTGCTGATCATATAGCAGCAAGACCATGAAGGAGATCTGAAAAAAATTCAACTCGGACGTGACAACCGTGTCCGTCTCAGCCTCACGCTATTTGTCGCGTATTGCTGATTCCTACAGTCCTCAATGACACAGCTAGCCAGCACGTATAGCAAGAAAGCCCTATTTCTACAGGAACCAATCAACAAGCAAAGCAAGGCAAGGAGTCCGTGCACCATAAAGCTAGTCACAAGAGACGTACAAGCTAATTCTGGCATTGCATGCACGGATGCCTGATCTATGTCAAAATCGACATGCAAGCTAATTATACCTGCTCACATACACCAAGCAATCAAAAAGTAGATTAACCAGAGCCATCCGCCTGCACCAAGATTTCAAGACAACCGAATACACACTGTACTCAGAAGCAAGCCAGGTCAAGCAGAACCACGTCCGACTACTTCGGGCCACCGGCCAAGCTGTCCGCCGAGTTGTTCGGCTACATCAAGCAAGTTG
Source organism: Chrysopogon serrulatus (assembly GCA_015844335.1). Taxonomy (NCBI): domain Eukaryota; kingdom Viridiplantae; phylum Streptophyta; class Magnoliopsida; order Poales; family Poaceae; genus Chrysopogon; species Chrysopogon serrulatus. Next base: position 35,686 of record JADLZL010003618.1, on the reverse strand, counting down.
TCGATCCCATTTCCATCAACTCGGATGCTACGCCAACAACTTGGCTGCAACGATGAACCACTCGGCCATGAATAAGCTAAGTCTTATTTTTAATATTTTTCTAAATATACTTCAAGACTTCATATATTTTTGGATATTAACCATGTGCCTCCATGGCTAAACCAGGACCATTCAAAACAACATCGGTCTGCTGCAACGCCATCCTTCTGCAGCCTAAGGATAAGCCGGGCAACTTGACGCAAGCCGAGAAAGGATCAAAAACCAATTGCTCTGGCGCACCAAAACCATTCCGGATTGTTTTCACAATACCGATGAGAGTACGGCTAAGAGGCCAACACTCGACCCATCCTAGCGTCTTTTCAGACCTAGATGAGAGCCAAAAGAGAGCTCGACCTATCCCGACTTCTAGATTACAGAACTCGGATGAGGGTCTACGGTCTGAAATATCCTAGCTTCTTTTCAGAACTAGATGAGAGCAAAGATAGCTCGACCTATCCCGACTTTTAGATTACAGAACTCGGATGAGGGCCTACGGTCCGAAAATCCTAGCTTCTTTTCAGAACTAGATGAGAGCAAAAGATAGCTCGACCTATCTCGACTTCTAGATTACAGAACTCGGATGAGGACCTACGGTCCGAAATATCCTAGCTTCTTTTCAGAACTAGATAAGAGCAAAGATAGCTCGACCTATCCCGACTTCTAAGATTACAGAACTTGGATGAGGGCCTACGGTCCGAAAATCCTAACGCCTTTTCAGGCTTAGATGAGAGCAGAGAAAGCTCGACCTATCCCGACTTCTAGATCGCAGAACTCGGATGAGGGCCTACGGTCCGAAATATCCTAGCGTCTGCTCAGACCTAGATGAGAGCAAGAAACAAGCTCGATCTACCCCAAGTTCTAAAAATAATAGAACTCGGATGAGAACTCTCAGTTCGGAATACTCAGACATCTACTCAGATGAAAGCAATTACAATCTTTCAAAACCTTCCAACAGAAGGACCTCACATGCTAAGCCAACTACAGACAACCAAGAGCGATTCAGTTCAGAGGAAGGGAATCCAGATTTCCAGTCTACCATGGCACTCTGCAGCTCAAAACAATTCAGATTCAGATTATATTGGCAATACACATCAACAATATCCAGAAAAACTAGATTCTTTAGCCAAAGCAATTCAACCGATCAGCCACTAGCAACTCTGAAGAAGACGTTAAGCAAGCATGCTAATTATGGATGGGAATAATATATTAATGACCATGCACGCAACTATCAAAAAGACCAAGCAATGACAAGCCAGTCTGAAACACCGACTCTACAAGCCAGAACAACAAGGAGAGGTACGCGATTTGCTCAGCCAGATGAAAGATATGCAAAATAGCATCACTCAGACAATCAGGGAGGCAAATAAAATAACTCGTACAGGTCCAAACTACTTGGTCACAGCAACTCGACCACACACTATTTGGTCACAGCAAAAGCGACCACACTGCACCTGCGACAACTCAGCTGACTCCCACCCTCGGAGGCTGTCTACTACGACTAGAACCTGCTAATACGCCAGTCTGAGACAGGTCTCGACTTTTCTCCGAGTACTCGGAGAAGCCGAATGCTTTGCAACTTTTTGAGTACTCGGAATACCAATCAGCCGACTACTTCGACTTCGTTCCAGAATCACTCCATCTGACATACAAGTTACCAGGCTCAACTAAGAGCTACTCGGATATAAATTCTACACGATCGAAACACGGTCGTACCGATTGCTTTGGTTCCATCATCAGCCGACTACTCGGCTACCATACACTCGAAGACAGGAAGCCATGGAATACAGATCCTCAGCCCTGACAGTAGCATCCTTCCTAACTACAGAAGCATACAGAACAAGATACAAGTCGACCACAAAATTGGGGCTACCATGCACTCACATGAATATGTCAAGCGGCAAGCCATATCTTCTCCAGTACAACTCTACACTCTACAATAAGCTCCAACTCTACAAGGCGACACACACAGTTTCAACGACTCCACCGACCATAATCAGACAAGCCAAGTCACAGTTCAAAACACCATCACCGAGTGACATCAGCACCTCCATGATCATGGACTACTACTACTCGGTTACTCAGCGCCATGGCAAAAAGGCAACAAATATCACACACTAAGATCTATCGAACAAGGTTACATCTCCGGGATGGACAACATGAATCTGTACAAACTACAGCATATGCGACAGGCAAGCCAATTATGGATAATCAGGACCCAGATAAATTGCATCAAGAATCGTACATATTCAGAGAATGTACTTAGACACTACGCCACTATGCTCGGGGGCTTGTCATTATCTCGACTTTTCTAATTAAACTCCGGAACTACTCTCGGGGGCTCAAATTCAAGGACAAAGAACCAAGAATACAAGCATTCAAGACTACAACAACTACACAACAACACATCAAGACCCTTCATCCGATTTCTTTTCTAAAGAAAAGAACTCGGAGAAGGCTCAGGGGCTGCAGGGTACATACGCTCAAAGAAGATCTTCAAAAAAAATTTTAAGGACCCTCCAGCTTTTTGTTCCAGAAAGCAAGAGGCTCGGGGGCTACACTCGGTGAGTGTAATTTTTCTTCAAAATTACACTCACCTCAGGATCAAAGAACTCAAAGAAAAAGGTGCGCATCAGTCAAAATGGACCAACCAAGAGAAGACCATCTCAAAGTTTCACTTCGAAAGAACTCGGAACAAGATTGCAACAACCCGGCTTCCGAAGCTCAACCATGAAATGCTCGGGGGCTTGTCGACGGGAGACCCACGGGACTCCCCACGGAGAAGAGAGAAGAAGACCTAGTCCAACTAGGATTCCTTTCATGTAATCCTACTAGGACTAGTTACATACGATCCTACTAGGATCTCTACTTTGTAACCGACTAGGACTCCTGCCTCCTGGACTATATAAAGGAGGGCAGGGCTCCCTAGATCGGCACCTCCAACAAGACACAACAAGGCTTAACAGCCTAAACCACCAAACGCAGGGCGCGATATACTATCCACCCCAACTGGATGTAGGGCGCCGTGACTTTGCGGCGTACCGAACCAGTATAAATCGTGTCTACCCGCATTTACCATCGAGTTCCTGCACACGCCGACACCCCTCCGAACAAAACACCGTCCCGGGTATCCCCGTGGCAGGCTATCGGTGGCGAAACACCGATAGATGTTAACATTTGTTTAGACTAAATGCTTGCTCACAGTTCAGTACAAGACAGAATCATCGTTTTTTAGCTTCTAGTGCTTTTGGAGGTAGTAGATACTTCCTTCGTTCCAAATTGAAATCGTTCTGGCTTTTTTAGATACCTAGCTTTTATTATGTATCTAGATCATAATGTGCATATCAAAAGTTATGTACCTAGAAAAGCCAGAATTACTTACAATTTGGAATGGAGGGAGTAAGATTTTTGAAGTATTATCTAGCTTTTTGTAGTGTTCATACATGTTGATGCCCGTTTTCTGACTGCAGTTTGTACTTTTAGGTAATGCCTCCACTATGGTGCAGGCTTGATAGAATGTGGTTTGGACATCCTGGAATTTTAGAGGGAACAATGACCAGACAACCTTTTCTCTGCCCAATGGATCATGTGTTTGAGGTAATTCTGTAAGGAAAACTTTCCTTTTATGATGGGGCTATTGTTTTTCTATAAAACCTGATATCCATACTGCCACCATAGCTTCAAATGACAGGTGACTTCACCCCGTGAGGTCGGTTCTATAGTTGTTTAATGGCGTTGCCAATCCATATCGCCCCTTCCCCCTTCTACCCTCTTCAACTTGGCCTTAACCCAATCAAAATGGACCTTACATAGGGTCTGAAGAGAATAGTTAGCTGATATTCTTAAATCAGTTATGAATCAAATTTCCTTATAATTTCATGGGTCATGGCACAGGTTCATGTTATGCTGAAGGACTTGCCCAAGGAAGAGTTTGGTCCACATATTGATTTCAGAGAGTACTCCTTTCTTGAGAATCCATCATTACCTAAAGAGGTAATATCAAGTGATTTGCTTTTTTTTTATATATATTTTCTCCTTGTATGCTTGGCAACAAGAGATGTGAGCTTGTGTTCTAATTATTTTGATTTGGAGCGTTCAATTAGGTGAAAGATTCGTTACTCGAGGTTCAACTCTGTGATGAGCATAGCTCGAGATGCGCTGCAGTTGATGAAACAGATAAGCACAGACCCTTTCTTTTACCAAGAAATAGTACTGAAGAAAAGGTAAATTGTTATTTCTTTCATGCAGTATGTGGTTTCAGTTTATTCCAAAGTACAAAAGTCTAAGTAAATAGAAAAATAAACTGTTGAGGAATGTAACGTTTTATGCAAACTTGGAAATCCTGCTGTATCTTCAAGCTAGGAAATTTTGCTCTATTCTTTGTACATATGCTCAAATTTTTACCTTTTCTCCCTTTTTTGACAGCTGTTGGATTTGTTGTCATCATATAAGGATGTCAAAATCATACAATTCTCATCTATGGTTGATGCCTTCGGTGGTTTTACTGATGCAGTAAGCTGCAATACTCTTATACATGTTGACTAATTTTCTGGACAAAAGTTTCCACCCTAACGCAAATTACTGAAACCAGGCTGTGGAGAAGAAGTTCCGAAATCGTGTGAAGAGGTATGTGGGCCTATGGTGCTGTGTAGAGTTTCGTGAAATTGGTCACATATATTATGACATGTACTGGGACGAGAAACCAGGGTGGAAGCCACACCCTCCAGAAACTAGGGAACAGGACCATCCACCTTGGTCATGACTGCTGACAAGAAGGTGCAAGAAAGATTGTAATGATGAAGATCTGAGATCTTGTAACCAAAGCAAGATAGAGTACATGCTACAGGTTTACCTGGGCCACTGGAGCAGCCTGCTCCTTTTTGTAGGTGGTCCGATCAATTCTTCAGGCCAATTTTGTGTTTCGTAGAAAAATGTCAACCGGCTTCTTCCATAGAGTGATTCACCTGTGCACTAGTGGCAGCTCCTTGTTTGCAGCTCATCGGTTGAAGCATGGGGCTCAATGATTTAGTTGGAGGCAACATTTAGATCACAGCTTAGTTCCTTTTTCCTTAGTTTTTGCAACATGTTCATAGTTGATACAGGCATCAGCTCCAAAGGAGAAAAAGGCCATTGTTGTTAAATCTTGTGGAAAACTTGGCTGTCAGCTGCAGCATTAGGAAGCAGTTGAGCTACTTGTCTGGCTGATACATAGGCATCTCGTGGACCTGTTGTGCAAAACTTTGATTTCGCTGCTCTCTTATGAAACATTTGGAGCAGCTATCTTGACATATTGTTCCTAAGTCTTGACCATGAACATGAAAAGCTGAAGCGAACAGAGTGATTTGGTGTCAAAGAAAAACACTGTTCGAACGGCTGATAAGCCTGTTGAGTGTTTTATCATCGAAAAGTCAATCAGTACATTTTGACCGTTAATTTTCTTAGAACATGTTCACATTTGATTGATCATTTTGACCATTAATTTCTTAGAACATGTTCACATTTGCTAGACAATCAATATTATCGTACAGCCACTTGAATATAAATCTATTGATGTAAATTTTATATTTCAATTTTGTATATAATCTAGATACCTATTGGTCGTACTCTCTTCATTTCAAATTATAAGACGTTTGATTTTTTTTTGACACTAAATTTGACAACTTGTCTTATTCAAAAATTATATAAAATTTTATTTTTTTTCATCATGGCATGCTTTATCAATAGAAGTTATTCAAGAATGACTTAAATTTGACTATATTTATACAAATTTTTTTAAATAAAATGAATGATCAAATTTGAAGTTAAAAAAGTTAAATGTATTATAATTTAGAATGAAGAAAATAGCTTACAAAATTTGATGTTTTCCTATAGAAAATATGATTTTATCATTCCAGACCAGTTGACCACAGAAAGAGTAACCTGGCTAGGTCGCTTGACTAGTTCAGCTGAAGCGAGCCCCGTAGGTCAATGACATACAGGCCAAGGGGCGAGGGACCTAGTAAACATGGCGTGCACTTCTGGCTGAGGCAGTCAGGCAGGGATGCCATGAGTACATGACCTGGTCAATGACATGCGGTCAATGGGTGTGGGGCCTACGTGTCAGTTATTGTAGCCATGATGTGCACTTACGGAGGCAGGCAGTGACGAAACCCGTAATCTTCAATTAGAGGGCCAAGCAATAAATAAAATATCATATATAGGTAAAAGGAGAAGTTTTTTTGTGACATGTCATTGATTTTTTTGATAAAAAATTAGATTTCTATTAAATTTTAGATGAAAATTGAATTTATATTGAATTTTTGTGAAAATTGTTTTTTTCTATAGTATAAAAAATTCACTATTTTTTTTTGTTTTGGGGGGGGGGGCCCCGGGTTCTGCCAGTGGAGGTAGGGACGCAGGGTAGTGACGAGTGACCATTGTCTTAGTATAGGGATAATAATGGGGCGGTTTCAGGTCAAGTCTTCGTGATTTTTAGCTTTTGTGAGTATGAGGGCCGATCTTCTATTCACAATTGGTTTGGTTTTGGATTTCAAGTTCCATCCACAGATATTCAATAGAGATTTGAAATACTCCCCTCCGTTCCAAATTACAAGACTTTTGATTTTTTTTGACCTTAAATTTAACTATTTGTCTTATTCAAAAATATTTATATAAACATATAAGAATTAACTATTATTAATAAAGCAAGCCACAACAAAACAAATGATATTTTACAAAAATTTTTAATAAGACGAAAAAATTAAACATCTTATAATTTGAAATGGATCAAATAGGGGCGGATCTAGGGAGGAGGCGGGTGGGCTCCAGCCCCCTAGAGCTTGTGCTTCAATGGAGATGTAGAGAGGGTGAAGGAGAAGAAGAGATGGAGAAAAGAAGAAAAATGAAGAGATAGATGAAGAAAAATAGAGAAATAGAGGTAGAAGAAGATATTAGCCCCCCCCTAAATGTTTTTCTGCATCCGCCACATGAGATTAAGTATATTCTTTTGAATTAAAACTCATGTATTTTATTAATAAATTATTTTTGTAGTTACTAAGTCTTTTGTGAGTCACAAAATTATGTGTTCTTTGTTGCCTCTTGTTATGATAAATGTGTCACTAGAATTTTGTTATTGCTTTTATTATAGAGTCTTTATTATATCTACTACTATAACTAAATAGGAGAAATCCACTACAGAATTCTCTAAAATCCTATGAAGCCACGTCAGTATAGCTCCATCCCCTGCAGCTTCTTCGAGCCACGGCGCCCCTCCGCCGCTGACCCTTCTCCTTCCTATAAAACTGATACTGCCACAACTAATAGTCGGTGTGTTTGTCTAGTTATATAAACCGAGTCTAGAGATAATCTGGCTGATTTTTATTCTTTGTGAGAGAAAAATACTATTCAAATAGCTGATAAATATACCGATAAGACGAACCAACAAGGCTGACTGATTAAAAAAATATTGGCCATAAATGCGCACTGATGAAGCATCCTAATTCCCGTCCGTCTCCCTCCTTCTGCCAGCATCTCCACATACACAACGACACGTGCTGGCTTATAAATGGTCCCATCAATTCTTTTTTTAGTGCCATGTCCACTATAAGTATGAGGTCCGATGTTTTTCTTCCTTCGCAATGGAAGCCGCGTTCCCCCATCGCCCTTTGATCTCGCACTCGAGCTGCAAACTCGCCGCCTCGTCTGCCCTCTCTAACCGCCAGGTTCACCCTTCTCTGTCGTTGCCCCAGCCGCCGTTAGCCTGGCCTTTCACGCCGTTGTCCTAGCCCTACCTCCCCATCGTGGCCACTCACCACCATCCGGAGCTCAACGGCCATGGCACGGCCTCCTCGTGGCCGCGATGCCCATGCATAGAGGGCCAAGACCGCCGTGGAGCGCGACCGTGACGCCTCCGCTTCGTGAGATAGAAAAAATCTAGAGTAAAAAAATGTTAAGTATTTTAGTCGGGTCTTTATTAGCTATGCAGCCCTCATGAAAGCCGATGGCTACCTCACTAGCTGCACTAAGCGTACTTCAATGATGACTTTAGGGCCTATTACTCAGTGACGCCCAGCTAGGAGGTTCGTTGTCATTAGCTTAATCAGATTAGTATATACAATTAGTAATTTAGATTTCTATACTTATGGTTTCCTTAAAGCTTTCGTGAAGGTATTTGGATGCTTCTCAAATACATCTTTTTTTTAGTTTTAATAAATGGATAAGCACTCTTAATTGAAGAAAGTTTGTCAGCTTCCTCAGTTATTGAAGATGGATCATCGTATTCCATGATTGGAAATTCAAGACAAAATCAGAAAGAACGATTATTACTGAATAACTGAAGACACAATTATAAATTATCATGGCACCACCTTCACTGCATCAGTGATGCAAGCATAGGCAATCACAGTTTCCAGATAGTTAGTATATATTACAAATAATTATTCTTTCTGTTAACACAACCATGTGTGACATCGCTTCCATTTTCAAACATAGTTTTATAATTAAATTTTTTCAGTACAGCTGTTCTTTTAAACAGTGAACCAATGAGGCGATGTATTTTTTTCATTTTATTTCATATCATTATCCATTGTTTATCTAAAATGTTCCTTCAATACCACTGCTATATTCCCTACGCTATCATAGCGGATGCTACACGTATCAATTTTCTTTACTAAACAACACTCAAATTCCCGCAACAACGTACGAGGTATCATCTAGTTGCCACATAGTGGTGGTGTTTTTTTTTATCCATCAGTTCTGGTTGTGGGGGTGGATTTTTCACCTAAATCAGTGTGGAGCACAGTTTCGGGTTTTGAATTTAAGTTTTGGGCCTGTTACCGTCCCTGCACTACAGTCGACAGTGGGGCGGGGCGTGCGTCATGCGTCCGATGGGCGGTGGCACTGCCGGAAAATGACGTACTTGCACTGCTCCAGGTCATGCTTTAGTCGCAAAGGTCCACTCCTGTCCCGATCCTTCGCCGGAGAAGAAGGTCCACTCCTAGCACGAGTCGAGGAGAAGACTCATCGACGGCGTCGTCATGACACGGCAATTGAAATAGTCAGGCACCAACGGCATCCGCGGCGTGCTACAAGTGGTAGCTGATGTTGCATTCCAATTTCCAAGCTCCAAAGCAGCGGCCCGCCATGGCGACGATCACTCCACCGACCATGCTCCTCCTCCTCCTGCCCCTGCTGCTGTCCTTCTCATCCGTGCCCATTGCCCTGGCGCTCGCGGCAGCGGGAGCCGCGAGCCAGGACACCGCGGCTCTGCTCGCCTTCAAGGCCGCGGCCGTCGGCGGCGGCATCAGCAGCAGCAGCACTAGTGGCGGGCGCGGCGCCGTGCTCGCGTCGTGGAACGGCAGCGCCGCCGCCAGTCCGTGCACCTGGGACGGCGTCACGTGCGGCCGCCACGGACGTGTAGTGGCGCTGAGGCTGCCCGCCCTCGGGCTCTCCGGGACCCTCTCGCCGGCCGTCGGCAACCTGTCGTCGCTGCGGTCGCTCGATCTGAGCTCCAACTGGCTGCGCGGCGAGATCCCCGCGAGCCTCGGCCGCCTGCGCCGCCTCCGGACGCTCGACCTCAGCGTCAACACCTTGTCCGGCGCGGTCCCGGGCAACCTCACCGCCTGCACCAGCCTGACAAGCCTGCTCCTCGCCAGCAACAAGCTCGCCGGCCCCGTCCCGGCCGCGCTCGGCGACGCGCTGGCGCGGCTCGAGGTGCTGGCGCTGACCAACAACACCCTCACGGGGCCCCTACCGGCGTCGCTGGCCAACCTGACGTCGCTGCGTAGGCTCGGCCTCGGGATCAACGGCTTCGAGGGCCCGATACCTCCCGAGCTCGGCCGCGGCATGGCGCGGCTCGAGTACGTCGACCTCTGCGACAACCGCCTGCGCGGCGAGGTCCCGCCGTCGCTGTACAACGTGTCGTCGCTGGCGAGCCTCGACGTCGGGCAGAACGCGCTGCACGGTGGCATCCCTGCCGAGATCCACGTGCAGCTCCCTCAGTTGCAGTTTCTGGCCCTGTTCGAGAACCAGTTCAGTGGGGCGATCCCTTCCTCCATCTCCAACCTCACCCAGCTCGAAGAACTTGAGCTGTCCGGGAACGGATTCAGCGGCTTCGTGCCTCGCGATCTAGGGAGGCGGCTGCAATATCTGTGGAATCTGCAGCTGGAAGGTAACAGGCTTGAATCGGGGAAGAAGATGCAGGGCTGGGAGTTCATCGAGTCATTGGCCAACTGCAGCCAGCTGGAGGTTTTAGGTCTGGGTGACAACAATTTCACAGGAGATCTTCCTGCTTCGGTTGCTAACCTCTCGGCAACACTTCAGTATCTTTACATAGAAGACCTTGGGATCTCTGGCAGCATCCCCTCAGAGATCGGAAATCTGGTCGGTCTCAAAGTACTTGTTCTGGCGAATACTGACATCTCAGGAGTGATTCCAGAGAGCATTGGGAAGCTGGAGAACCTGACGAAGCTAAACCTGGACAACAATAACCTGTCGGGTATAGTTCCATCATCAGTGGGGAATCTCACCAATCTCATTAAGCTGTCGGCGAGCTACAACAACCTGGGAGGATCCATCCCAAGAAGTCTTGGAAAGCTTAGCGGTCTCATCAGTCTTAATCTTTCAAGAAATTGCCTCAACGGTTCGATTCCTGAAGAAATATTCCAACTGCAGTCTCTTTCGCTGCTCCTGGACTTGTCACAGAACTCCCTCTCTGGATCACTTCCATTCGACGTTGGAAGATTGGCTAACCTCAACACATTGAGTTTGTCAGGAAATCAGTTGTCTGGCCAGATACCGGCAACCATCAGGAATTGCATAGTTCTGGAGGTACTCTTACTGGACAGTAACTCATTCCAGGGAAGCATACCTGAGCCTCTAGGTGACATCAAGGGTCTCCGCGTATTGAACCTGACCATGAACAGGTTTTCTGGCGTGATCCCTCAAGCCCTTGGTGACATACACAGCTTGCAGCAGCTGTATCTAGCACACAACAGCTTGTCCGGGCCGATCCCGACTGATCTTCAGAATCTAACATCACTGTCTGATCTGGATGTATCGTTCAATGATCTGCAAGGTGAAGTGCCGAAAGGAGGTTTCTTCAGAAACTTGTCTGTCTTATCGATCGCAGGAAACAAAAACCTTTGTGGTGGAATACCTCAGCTTCGCTTAGATCCATGCCCCATGTCGGTTGTGAGAAAGAACAGTAAGAGCAAGATGTGTTTGAACAAGTATGCTAAAATAGCTCTGGCAACAACGGGCGCACTCTTGTTCTTAGCATCAGTAGCTGCAGTTATTCAGTTCATCTGTAAAAACTCAAGACAAAGACGACAGAAGAGCCATCCGCTAGCCCCAGTAACTGGAGAACAATACGAAAGAGTTTCCTATCAGGAACTTTCAGACGGAACAAAGGGGTTTTCAGATGACAATCTGCTTGGAAAAGGCAGCTATGGCACAGTCTACAAATGTGTTTTCATTGATGAGGGAACTATAGCCGCCGTAAAGGTGTTCAACCTTGAACAGTCTGGATCCACAAGAAGCTTCTTGGCCGAATGCGAGGCGCTGCGAAGCGTGCGCCACCGCTGTCTCATAAAGATCATCACGTGCTGCTCAAGCATCGATCGCCAAGGCCAAGAGTTCAAAGCTTTGGTATTCGAGTTCATGCCCAATGGTAATCTAAGTTCTTGGCTTCATCCAAAATCTAACGAGCCCAAGGACACGCTAAGCCTAACCCAAAGGTTAGACATAGCTGTCGATATCATGGATGCCCTGGACTATCTTCATAACCATTGTCGGCCACCGATCGTCCACTGCGATCTCAAGCCAAGCAACATCCTTCTCGCCGAAGACATGAGTGCTCGTGTTGGAGATTTCGGCATATCAAGAATCTTGTCTGAAAGTGCGTGCAAAGCCTACCAAAATTCAAATAGTGTGACTGGAATAAGAGGCTCCGTCGGCTACGTCGCTCCAGGTAACTGAACTGAAACCGCTGTGTTTTGTTTTGCTGACACAACTTTGACATGGCCATGAATCTGACTGGCTTATTCAAAATATTTTTCAGAGTACGGGGAGGGCTGTGGCGTCTCCGTCCTCGGTGACGTTTACAGCCTGGGCATATTGCTGCTTGAGATGTTCACAGGACGGAGCCCCACGGATGACGTGTTCGGAGGCTCGTTGGACCTCCACAGGTTTTCAGAGGCTGGTTTTCCTGACAGGATATTGGAAATAGCGGATCCGAATCTATGGGTACACCCTGACACCGACGACAACAGCATCGCAAGAAATAGGATTAAGGAGTGTTTACTTGCAGTCATTCGCCTCGGCTTGTCCTGCTCAAAGCACCAACCCAAAGAGCGGATGCCCATACGGGACGCGGCCATGGAGATGCATGCGATCAGAGACGAAGCTTACCTGATGTTTGCCGGTTCTCTGATAGTGAGCATGGAAGGGAAAGGTGGAGCAGCAGCTGTCTAGACAAATAAGTTTGAAACTATACAAGCTTCAAATTGTGTATATGGATGAGATCTTAGAGCTAGATTTGCCTAGCAGGGGCTTAAGAAATACATGGGAGATAGAGTAGTTTTTTTTTTTTTATGTATGACTGTATGAGCAATGCATCATGTTCCATGCATCATGTTCCAAGCTTAATCTAAAACTAAATCCTCAATTGAATGGCATCATTTTAGCCTAGCCAGGAGGAGGGCAGGGCCTTGCGTCGGCTTCACCCAAAATCAGTTTTTTTTTTTTTTTTTTTGGCAGCAACTTGCCCTTGGGAGGCTACAGCTTTGTTAAACACACCCATTATTATCACAGTAATGATAGCAGAGGTTAGGCCAAATGGATTACGAACATGGGGCAAATGGCTGACAAACCAGCAGCTATTCCAGCCTATTTTTATTGCAATGTTCATGGATCGCCCAAAATTGTTGATTGGACAGAGACCATCATTTTAGCCTAGTTTTTTTTTTTGGGCCGGGGAGGGGCTTTGTTAAACCACCCATTATTATCACTGACGTTAGTCCAAATCAAGCCCAAACCAAGGCCCGAAGCAAGTCCACAAGCCCACAAGGCCAACAACTAACACGCTGCGAATATTCCGGCGATGAACCGAGCCCGACCGAAGCGCGGGACCGCGGCGGCGGCAGCCGCAGCTCAGGTCGATGGGATTGCCACTGCCTTGCCTTGCGACGGACCATACGCGCGTCGAACCGAAGCGAAGGCGAAACCGACGGCAGCGCAGCGCGCCACAGGCCCCCGGCCCGGGTCCGCCGCTGCGTTGGGCGCCGGACTTGGCGGTGGCAGAGCGAGTCAAACCCGGCGCGGCGCGGCGCGGCGGGGTCCGTTCGTTCCAGTCCATGCCGCTGCGCGCGCGCGCGACAGTGAGCCAGCCAGTAGTAACTGCCCGGCTGACCGGCCGAATTAACGGCGTGCTGGCATGGCCCCATGAGCACCCTGTAGAAGCGTGCATACCGCACCACCGAGCACTGTAGTACAGTACTGTTGTGATCTGCCGCCGGCCGGTCAGAACTGAGGCCGTGTCAGACGCCGCCTGTCTCCGCGCGATTTGCATCCCGCGCGCCGGGCCGCCGGCCTGCCTCATCATCAGTGCATCCATTGATGGCACACTGATTGATGACATCCATCTCTCTCCTCTCTCTCTCTAGCTATAGCTGTAGCTAGGTACAGCAGCTACGTGCAGGACGATGGAGCACGTGTTATGAGCGACCTTGCACTGTTACTCCTGCTGACAGGATGTCATCTTACCTTAACAAAGGATGAAAATGCTGCGTCCTGCTGGCGCGACTGCACTTGCCTGCACTGCACTCTGCACTCTGCACTCTGCACTCTGGATCGGAGGTGAATTTTACTCGGGGCCCTTCTGCCTAGCGCGGGGCAGCAGCAACAGTGATTCGGATCATGACCGTTCACTGCATGCACGGCCAATATGGAAGAGAGGAGATCGAGCTGGGCCGTCCGTCGTCCTGCTGCGCCTGCAGGCAGAGAGAGAGAGAGAGAGAGAGAGAGAGAGAGAGGCCAATGGAAACTGAGCTCGAGCCAGCTTCTGCTTCGTTGCTGAGTGCTGAGGTGGTGGTGGTCATGACTCATGAGCTCGCATCGCAGCGCTGCGCTAGCTATAGCTCCTTGATGGCAATCACAGGCGCCAATCCGCGGACGTCGCTTTTGACGCTCTCATTAATCCCATGCATGCAGCAGCAAGTGAGCGATGGGATGCCCACACACACATGAGACGCCATTCAATAGGAACCCCTCGCCCCCGCCCGCCCGGCGTCTTCCCTCCTCGCCAGGAAACCCTCCTCCACCGTTGCATTGCAATTGCACACATCCAACCCTTCCTTATATACGCCAGCGTACCCACCTAATCACCTGATACCTCACGTACCATCGCATCGCCTAGCTAGCTAGCTAGGACGCCCGAGAGCTTCTTCTCTGCAACCAAGCTAAGGGCCGGGCCAGCCAGCGGCGGCGACAACAGCGGCAGAGCGAGCTCTCTCTAGTCATAGCTTCTGCTTGTTGCGTTGTCAACACCGGGCAGTACGTGCATATGGCGTCGGCGACGGCGGTGGCCACGGGGGACGACGCGGCCGGGACACGGAAGGGCGGCACCGGCGGTGGTGCAGGAGCAGGCGGCGGGGGCACGGCGCCGCCCCCTGCAACCACGGCGCAGCAGCAGCAGCCCGCCGCCGCCCCCCGCCGCCCGAGCAGGGGCTGCGGTGCCCGCGCTGCGACTCCCCCAACACCAAGTTCTGCTACTACAACAACTACTCCCTCTCGCAGCCGCGCCACTTCTGCAAGACGTGCCGCAGGTACTGGACCAAGGGCGGCGCGCTCCGCAACGTGCCCGTCGGCGGGGGCTGCCGCAAGAACAAGCGCTCGCGCTCCGCCGCCGCCGTGGCCGCCGCGGCCGCCGCGGCGGCGGCCTCCTCGCGCCTCTCGCTCAACCTGCCGCCGGAGGTCGCCGCCTCCGCAGCCGACCAGCAGGCGGCGAGGCTGGGCTTTCATCCGGTGGCGTCGACGCCGCTTGGCGCCGCCTGCGCCGGCCCCGCGGTCGTCGGCGACTACCACCACCAGCAGGGGGGGGTGCCGCCGTCGGCATGATGGCCCTGCCGCGGCTCCACGGCGCCCCGCCGCCGTCGTCGGCCAGTACGTGCCGTTCGGGGAGTGGCCGCCGTCGGGCGACGTTTCTTCCGGCGGTAGCGGCGTAAGCTGCCACGCGGTGAACAACGGTGGCGCTGGCGCGGCCGTGAGCAGCAGCATCGCGTCGTCCATCGAGTCGCTGAGCTTCATCAACCAGGACCTGCACTGGAAGCTGCAGCAGCAGCGGATCGCCACCATGTTCCTGGGCACGCCGACGACGAGCTCCGGGTCCGCGGCCCACGTCGACGGCGCGGCAGCAGCAGCGCATGTGGGCGGCGCCTTCTTGCACATGGCGGCTGGACCACCACCGCCCGGCATGGTGGAGGCGGTCACCATGCCGCCGCCGCCGGCGACGTCGTGGTTCATGGACAGCTCCTGCTACGTGCTCCCTCCCCCGACCGCGCATGCTAACACAGCCGCGGCGGGCAGCAATTGCAACGTCGTCAACAGCAGCGGCGGCGGCGGCGGGCGGAGTAGCGCCGGCGGCGGCGACGACGACAACGCCACGTCGAACAACAACTGCGGGGCCGGGAGCGCGATCCCGTCGTGGGGCGACATGTCGACATTCGCGATGCTGCCTTGATGGAATGGAAGAGCTCCAGTTTGGAAGAAGAGCTGATTCCGAAGGAATTGAGCTAGCAAAGCAAAGGGGATATATATAGCTGTGTGTCCATTATCTCTAACTATATATATTGTATTTGTTAATCATTTGTGTAGGTATATTATTATATTTGTCGACAACATTCTGCTGATCGGCGATAGATCATATCCATGCATGTTGTCATGGTATGTTGTAGCTGGTCCTTTTCTTTTCTTTCTCTTTACTTCATTCTTCTTCCTGTTCTTTTTCACTTTTGTCTATCATATCCATGCATATTAATCAGCTGTCATGCATGCATATACTACCACCTCATATAGTCATGTTGATTACTACTTTGCATTGTGCTCCACATAAGACTCCCAAAAAATTTGCTGGATTAGCTGTGGTTGCTTGGAAATATATGACGCTATATTTCTTGCTTTCATTTATACACACTGCAGTAGCAGCAGCAGCAGCTATAGCACTAGCAGCATGAATAACTAGTTGTTTTGTTATATCCGATCTCTAGCTAGCTTCATGAATGAATGAAAGAAAGATGCATGGGTGGTGCAACGGCGATGCATGGTACGCAGCTGTAGCAAGCGCCTGTTTCCTGTGGGTGTGTGAGCTGTAGGCGCGTATGTACGTCGTCCGGGCGGCCAGCAGCTCCAGCTCGAGTGATCCATGGAGGTTCCAATGGCAACCAGGCCGCCTGTGACCGATGATGGTGAGATGTGGTGTGTTAGGAGGGCAGCCGGGTTCAGGGTCACGGGAATCCCATCGATCTGCTATCCCACGTAGAGCTCGCGTCGAGAGCTACCAGCCAGCCAGCCCAGCCCAAGCCAGCCAGAGCCACGTACGTGTACTGCCTCTACCCGTGTGTACCGGCCGGCAGCAAGTGAGAGGCTAGGCTTATTAGCTTAGCCGTGCCAAGCTCTGAATATGATTGCTAGGCTGCTGCCGCAATCAGTGAAATCTCGTCTCTTAATGCGTGGCAAAGTGCAGTTCATCCGTCAAACTAATTAACCTAGGTAGCCTCTGCTCTGATCGAACAGTAAACCACAAACCCAGGCCCAGGGGTACACAGTACTCCCTTCTTAAAAAGACCACAGTAAATTATTATTAAAGTATCTCTAACGATAAATTAAAATAAATCATAACAAGATATATAATATTTATAATTTTTTTAAATAAGATCAAACACGATATCTGAAAAAGTTAATAGAAAAGTGTTTTTTCTAGACGGAGGAAGTACACACTAGTCTCTCTCCGTATAAACTAGTTAGACCTGGGCTTAATAAATTTGTGCTACTATTAGTGTCGCCGAATCCAATGGTGCAGGAAGAAGATAGCAGCAGCAGAAGCAGCTGCATGCAGCCAGCTGCACATTCAGGCCAGCCAAACAGCCGTGTGGTGCCCGGAAAACAGTAATGGCCTGACAGCCCTGTCCGATCGAGGCTGGCCTCCCGGCCAGTTTAACTCCCCCATATATATCGCCAGCTCCCGGTGATTAAAAACTCTACTGATCTACTCTACTCCATGAATCAAGGCAAGGAGCCAAGGAGATATGCATGGTCCTGAATGAAGGCTCCTTTCGTGTCTCGGGCAGTTGGATTCTTCCATTCCTGGTCCTGGGGGGATCTTCAACGTCATCGAGCATCGCCGGAGACTGATGATCGACAGGGTCGCGCCCACGCGCCAGGCCGCCATTAACATCTTCATTCGGCCGTTGATGCGCCCTGATCTCTGCTGCGTGCAGGATCTGCATCCACACCAGAACTGCCAGCATGAAGAGCCCCCCCACACACACACACACATGTCTTGTTTAGCTGTGTATAAATACATATCAATCTATACGGTTTGAAAGAGATTGAGGTGAAATTTATTAAAGTACACCTTAATCCCTCCCGAACCGTATAAATTAGGATATATTTAGGTATAGCCAAACAAATCCTAAGAAGAAAAGAGTTTCAAGGTTACAACTAGAGCTCGCAGGCTGGCTAGGGTGTGACACTCAGACAGTGGCGGATTTGCGGCCCAGGCCTGTAGGGCACAGGCCCTAGTCGTTGGCCCACTAACTTCATATACCTCATATAATTTTTAGCCCAAATCGAAAGCCCAAGAGGAGAAATAGGGCACTGAGGCCTGTGAGCAAGGGCTGTCCGCTGTGTGCCCTGCGCCTGTCCATCTTCTTCTTCCGTTCTCGCACACGAGCGCGCGGCCGGCCACTGGACGACGCGACTCGCCGTTCGCGAGCAGCGTAGCAGGCGTGCCGAGGAAGGGAGCAGCTAGGGCCAAGGGACCGCCGCGACGTCGCCCATCTCAAGCTCGATAGCTCGGAGATCCGACATCTTGCCCTGCAGAGCGCCGTGCCGCCATCGGCTGCCCATGCCGCGTGCTCTAGAGCTCTGGCCTATAGTAAATTTCATTTGGTTATTTCAATTGAATATTTGGACTGGTTTAGGGCACGTTTGGTTTGTGCCGTAGGATGCAGCGCCGAAGTTGCGGCCGCGCCGAAGTTCCGGCGCCGAATTTGGACGCCCAAACTGCGGCAACCTTTGGCAGCAAAAATGAACTGAGGGACTGGCTAGTGGGCGTTGGCGTGTCAAATCCTCGGCAGACTGCGGATCCTCGGCAGACTGCGGAAGCGAACCAAACACTGGCCAGAACTGCAGTGCCAAAAGTGCGGCAGGGTGTGGCTTGGTTTGGTAACGAACCAAACGCGCCCTTAATGCTAAATTAGTTTGGACTGAGTTGATTTGAAATTAGAAATATCGATGAGTGGATGATGGATTTTCGGGTAGGTAAGAGGAGGATGATGGATTTCTCTGTGTCTATCGTACACTCTTTGTGTCTATCTTACAATTTCCGTAGCTTCTTAGAGGCCGTAGCCTTCAGCAAAAGCCGGCTCCGGCGCCACTGCACTCAGATATAGTATCACACACGTCTAACAGTTTAGCTAGCGACTCTGTAGCTGCAGGCACTCATGCATACAGTATACTCTCACGGCCTCATGACAACGACGTCGAATGGGAATTGAAATAGCTCATGCATGACCGTCGGCTTGGATGAGGAAAGAGGGCAGGCTAGAGGCGCCTTGAAAGTTTCCTCGAAGTCGTCAAATAAAGGTCGTCAATACCGACTCGTCCGAGCGTTCCTGATGATCAATGGTGCCCATCTTCTCGTGGAGTCCAGGGTCGCTATTGGCCTGTTGCACGGGGACATCGCTGCCAACCCCCAACTCGATCGAGGCAGTTGCATGCCATGGAGCCTCGTTGTAGTCCAAGGCGGCTGGGTTGTTGGTCGAAGGCTCGCCAGAGCTGGCTCTGCACTAGCTCTAGCCAGTTCCCACAAATCTATACCTATTAATAAAGAGGCCGTTTTTTTTAAAATCTGGCCCAAAATTTAAGTTAACTGTCAATCCACTTGCTTGGCAGTGACATTCCCTCACTTTCGCCCACTCCACCACCAAACCGGCCCACTTGCCACTCGCGGCCCCACTCCAAATTTAACAAGTCAAAAAAACGATAAAAGTACATTGCCCCCAATAGGTTTCAAACCTTGGCCTCCAACCATCATTTTATACAGGCTTACCACTACACCACACAAGCCTTGATGATGTTCTATGTAATTTATTTGTATTTAACGGGATTACGCCTTCCAACCTTTTAGGTGAAACATTTTTATTGTTAGAAAGACACAAATAAATGAAACTTTTGATCTGCTTACTCCTTTTCTTTTCCTTTTTTTCAATTTTTATTTCACCGTGTCCTTTTTTCGTTTCTTGAGGTAACCTAGACATATATGAATAGGATCAAATAGATATCTTCGGTTATGTCATTTTTTGTTTCTTTTTATCTTCTATTTATTATAGACAAAAAAAAAGAGGATAGTATTACATTGATATTTTTCCTTTTCTAATTTTTTGTTTCTTTTTATCTCCTGTTTATTATAGACAGAAAATAATAAGGATAGTATTACATTGATATTTTCTTTTTTTCTAATAAATAGATATTTTCTATACCTAATAATAAGGAGATATATTTGTTTTTCTCTCTCCTTGCTTGCTCAGCCTTCACAGATTCCTCGCATGGACTCTTCCAAGAGAATGCGCTCAGCAGATCGAATACAGTACAATGGCTCAATAAATTGAATATAAATTAATGGGTTAAATCATCACCATTAGATTAGTTGTACTAAATTTATTTAGAGAGATAAATATTGATAGTATTTTCTATATACGAATTTGATTCCTCAATAAACGAGATCGCACTTATTTTTGGATGGAGGGAATAGGCTTTTGTACCATAATGTCGTTTGCAATAAAGATACAATGATGCAAATAGAAAACTATAGCTTTCACGACAAAACAACACATAGATGACAAGGCTTTGATGATGTTATTGTCTTTCTCCCGTTGCAACGCACGGGCACTTTTCCTAGTTCTCCTTATCCGTAAAAAGTGACATTCTCATCTACATATATAAACAAGTCAAATATTTTAAACCTTCATCAGATATATATAAAAAATATTAATATTTATAGTAAGGCTGGTTGAAGAGATCTCTCTCACGACTCCTACCTCATGTTGTCTCTAGCTAGATAGAGGTGACTCTAGGCAGCCTACCGCCGCCACCGCGCCGCGACGGCCCTCACCAAGTCACTGAGCCGTCCTTTTTGTAGCTGCTGCCCCTAACGAGCGGCGACGACGGCCCATGGTGGTGCACTCATCCAGCAAGGTGCCGCTGCAGCTCCTTCCGACCCCACCCCCTTCATCCTCCTCTCCTCTTCCCCAAACCCTAGTTGGACTCCCATGGCGGTCACCTGTGGCAATTGATGGCGGCGGCGGGCTAGGATCTAGGTTCCTCTGCTAAATCCTATGTCTACCAACATGGATCTGTTGTCCCATGTCCCTGGTTCCTCGGCCTGCAAATGGTGCGGAGCGGTGCGCACCTTTTGCTGAACCTCCGCTCCGTCGCTGGCAAATGAGGTTCAGGGGTCAAACCGCTCCATCCATTGCCTAGGCCACCATGATCCGCGGTTCACCGAGGGTCGAATGAGGATACCGCTCTTGAAGACCTGAACCAGTGCAATCCGTTCCCTTCCATCCGCTCGATCGCACCCCTCGCGTGAGTCGCAGACTCGCAGTTTCCCAACCTGCATCACGTGCGTAAGGAAGAAGATGGCGGCCGGCACCGGGACCGCGATCGAAAGGCGCTCGTCCGGCGGCGGCGGCGATGTGCGCCGAGGAAGAAGGCGGGCGCTCGTCGTCCGGCGGCGGCGGCGGTGTGCGTCGAGGAATGGGACTGCGACTGAGAGGCCTCCTCTGTGGGCAGCATGCATCGAGGAAGAGGACGGGCGCTCGTCTGGCAGCGGTGGCCTGCGTCGAGGAAGATGACGAGTGCTCAATAAGGAGAGCAGCCACTGTTCACGCCTAGGGTCGACCCTAGGGTTGATTAGGAACAACAGGTTTCTTACCACTTAGAACCTCTTCATATTAGGTTCGAACCGCTCCAAACCGTGGGCCAAATTTAGGAGCGGATCGTAGAACCTCAGGGGTCGAACCAGCCCCCTTGCAGGCTGACTGGTTCCCTTTCCGGCTTGGCTCGTGCACGCTTATGGGTGGCTTGCATGCGTGCCTGGGGTGTCACGGCGCTTGGTCACCTCACGTTGGCGTTGTTGGCCAGGCTTCGTTCGTGCTTGTCGACGGGCGATCAGTCATCGTGTTGGGGCGGTCAGGCGCTGGGATGGCGGCACGCGAGAGCGGGCCTCTCTTCTCGGGGGTTTTGGGCCTTCGCAGGCTGTGGGACAACGGTGTCGTCCTTCCTGCTACAGACGTCCGTCCGTCCGGACGCGCGTCTCCCAATTAGTGGACCGGCCCACCGACCCTCTTAAATCCTTTCGTCCGGCCGTTTCAAATAAAAGAAGATACAGCTGTCGTTCTTATCTGCTCGTCGCTCCTATCCACTTCCTCTCACCTGCCGCCTCAGAGCTCAAAGGAAAGCGTTCGGCGGACTGCCGGTCCTGCCTGCTAGGTGCGGCGCGCGCCACCTCCGAGCCTCGGCGCTCCGGCTGGACCAGCCCGCCCGCCGCGGCGTGCAGCCTCGGGGCCTTGGTGCTCGGCTGCTGGTCCTACCTGCCTGGCGGCGGCTTCTGGCGAGGAGAGCGCGACTCCTCCTTCCCTGCTCTCTGTCTCCCTTTCCCTCGCTCTCTTACCCCCATGCATCTAGGGATTCCGCATCCCAACCTCCCTCCCTCTCTTCCTCTCCCCTCCCTCGCAACGACCTATGCCACCGGAGTGGGGGCGATGGCGGCGGCTTCCGGCGAGGAGAGCACGCCTCCTCCCTCCCTGCTCTGTCTCTCTTTCTCCCTCTCCCTCGCTCTCTTACCTCTGTGCATCCGGGAATTCCGCATCCGGACAGAGGACGATGTCACGGCTCCGATGAGGTAGGTGGCGAGGGATCATTTGGAGCCTTCTCCTCCTCCTCCTCCTCCCCCCCTCCCCCTTCCCTCCTCCTCCTCCTCCCTCTAAACCTATAGGATGTGGTGGTGGCTATGGTCCTGGCGAGCTCTCTGGGGGCTCAGGTCTGACCATGTTGCAACGATTCTTTTTCAGTATTGCAACAGATGATCTTGGAATGTTGCAATGTTACTTTTTTGGTTGTTGCAACAGACGTCTTCTGATGTTGCAGTGAGATGTTGCAATAGTTGTTTTTCGTTTGTTGCATAGATTTTCCCCGATATTGTAATGGATGTTTTTGAATGTTGCAACAAATATTTTTTATGTTGTAGTTCATATCTTTGTATTTTGTTACATTAGTTTGTTCTTTTCAAGTGTATGTTATAAACCTATGTTTCAACTGTTTCATATGGTTCAGAGGGATGTTACAAGCATTTTCGTGTGGATGTTATAATAGTTATACAAGTATGTTGCAAGTGTCTGTTCTTAATGTTTCATAGTATGTTTTTTAATTTACGTTGCAAGTGTGTTTATCTCGGATATTACATATATATTTTATATATATCTTTGCAAGTATTTTTGGATGTTGTGTATGTATGCGCAATAGTTATCGATTGCTTTTAGATATTTCTTCAAGTGTTTCAGATGTATATTTTAAGTGTTTCAGATATATATTTTAAATGTTTCATCTGTCTTCTTTCGTATGTTGCAATTATTGTATGCAGATGTTTTATATGTGGATTTTTATGTTGTCCCCTCTCTCTCTTGCATGTAGTTAGGGGCCCAAATAAGCATGTGCTTTCTTTCAGAGCGGCGGGTGTGGGTGGCACAATAACAAAGAAGCGTGCTCCCATCCTTTGCATGCAGCTCGGCCCCATGCACGTGCTTTCCCTGCAGTACGCCAGGCGGGTGTGGTCGAGTCGAAAACAACAGGGGCAAAGACGCTGGGGACGCAGCTTGGTGCATCAAAGACAAAGGCAGGCACATCCACACACACCATCCACCCATCCATCCATCCCGTACCACCCATCCACCTCATCCACCACATCTCATCTTACTCATGTCGACAAAGCCAACTCCCACTCGCCTGCCTCAACGGTCCTCGGCCGGCACTATCTCACAACACGGGGGAGAAAAGAAGGACTCATCTCCTATCTAGTGAAGCAGGTCCCAGGAAAGGTCCATAGCCGACAAATTCGGCCTATGTATCGATCGATCAACCATAACACTCTGCAGAGGTTTACATACCCACAAGATTAGCCATCCTCGAGTCATGACCTCCTAGGCGTAATCCCTACCGCTTGCTAGCCTAGAACGATGCCATCCTACCACTCAGCCTCGGTCGCCCGGAGAACCGGTACGCCGAGAGGCGGGGGAGGCAAAGACCGGCCCAACAAGTGGTACTTGCCGACTCGAATCGGTGCACAGAACTTCCGGCATCCATACCGTCCTCCCTATCACCTCGCAACCTAGCGGTAATGGCACCATTCTACCAAGTAGTCCGTAGTCTCTCTTCCCATTAGAGAGCGAGTGGGAATATAAGGGATTCCCCTTGAGTCAGTACTAGTAAGTCCTTAGGATTGACCAAGCCGGACATCTTCATCGGGTTTACCATTTTACGTGCCACCACAAAGCACCCCGTCCCAGGCTCCACCTCTCGGCCGAGGCTCACACCCGGGATCCCACCTCACACATCACATATACCCGCCACGGTATTCATCATATAGGATGCCCGTGGTCACATCACACGGCGGGGACTCGCCTCAAGCTCGTCTCACATTCTAGCTCGGTCGACACAACCCTCACCCTCCACTCACCCAAGACACACACATCACACTCACCATCCATCAGGTTTAGGTTGGCACCGCGTGCCTTAGTCATATATATAACAGTTTCCACCACGCATCACATCAAGATATAAAGCGTAGTAGAGATCAAAATAGTAATCATGATAGCATGCGTGTGTCTAACCTAACAGCGGGTGAGCAGGGGCAAGGTTGCGTCAAGATAATGGCAATCAAGAAGTACTACCATGCAACCCTAATCAGGTGATAGCAACAGTAATTAAAGCACTAGCAGTACTACTCATTTGCAATGCGTAATAGGATCTACAAGAAATGGGTGGAATGTGGCACCTTCAGAACGGTCGTCTCCCAATTCCTCGTTGTAGTCACGATCGTACTTGGCACGTTCCTCCTCTGACTCTGAAACGGTACAAAAACGGTCGCGTTAGCGACGCCTATAGACGGCACAAAGAATCAAATGAACTGCAAAAAGATCCAAATACACTCAAACATGACTCCAAGGCGTAGAGCTCGATTTTAGATGAATTTTGAGACTTGGTTCACCAAATTTGGAGTTCGTATGACAAAGTTATGATTTTCCAAAGTTTATTCATTTTTCTGAAAAAGAAAAAGACCAGAAAAACCTAGGACTGACACGTGTCGCGTTCTGGCTGGTCCACAGTGTAGGGCTGACGTCAGCATGACGTCAACCTGACATCATCATTGGGTCACTGGTGGGCCTTGATGGGTTTGGCGGGCCGGGCCTGGGCCGGGCAGGCCCGCCACGTGTCGGCACAAGAACGTGCCACGTCGACTCGTGGATCTGGGCTGGGTCCGTGGTCTACGGCGCTGTGGTCCATGGTGGACTAGCGGCTTGTGGTGCATGGACCACGGAGACGGCTCACGGTGAACTTGTTTCTCTACTCCGTCCTCACTCTCTGGTCCACGTGAGCCAAGAGCACGAGTGCGTGCCTACCTCCTTCCTTCTCCTCTGTTCGGCCGTGGCGTCGCTCCCGCCGGCGGCGAGCGTGCGCACGCGGTGCTGCGGTAGTCCCTGGTTTCAATTGACACGCGCGGCGGCTCTAGGGTGGCAAGGCAAACCCGTCTAGATGCTCGGCAGCGGCTGTGGTGCTCCCAGCGGGGCTGGCCGCGGTGGCATGGTCCGGCGGCGGCGGCGACTCAACCGTGACGGTGTGACACGGACAAGGCACTGCGTGCCTCCTTCGGTTCGATTGAGGACTCCTAACGTCAATTGGTGTCCCAGCGTGGGTGTTTGGCTCGCCGGTGACGACTCTAATCCACGGCGGTGCTTACAGCGCGGCGGCGGCCATGGCGGCTCAACGGTCACGCGGGCCAGTGCGCTCGGCGACAGCTCGGCTAGGCGCGCTGTTGCCGCAATTGGTGCTGTGAGTGGGTGATTCGGGACACTGGAATCACTAGCAAGACGGTGCCGATAACCAAAACGCACGGCGGCGCCCGCAGCTCGGTTGGCGACCGCGGCGGAGCTCCGGCGTCTCGGCGTTCACGCAGTCAGGCCGTTGGGGTGGTGCTTAGGCGTTCCTCGGCATACGGCTAGGTCCATAGGATCACGACGAAGCTTGGAGGGCCATCGGCGCTAAGCGAGGTGGCCGCAGTGTCTCGGAATGCACGCGACGCGGTGGCGCTCCCTGGAACGCCGACGAGGGCGCAGCTCATGCGGTGGCCGTCTCTTTTGTCTAGCGAGCGCACAGAGTTCAACACAGTGAGGCGGTTACGGCTCAAGGATCGGTCAAGCGTTGGAGGGCTTGATCTTGCCAGAACGACGGTTCGCCGTGGCTTCTTGTGAACGCGGCGGCGTTCATGGTGGTCATATCCGAGCCGGCGTCCTCCTGACGCCGTGGTCCGGTTGGCTAGGCTAGGTCTGTGCGTGTGCGTGTGCGGTGTCCATGGCCGGTAGAGGCCTCGGCCTACGCGCTCCGGCGGTGGAGCGCCATGACCGGCAGCAAGGCGAGGTGGGCAGAGAGGTATGGCGGGCTCACCGTGGTCGCGGGGTAGCTAGGCTGCTGGTGCGGTGCAGAGTCGATGCCGTGGCGAGTTGGTGCGGGGCCGTGCCGAGCTGCTTCGTCGGTGTAGTGGTACGGGTCGTCGCTCTCCGCTCCGACGACCGCGAACGGCTCCGGCGAAGCTCCGGCGACCGCTCCCTTCCTCCTTCCTTCTCTTCTACCTCCTCCCTGGGTTCGGTGGGGTGCAGAGGATGCCACCGTGTGGCGGCGAGCGATCGGGAAGCCCTAGGGTGCGTGGCTCGGCTTTTATAGGCGGGAGGCTTCTTCCCGGCGGTGTCTGGACGGTGATCACGGCACCTGCTTGATCAAGCGGTCTAGGAGAGCGCGGGAGGTTGCTGGTGTCGACATCGTGGCCTCGCGGGTCCCAATTGGCAGCCGGCACTGCCAATTTTGCTTGGCGACCAAGGCGGGGAGGGCTAGCTGGCGAGGCACGGCATGGCAGCGGCGTTCTCGGCCGAGAGCGTGTGGGCGCGGGGTCATGCGATTTGCGTGACCCATGGGTCCCGTGTGGCGGTGAGGCGAAGACGGGGCAGGGCGTGGGTCGTGGGAGGCCAGCGCGGCGCTTGTGATGCGCTGGCGTTGTGTGTCGTCTAGCGGAGCGTCGGGCGTGCCCGTAGGGAAGAAGAATGGGGGGCGCCTGCCTGGTGGGGTCCGCCTGCGGCCGGCGGGGAAAGGCGGTTTCGGGCGGGCGCCTTACGTGCTTGCTGGGGGCGGGGTTCTTTGCCGGCTCTTCTTTGCTGACTTTGCTATTGGGCCGGGCCACGCTGGTGTGCTTGTGAGGAGAAGGGAAGCGGCCGGTCTTTGGTGGGCAGCGTGGGCTGCTTGGGCTCCATTCCTTTTTCCCTTTCTCTTTTATTATCTATTCTTTTCCTTTTTGGTTTTATTTGTTTAAGCTCTAATGTAGGTTAGCCAGGGTAATTAGGGTGTAGTTGCCCATGGTGGGGTCCAGCAAGGTATAAGACATGGCTTAGGGTTAACTAGGTTAAATAATTAATGATCCTCATTAATTATTTATTATATTTCTTTAGTTATTTTATCACGTCATAAAATCCAAGAAAAATCCCAAATCACACATGGTTTCTATTACCATTGTACAATATTTATATTTATAGTACTAGAAGCAAGAGCTTATTCACATATGATAATAGTATTATGAAATATGTTAACATGCATATGATAGTGGTAAAGTCCTATTTGGGTCCTTTATTATGCAAGCTAGGGTTGGTTTTACTAAATGGCAATCATCAATCATGGTTTGTTTAGAAAAAAAATTTTGTAGTCGGGATTTTTGTGTTGTGTAAAAATTCGGGTTGTTACAGTACTACCCCCTCATCAGGATCTCGTCCCCGAGATTAAAATGTGTCGTACTCTCCAACGGTAGGGTTGTTGTGCTTGATGATTGGATTCTTTTACCATGCGGCTTCTTGTGCAAAACATGATGGTATATAGATGATCTTGCTACTCTAGAATCCAAATGACTTGATGCTTTTATGGCGTAAAGCTTAGGTCATACCATGCTCCTCGTTTGATGTAGCTTGCGCTTCCCTTGCGTTCAGGTGGGTGAGGCGTCCCCGGGTAGCTGATCCCTTGTGCTTCGACTTCTGTGGTGCGGGGGTAGCGGGCTTCTGTGGGCAGTATTTGGCCTTGTGACCAGGTTGGCCACAATTAAAGCACGTGAAGGACTCACTGCCTGTGGGGGTTGGTGCAGGGGTATCTGACTTCTGTGGTGTAGGGGTGGCAGTCTTTTGCGGGCAGTAAGCGGCTTTGTGACCGGGTTGACCACAAGCAAAGCAAGGACTGTTGAAGGCATGTCGCTTGCGCTCAGAGTTGCGGATTGATCCATCGGTCTTGCGCTTTCTCTCCTTAAACTCTTCTCCAGCTTCCATGCAGTCCTTCTTGATTTGGATGCAACGGTTGTCCATGTTACACAGGGTGTGGCTTTTGGTTCCTCCCATGTTGTCGGTGTTGTTGGCAACCAGATGGGTGAGGCGCCAACGAGCCGCTCTTCGGGCACTATGGTTCATGAAACCTAGATCTTGCTTAGCGGGGGTTGTGGCAGTCTTCTTAGGGCAGTTGGCTACCCTGTGTCTTGTTTGTCCACAACCAAAGCAAGTGGGGAGCACACCGCCTGTGGGTGTGGGTGTGGCAGCTTTCCACGTGCTAGGGTCTTGAGCGAGGGAAGGTGAGCGGCTCTATATGCCCCACTTGCTTGCAACTAGAGCAAAACCGACCATTGCCCTTCACAAAACTAGTCTTGTGAGGAACAAAGGCCGCCTTGCCATTCTTGGGGGTATAGCCCAATCCCTCTTTGTTTAGGGAGAACCTTTGGCTACCCAAGCACTTTAGCAAGCGGGCATCTCCACCGTAGGCCTTGCCTAGGGCATGAGTGAGCTCATTCACTTCTCTCTTGAGAATCTCATTCTCCACCATGAGTGAGGCATCACAAGTGAAACCATCACTAATAGTAGATGTGGCATTGCTTGAGCTACAAGAAGGGTTAGTAGGACCAACAACAATAGGAGTATAGAATACTTCATCAAGAATATCACAAGTTACTCCTACGTTGCATGTGTCTACGACATCCTCAATCTTAACTTGATCAAGGAGGGAGGAGTGAGCCTTTTCAAGCTTAGTGTGAGCTTTCTCAAGCTTCTCATGGGCTTCCATTAGCCTCTCATGAGTAGCATTAAGCTCATCAAAGGATTGCTCAAGAGCTTTCTTGCTCTTGCGCAATTCTTTGCACTCCTTCCTCTTTTTTCTCAATGTAAGAGTGAGCATCTCGTAGCATGCTCATGAGGTCCTCCTTTGAGTACTCCTCATCATCATCACTTTCACTATCGCTCTCATCATCGGATTGTACCTTAGATGGCTTAGCCATTAAGCATGTCGGCTTGTTGGAGATGGCAAGACTAGCAAGTGCCTTCTTTCTTGATTTCTTGTCATCTTCACTCTCATCATCACTATCACTTGAGGCATCACTATCCCATATGACACAATAAGATTGCCCCTTCTTCTTCTTCTTCTTGAACTCAATCTTCTTCTCCTTCTTTTTCTTCTTGTCCTTCCTCTCTTTCTTGTTCTTCTTCTTCTTCTTGTCATCCTCATCACTATCATCATCACTAGAGAGAGGACAATCGGCAATGAAATGATCTTTGCTCTTGCACCGAAAGCATCTCTTGGTCTTGATTGCATCTCTTCTCTTCCTAGAACCATAGTCCTTCTTCATGAACTTACCAAATTTGCGCACAAGAAGAGCCATTGCTTCATCATCCGCTTCACTTGAGCTTGTGCTAGCTTCATCACTTGATTCTTGCTTCTTTTTGCCTCTTGATGAAGTAGCCTTGAATGCAACCACTTCCTTGTCTTTCTTCTTCTCTTTGTCCTTCTTCTCATCCTTTTGAGAGCCCCCTTCCCGTTCCACACGGTAGGTGTCATATGTGACCACCTCACCTAGTACTTGGTTAGGGGTCTTAGTGTCCAACCCTTCTCTCACTAGCATTGTGACCAAGAACTCAAATCTTGATGGTAGGCTTCTTAGGAACTTGTGAGAGAAATCTGCATTATCCACCTTCTCACCTAAACTCTTCAAGTCATTGACAATCACTTGGAGGCGGTGGTACATCTCCGGCACACTCTCATCATCTTGCATCTTGAAACCTGAGAGCTTGTCCTTGAGGATGTATAGCTTGGCACTCTTCACGGCTTGTGTGCCTTCATAGGTCTCCTCCAACCTAGTCCACACATCATGAGCTCTCTCCAAGTCCTTAATTTGCTCAAATACCTTTGACTCCAATGCTTCATAGAATGTGTTGATTGCAATGTCATTGAATTGGAGCTTCTCTTCTTCTCTTGGAGTTGGGTCGGTTGGATCAATCACGGCGAAGTCTTTGTCCACAACCTCCCAAACTTTTCTATTCAATGATTTCAAATAGGCACACATCTTCCGCTTCCAATGATCATAACCGGTACCGTCAAAGTGCGGTGGCTTCTCCACATGGTTGATATGGTTGACTTGAGCCATTTTAACACCGTAGGTTGTTAAGCCTCAATCAACGGTGACCTCGGCTCCGATACCATTTGAAAGGTCCTAAATGGCTAGAGGGGGGTGAATAGCCTATAAAAATTCTTACAAAGCACTAAACAAACCGGTTAGTATAACAAATGGCGAAGCAAGTGTTGCGCTAGCCTAGTGGGGTTGCAAGCCAACCTAAACAATTCTAGCAATCCTAATACACTAGGCACACTAAGATTAAGGTCCTTAGCAATATAACTAGGCTACACAACCTAATACACTACTTTGCACAAATGTAATCACAAGGATGGAAACCGAGTGTGCAAACCGTGCCTTCGGAAAGATGACCAATCACCGTCTTGTCAATACAATGAAACCCTAAGAGATAATCCAATAGAGAAATCCAAGTTGATCTCGAAGGATCAATTCACACAAGAACACCGAGGGACACACGATTTTTATCCCGAGGTTCACGTGCTTGCCGGCATGCTACTCCCCGTTGTGTCGACCACACACTCGGTAGTTCGGTGGCTAATTGGCGTCACAAGCCAAGCCCTCACCGGACGCCACAAGAACTCACACAAAGTGAGGGTAACTCAATGACACGAGATTCCACTAAGGATTCCTTTCGCGATCTCCCGCGGGGTGGGATCAACACCCCTCACAAATCACCTCCGGAGTGGCCAAGAACAATCTTCAACCTTGCTCAACTCCGGCTCGCTGCTCCAACCGTCTAGGTGACAGCAATCACCAAGAGTAATAAGCTCAATCGCAGTAAGAACGCTCACTAGTGCCACTAGATGCTCAATCACAAGGCAAATGCACTAGAAGCTCTCCCAATCACTCTCTAGATCAATCAAGATGAATGCAAAGTGAGGGAGGAGGTTTGCTTAGCTCTAGGGGATGTCAAGTATGTGAAAGTGCCAAGAGAGACTCCCTAGAGCCGGCCAAATCACTTATATAGGCGTCCCCAAGAACACCCAACCGTTACTCACAAACCTCAGTTTCTGCGCGTCGACCGGACGCGGGTTAAGTGGCGATCGGACGCGTCCGGCCCCAGCGTCCGGTCACTCTCACCGTGCCACGTGTCCCTGTGTTTGAATGTAGCCGTTGCGCGCCAACGGCTCGATCACTCGCGCTCTTCACCGATCGGCCGGGGCGCATCTCGTGCCCGCCAAAGGACGCCCGGCCACAAGGGAGTCCGGTCGCTACCCAAAGAGCTCCAAAACTACAAATTCTCGACCGAACGCGTCCTGTGCCCCTTGACCGGACGCGCCCGGCGTCCATCCCTCATACTTGCCCGGTCTCGGCGCCGCGAAAAAAACTTTTGGCACCGGGGCGCTCCGGTCCTCCGGAGTCCGGTCGCCCCGAAAATCAGCGGGCGCACACCAACCGGCCGGACGGACGTCCCGGTCCCTACCAGATAGCAGCGTCCGGTCACCTCTGAGTGACTGCACTTCGTCCGAAAACCTCCGAGTCCCGCCTCGCGAGCTCGGCGGGAGGGTTCCACACCCAAACAACATCACCTCTTGCTCTCATGTGCCAACACAAAAGTATCTCTCCACTTGTGCACGTGTGTTAGCCTTTTCAAATGAATTTTTGCAAGAGTTAGCAAGCACACTAGGTCCCTAATACATATGCAAAGTCATTGCTCACCTAGTGGCACTTAGATAACCGATATTGCGCGACATCGCCCCTCTTAATAGTACGGTTATCAATCCTAAACCCGGCCATCAACTTCTCTACTCGCCTATGGCCGGCAAAATGGAAAAGCCCTAACATATACCTTTGCCTCTAGCATTCCATCTTGCTCCTCATCTCCAAATGTGGTACTTGATCACTTGTGGTCATCTCCAACACCTTGATCACCATTCCACCACTTGGTTTGGACTTCCCCTTTCTCTAATACTACACACTTAGCAATAGGGTTAGTCCTAGGTTTCATCAATTAGCCAAAACCAAACTAGGGCTTTCAGGTTCGCCGGGGTGCCATCGTCGGCCTTGCGATGGCGGAGGCGCACTCCGGCATCGACATGACCAACGTCGCTGGCTTCCCTGGCGGTGAGTCCCTAGAGGATTACGCTGCCATGCTGCCGGCGTACGAAGAAGCGGCGGGCGTCGCGGTGGAGCTCTCCCCGGTGGACCAGATCCTGGCCGGGGAGCTGTAGGCCTAGGACGGCGGTCTCGTCCCCTCCCCCCTTCATTTCTGAAAAATCTTATGTAATGCAGAGGGGAATATTAAATAAAATCTTTTGTTAGTATGAGCATGTCCCTATATTCTCAAAATCGCATAACTCAAAAACGTCGGAGAGAGAGAGAGATGAGGGATTGCAAGAAAGATCATGAGAGAAGGAGCGAGTGTAAACGGTACGTTCGGGAAATCGACCCCTCGCGCGCTGAGGGGTTTGAGAGAGTTCGTTCGTTTCGGGGTCGTATTCGAGCGCTCGTTTTCTGGGGGGGGTCATACGCTTTTCCCCTAGGATTTATCTTAGTTTATCGTTTCGGACATTCTGTCCTCGAGCCCCCGGCGCCCACGCGCTCGCGTGGGCCCGGTCTGGGGGACGAGTCTTCTCCCCACGTGACTCTTTAGTGGGGTCGGAGGAGGTGGGCAACGCTGCGTCATCCCATCGATTGGGTCGAGGCGCAGTGCCCGGCGAGTTGCTATCGAGTAGTTCAAGTGAGGCCCAGGTTCTCGGCCTTTGCGGCGCGCAGCGTGACCAGCCTCATAGATCTAGGTAGCCGATTCGTACTTTTCCCAAGCCGTCCGCGGGCTCGTGGGCTCGATGCCTTTTTCGCAAAAATTTCCGAATCAGAGATCAACCTTGGACTCGAACACGGCCCGAGAAAGCCCTAATCACTTCGCGTGCTCGGGAAATTAGGCCGCCAGTGGGCTTCTTTCTCGGGTCACCCCTCACTCCGTCGGTCCGGGGCGGCCGTGATCCCTTTGCGGGTAGGCTTGCGAACCCCGGTCCTGTTTTCGGACCTTGTTACATAGTTGATTTCGTAATTAAGTACAAACTCGTGGTGCCAACTTAATGCGAGAATTTAAACGTTTACATAAAGCGAGTAAAGCGGGATAAATGTAATGTGCGCGGGAATTTAGCCGAGAGGCGAGTTTACAGTTCTACCGATCGTGGCCGGGATTACGGCCAGGTGAATTCGTAGCCGCCGTCGTCGTCGCTGAGGAGGTAGTCGCAGACGCCGAGGAAGTGGAGCAGTGCCTCCGGATCTTGGAGCTCGTCGTCGCTGTCACGGATGCCGTGGAGTCGGTTGCCGTCGTCAATCCTTGCGCCGGATTCGGTGGTGACCGTGGCGACGTCGGGCGCGGGCGTGTTGGAGAGGTGTCGTGGTCCGTTTTTGGGCCGCGCCCGGCGACGGCGGGCGCTCTGGTTCTTGTGGCGGCCCCTTCCCCTGCATCCTGCGCCGGAGAGAGTTGACCTGCTGGTGCTGCCGTGCCGCGCCTGGTTGTCGTCGTAGAGGCGTAAGTCGGCGAGCGACGCGGAGATGGCGTCGATGTTGGCGTCGGGGGGAAGGAGCATCATGTTGTAGCACACCCCGATGCTGATAAAGTTAAGGTTCCCAAACCGGACATGGGTGCCGGGAGGGAACTGAAGATCGTTGGATTCGGCCATCCGGATCTTTGGGTTTTGGAGACGAAACGCGCAAGGCCCCTACCTGGCGCGCCAACTGTCGGTGTTTCGTAAAAGCACCAACTAGTAAATTTATAGATGCGCGTTTATGCCCGGATGGTTCGCTAAGAGGACACGGGAAGTATACTGGTTCAGGCGTGAGGCCCTACGTCCAGTTCGAAAGGATCATGTTACTTAGCGACGGTTCGTAGTAGGGGTTACAACCGGTTCGAGAAAGGAAGGGTCTCCCAAGTCTCTGATTGAGCGTGGTGCCAATATCGTGGCGTGTGGGTGGTGTGCGAACGATGGTTTTTGCTATATGATTCGAACTTGTTCTAAGAGATGGCTCGCCTCTCCCTTTTATAGATGAAGGGAGGGTGCGGCCTTACATGAAGAAGATATGGGCGTGTCGTGTAGAAAAAGAAAAAAGGACAGTGGTGGAGTGGTGCGTCTGTCTTCCTGGGGTCGGGACGTCCTTCTTCCTTGCACCGTACGCGTTGATCAGGCTTGGTCTCCGGTGAGGTCGCATCACCGGAGCGTTCGCCCATGCCTTAACAGTGGACGAAGAGGTTGAACAGTTGATTAGAGCGTTTGGAGTATTATCCCGGAGTTAACGATGTCGTACGGTTCGGGGATGGGTCGCGACGGTCGGATCATCCGGACTGTCAGCTTTGCAGGGTGATTAGACGCCGAGCCACGCCCTACCGTTGACTAACAATGCGGTCAAGGGCCTGGCCACGCCCTGCTCTGGCTAACAGTGTCGCTGATTCCTGCATCCATACCCTGCGCTGAGGCACAGTGTAGTCAAGGCGCCCCTCGCCCATGCCCTGCGTGGGGCGCAGACAGGGCGATCGTAGCCTTGACCGGTTGTGCGGGTCACGGGGTCGTGGTCTAGCCGTGAGGTGCAAGCCTCAAGCGGCTTCTTCGTGAAGACGCCAAATAGCAGGTCATGCGAGCCGCTGCCTTCGGTCGCGACCCCGGGAGTCCGCTTAGGCCTCGCGAGGGGTCGTGGCGAGTCGAGCGCCTGGGGTCGAGGGGCCGTGGCGCCCTGGGGGGTCGCGCCTGCGCACGGGCGCGCCGTGGCCTGCGGGCTTCGACTGCCTTTTAGTGGGCTCTTGGAGCGTTGGCTCGCTCGGGTCTGGCTTTTTCGTGGGCCGGTCCTGGGCTGCTTAAGGCTTGCTTAATCTCCATTTAGCCGGGGGCTTAACAGGCCGGTAATTTGGCCCCTGACACTGTTCAATGTGTGTTACCCTTGATGTCGATGTAGCATTAGTACAGACAATATATTAGCAACTCCAACAGTTCCTCATCTCAGGTTGTTATCTTTATTTTTTTTGGTAAAAACAGAAAAAATCTTCTCCAACAGTTCTCCATCCCAGGTTGTCATTTATCCAAGTTAGAAAAAAGAGCCTCCGCGCGCGCATATATGCGCGCTTGACTCCGTGCGCGCATCCGTCCATATTAGAAGATGTGGAAGGGCATAAACATAACTTTATTTTAGCCTCAGGGTTCCTGATGTAAGTTTTCAAGAGGTGGAAGGACATAAACATTATTTTATTTCTGTCTCGAGATTCCTGATGTAAGTTTGATCTAAATTTGGCAAGTGAATTATACCAAACTATTGGAGAGAGGCTCTTTTTTCATTTGCCATACATTTTAAAGAATTATTAAATCATAAGATTTGCCAAGTAAATTTTAGCAAACTCGTGGAGATGCTCCCATACAAATTTCCATTGCCATATTTACGTTAGAAATATTGTCCTGAAACAGTTATATATGCAAAACATTCTGAAATTATTATATGTTTCATAAGTTTGTGGTTTGCAGATCCAGGACGGGTAGTAGGAGTTTATTCCATCCAGATGCATGGGATTGATTTCCCTGGTTAACACGGGATCTGATATGACCACTTCAAAATTCAGCCGTTGGTTAATTTCTATGTTTATTTAAGTCAAGTGTCCAACCAAGGTTAGTTGTAGAGCTATTTCTGCATACGCCGGCAAGATTCTTC
>JADLZL010003617.1:0-71418 GCA_015844335.1 Chrysopogon serrulatus | reverse complement strand
TGACGGAGTGGGGAAGAAGGAAATCGCCATTGGCTATAAGGTCTCGCGAAGGCGGGGGGTGCTAGAGGTGAGGGCGAGGTCGGCGTTACTGGATCTAGAGTGGGGCAGAGTGTAACAGAACCGACCAATTTATAAAAGCATAAGTGAAAAATCACTCGCTAAGCAAGCAATTGTCACACTTAAGCCGTTATAAACCCGGTAGTCCGGAAATCTCGAAGGATTTCAAACCAAACACCATCAACCAAGATCGTATAGGTTTAGCGTCACCATTCGCATGTCACAACATTTCACAAATAGTTCAACAACATCAGAGTGCGGAAATAAAGTTATTACAAACCGAGTTCTTCAAATCCAAGTAGCGGAAACAAGATAGTTTTAAAAGCTCAACCCACACACACAAACTTAGGTTTAATATAGTGCCCGACTCGATAGCCAATCCACAAAAGCAAGTGGAGAGAATATTAAGAACGACCATGCCCTTGGTACTTTAATCCACCGGATAATAGCGGTCTCACAATACCCGTGGGTAGGTATGGCCATCTGCACAAACAACAAGCGGAAAAAAACCCCGAGTACGAGAAGGTACTCGGCTAGACTTTACCCGACCGACTCAAAATAAAAAAAAGACTCCAAGGAGTAATGACAGAGGCTTTATCGGGGATAGCTTGACTCTTTTTGAAAAGCGGTAGTAACATTAAAAGTGATTGCTCACTTTAATCATTCCTATTTATGCTAGGTAAGCACCTATAGTATGCATCATTATAGTATATTAATCATGATTAAGCAAGCAAGTAGTAACCATAATCATAAACATTAGCTTAACCCATCATCATCATTAACCACATTCCATAATCATTACTACGATGGTGCGACTCAAGTCAAGTGTTCACCGTCCCAGAACGATGGCGATTCGAATCGATTACTATTGAACTCGGGGGGTATTCCTCATACAAACCACTCACGCGAAGTGAGCTACAGATCACCGTGGCACGTATCCAGGAAAAACAAGCACGCGGACTCGCGATAGAACCACCGTACC
This sequence comes from Chrysopogon serrulatus, assembly GCA_015844335.1. Taxonomy (NCBI): domain Eukaryota; kingdom Viridiplantae; phylum Streptophyta; class Magnoliopsida; order Poales; family Poaceae; genus Chrysopogon; species Chrysopogon serrulatus. The sequence goes on along the minus strand of JADLZL010003617.1, from coordinate 70,379 downwards.
CGGGGACCGCCCGACCGCCTTAGCCGGCCATGCCGGACCTCGGACTTACTCTTCGGCGCCTGTGGTCCCCCATCCATCTCCAATACGGTGCGAACGGATCGAGAACCGGCCCGGATAGTGTTAGGCTTCGCGGTCGGAAGTGCTTATCCGACCCGGTAAGTATGAGGCATGCGTTCAACATGACTTGGGGTACATCAACGATGCGGTCCTTAATCGACACGACGGAATCACTATGGTCCAACAACCCCACAAGACTCCGTCCGGTCTCCAATTATCTCGACCATAACCATCAACCGGATGATATCAACATAAGCTTTCCATCAATCACAAGTAACCACCTATACTCGCGGATGACGGAAATCACCCGACTTCAACCGCCTAAGCAAGCTAAGCATAATACTCGCCCTAGACTAGCGGGGTATATCAAGGTGGGATAATCAATGGTAAAAACAAGGATATAATGCATCAACGGTCTCACACAACTCCTATACTTAATGCAACAATCATAAAGCATAATTAGACCCCGTTAGAAAGCATAGGTAAGGAAATGCTCCTGCTTGCCTCGAGCGAAGTCACTAGCCCCTGTGATTGGGACACTCCGGTAGATCCTCTGCCTTCGACCTCCTCTCCTTCTTGTGGAACCTCCTCCTTGGGGCTCCTCCCGGTGATCCCCTGCCGATCTCCGAAAACCGGAGGTCCTCCTGCGAACTTTGTATGATGCGATGCACATGCATAAGTACAATGAATGCATACACGTATGATGCTCATGAATGAAGATGATTAACGGATCATTTGACAGAGTAGGTGCATATCTCCTCTCTACTAACAACTTAACTCATTTACTGAGTATGTGCATACCTCTTCTCTAAACACTTAGAGAAGTGCATAAAGAAGAGTGGTGTGTAGGCACACACACACATCACATGAATAAAGAGAAGTACTACTATTCATAGCCAACCATCACATTTCAGTTATGGTGCGGTATTACATGACCAGCAAGCATAACATAATTAAAAGTGCACAAGAAGTAATATAGAACATGCTAAAACCATTAATTCAAAGCTTCATCATTTCATGTGAATAAATAGGCTTGAACTGTGACCTCTGTCTAAACAGTCCAGAAAAATCTACAAAAATTACAGAAGCTACTTCACGCTATAACAAGGCCATGATAAAATTTTTTATCACATTTCATCAAGTATATCAGCCTACACAAAAAAGATTAAGCAGCAGGACAGGAATGCACATTTCACAACTTTGTACTATGAAAAGTGTCAAACAATAGATTTCATATTTTTATCTAGAACTTCTTAGCACAAGAGCAGTCATCAAAAATTACCAGGGCATAATTCCTTATAATTAATTTATTAAAAATATTTAAGAATCAGCCCAGAAATGAAATTAAATCATATTCTAATATTTTGTTACAGTAATTGCATGACACCTATTTTTCCCAGAAACTAAATCACATAACAAGTCTAACAAAACAAGAATCACATTTTTCTGAGCTATATTCAATTTACTATGCATTTACTCAGTTTTCACCATTTAAACAATTAAATAAATCTACACAGTAAAGTACCACAAAAATTGCATTACATATTTTTCCCAGGTAGATCTACTCAGTAGAAGTCTAACAAAACAAGTTTCACCAGATTTGGATTCCATTTGCACCAGCAACAAATTCAAACTCATTTAAACAAATTTAAAATCATTTTAAAACAAAAACCGAGCGCCCTGCCCTGCTAGACCCGGTCCAGTGGACCGTGAGCCACTGCCAGCGGGGGACCCCCCGGTCCACAGGCCCACCGGCCAGTGAGCCGAGGCGGGAGGTACACCGGCGGGCGAGAGCTCGCCGGCGTGAGCTCTCCTAAGTGACACCGACTGCCGGCGTGCTCGGGGCGACGAGGCGCACTCGGTGGACGCGTCGCCGACGCTGGCGGAGGTGCTCCCCCGCCACGGCGGCGAGGGCTACTCCGCGCTTGGCGGCGCTGCATGTCACCGCCGGTGACTATTCCGGCGATGGCGCGCAGCGATGGGGACGCGCGTGAGCTCCACAGTGCGCTGACGGAGCTAACCGGGTTCCATGGCCTATTGGCAACCCGCAGCCCCGGATTGAGCGCAATGGTGGTGCGGCGGCTGCGAACGGCGGCGTTTTGGCGCGTGAGTTAGGCTCCAAATTGCCCCAACCAAGCTCGGCCCCGCCCACCCTACCCTAGCCGCCTCCCTCTCAAGCCACGGCTATATGGTGGCCGAGGAGGGATGACGTAGCGAGGCGGCGTGCAGTGCACACTCCGGGCGGAGCTCGCGCCAAATGGAGAAGATGGCCAAATTGGTTCTTACTAACGGCCGATGGCGACTTCTGCTAGGAGCTGGCCGGGGTGGCGCACGCCGGTGGGGCGAGCCTGCGGCGCAAGTGCGGGGCGAGGTGCGGCGGTGGTGCCGGTGGAACGGCGGCCGCTGGGCGAAGGCGACGGGCGACGCGGGGCGCCGGGCGTTCTCGCCGCGTGCGGCGCGGGAGAGCGAGGCGTAGAGCAACGAAGCGAAAGGAAGGAAGCGAAATGGAGCGCGGCGTTTCCATTTCGGGGTGTAATCGCCGTGGTGGGGCCGCCCGGCCGCGGCTCGCCGGCCACGCGCGGCAAGACGGCAAAGCGACGGCGAAGCGGCGTGTGGCGCGCCTGTGGCCGGTCGGCCCGGACGCCACGCGCCTGGCCTGCCGGGCGAGGCGCGGGCCATGGGCCGTGGCGGGCAGCAAAACGCCCTTCTTGTGCCTTCTTTTTTTTTTTTTTGAAATTTTGAATTCAAACTGAAATGCAACCATTTGGCAAATTTAATAGCATTTTCATGAAAAGTGCCCAAAATAAAAGTTGTAGAGAATTTAAACCTGAACAACTTTCATTTAAGGCTCAACTCAAAATTCTCAACAAATTTTGAAATACAAATTCATTTTGAATTTAGGGCATAAAAAGGATTTTTCTAATTAAATTTCTTTTGCTCCAAATTCCACCAAATCTTTTGCAATAAAAATTTGATAAAACATTTTTAGAATGCTGGGCAAGTGGATCCAGTCTTGATCAAGTCATTTGCAAGACAATAATTAACTAAACCATTGATCAAGCAATTAATTAACCAAACAAATGCAACACATGAAATGACAATGCATTTGGGGTTAAATGCTTGATGATGCTTATGTCATGCTAATGAATGATTAGGGTTAGTTAATCAAAGCCTAATGCAATGCTTAACACTGAGGTGTTACACAGTGATGATGCATCGAACATGCAAGCAGAAGGGGGGAAGATGTGGCCATCGGGGAAGAAAGCTAGGGTAGAGAGAAGGAAGAAGAGGAGGTAGGCGTGCAAGCAAAAGGAGGTGTGTAGGCAGTCCTCTCTATGCCTGCGCACGCAACGGGTAGTGAAGTTCTTAGTTTTTACCTCAGGTTTTTAGAACACTTAAAACCTTTTGGATTATGGGAATTTTTCCTATTTTCTATATTTTTCCTATGAAAATGAACTAACTCTAATAAAAATCTAGTATAATTCCTACGAAATTCCTGCAATCCTTTAGTTTTGGTTATATCATTCGATAAACATTTATCATGAAATTTTTTTAACAAAAACTATAATGGGTAGCCCATGTATTATAAGAGCAAATCCTAAAGCATCAATATTGTCTTTTTCGTGATTGGTTATTTATCAGTTCTAGTGATAAAAAGTATCATCCTATATTTTTTTGCTTCTCTTTTTTCCATGACCATCCAACAAAACCGCTCAACAAACTCTTCTAAACTAGTTTGCCTCTATTTCATCACAAACATCAGGTGAGGACCTAGGAATATATGTTATTCAATCTCTGGCCAATTTGTATTTTTGTAGTGTATCCTTTTGTTAGACCGATTAATTTGTGTAGGAGCAATGGGAGTAGAGGAGGTGAAAGATCAATACGATGCAGGTGAGCAAGCTTGGATTCTAATCGCCATGGCATGGCTATGTTTGGCGTAAATGATTGTGACAGCCATGGTGGTAACAAGAACGACAAAGAAGAGAAATGGTGAAGGGTATGTGAGAATAATGTTGGAGAGAAGAATATAAAGAAAGCCAATGGTGGTAGGATCATTGTGTCTTCCAATATCCGTGTGACTGTATCAAGTGCCAATGGCATTGAAAACTATAACACTAAGAATGATGCCAAGACAAGCACATGCACCGATCATGATAGCACGTAAAAAAATGTCGGTAGAGTTATTTTTCAACAAATCATTTTCAACATGTCTTGTGTGATTCTGTTAGAAGTTTCTTATGATTCAAATTATGGAAGCTATACTTTTTGATGTATGCAAAAAAATGTTGTGTGGTTGACAGTCATTACATGATCAAATCCTACCATTAATATCTTGAAAATAAAGAAGAATTTTCACATACTCATATCATTAAAAACAAAACGTATTTTTGGAGAACATTGATGTGCAAGGACCCACCTGTGAAAGATGGACAAAGTAAGTCTTGAAGGGTGTGATCTTTCCACATCGGTGATCTCCTCCAATTTTGGTTCTCGATGAAAACCCATAATTGTATATTTTTATTGGGGGATATACAACTAGTCTTTTAATTGAGGGGAGATAAGAGTGATATTGGTGACAAAAAAAAAAAGCTATTAAGAATTTGTTGGAGAATAAAGAACACCACGTCACCCTAATATATATCTATATTTATATCTATCTCTATCTCAATCTTTATATCTATATCTACTTATATTTCTATATCTATATCTATATCTATATCTATATCTGTATATGTATCTATATATCTTATATTTTTGAACCTCACTAATAATTTATCTTGCCATGCAAAATGTCCACGTCAACATCCACTAGAATATCTATATGCCTTATATCTTCAAACTCCACTAGTAATTAATCTTCTCACGCAAAATGTCTACATTAGCATCCACTAGAATATCCCACGAATATCCCACTAGTATATGTAACTATTCGCCATATAAAATGTCTACATTAGCACTATCACATCCAACTATCATATACCTTGTTGTCTTCATTTAAACTATTTACATCAACAAACTACATCATGTAGTAATATAAATTTAGTTATCCATATTAGAATATTAAAACTCATCCGCTAATATATATTATGATATTTATTCATTAATTTCACCTGCGAGATGCTCTTGTACTTTGAAAAAATTTAGTGGTATTTAGTCAAATGGTCTAAGTGTTGAGTTCAGCTGAGAGAGCCTAGAGAATGTAGAGCTAATCATGGCCATAACCATGGAAATTAAAAAATAAATCGTCAATGCCCAACACTTCGCTGCACCAAAAATCGGTTCGACGACCACGGGAGTGGTGATGGTGGCGCTGGCCGGACCATGGATCTGAGGTGTGCGCCCACCATCTCCACCATCAGGGTGGGTTCCTTCCGCTGCCCAAAGCCGGCAGTGCGTCGGGGAGTATGGATGTCCAAGCTCCTCTCATACCCGGGAGAGTTTGGGATCCGATGGAGCCGAATCTGAATTGGCCAATTCGGCGCCATCCAACGCCTACGAAGGAGGGAGTCCCCCATTTGTGATCTGGATATTGGGCCTCCGGATGGTGCCTCCCCTATCCGTTCTCCTCCGCGGATGGTTCAGCTCAACCGAAGATGCGGTCGCGGGGGTGGATGGTGAACCATCGACGACATGTTTCCCCAACGGCACCCCTAACACCGCCAAGTTCCCCAAAGGCTAGTGGCGCAAGACCCAAGCCCTATGCCTCCCTGGAGCCGTGTAGTCGTGATGTTGCAATGTTCATTGATTCTATCGATGCACGCCTTTACAGACGCTAATCCTGGCCTCACCTCCACGTCTCCGCGTCTCCAAGGCCAAGAACATGGACCGGGTTCCTCGGCGGCAGCGACTTGCGGCCAAGAATGCATCTAGGCTAGCCCGGCCCGAGGCGCAGCCCACTAGGGTCATGCTCCGAGAAGATGGGCCTTGAGAACTCTATCGAGTGCAAGGATGAATCGGCCTACAAGAGGTACCGGGACACCTTCGTGGAGCCGCCATCCGCTAAGCGGGCTGCCTTGCGGGAGCTCTTCCCCCCGTCGCCGCCCTCGTCGGGCGCCTGCTTAATTGTGCTCGCTTCGCTGGCCGTCGCCGTCGCACCTTTGTAATCGTGTAATTTTTAGTTCGCTTTAGTGTTGTGCGGTTTGGTTGCTTGGCTTTGATCATTCGGTTGGCTTGCGTCTCGCACGCCCGGGCGGTGGTTCAACGTCCCGATGTCTTGTATTCTCTTCATAACTCCTCTTAATGAAAAACGCGCAGTTTGCGTGTTCGCAAAAAAAATAAATAAATCGTAACACAGAAAATGAAAAGATGCACCGCGGAAGAATGATACACGAATGCTAAGAAAGAGTTCCATTACGATTGGACGTCACTTGTGAATGCGATGATGTCAAGGACGATTAGTTAAGATCCTAGTGCACAAGTTAGGATAAGAGATCATATTAGGTAACTGCCGGAGATGTTTTTGTGTTGAGTTCAGCCGAGAGAGACTGGAGAATTTTGAGCTAAATCATGGCCATAACCATGGAAATTAAAAGAATTGGCAACGCATTAGAAAATAAAAGTCGTCGCAGCATCATTATCTGCAAATATGTGCACTGCAGAAGAGTGATACGAATGCGAATGAGGAAGTGCATTACGATTGAGCGTCACTTGATAACGACGATGATGTCAGAGACGATTCATTCATTAATTAAAGATCCTACTACTCCAGGAGGAGTTAGTGGCGTGGCACGATCAGCTCACTACCACGCGTACATTAGCACAGGCCTTATCTTTGTTTTTTTTTTTTCTATAATTTCTCCAGACAAGGTTGAGAAGATCGATCTCGTGTGTGTCAAATTATGTTGACCATCTAGCGCTTGATGGTACTATCAATTTGGAGTGCGTGCTTCCAAATTGCGATCACGGGCGGGCTCAGCACAGACCCTGCACTAGGGTGGCGCGGCGCAGGAGATCCTGCGGCCGGCCGGCCCCTCCTCCTCCTTCCTCCTCCATCGGACGGAACGGAGCGGATGCGCTCGGGCGTACATAAAAAATGGAAAGAAAAAACGTGATCGGGCCGGCGTACGTAATGATCACCCGGCGACAAAGTCGCCGCCGTCGCAGCTGGATCCAGCTCACCCACCCACACCACCGCCTTCCCATATCCCATCCCTCCCACAACGGCCAAAAAAAGGGGAAACCCCACGCCACGCCCTCGTTGGCCACTTCCCACGCTAGCGTTCCCACGGAAGGCAGCGGACAGGTGGGTCCATAGGCATGGGGCCCCGCGGCTCAGCCGGTGGGCGCAGGCGACGCGAGCAGTGGTGGCGGGTGGAGAGGAGCGGAGAGCGCGATGCGATGAACGGGATGAGGAGGAATCCGGAAGGGTGTTCTGACCCGGCTTTTCTTCGTCGCAGGGGGACGGACGAGGCGAGGCGAGGCGAGGCTTCCCGTTGTTCCGATTGTTTCTTTGACCGGGGTGGGTTGGTGGGGGTTAACTATTGCACCGCACGTGACGTATAAATAGGCGCGTCCCGGTCTAGAAGCGTCGTCTCGTCCGTTGATCCCAGCCGTTGGAGCCGGATCTGACGGCATCCGGAGCTCGGAGACCGGGAGTCGGTCGTCGTCGCCCTGGCCTGTCTCCTCCTCCGTCTGTACGACGAGTCCACAGACTACACTGCCTGACTTACTAGTAACAGTAACAGTGACGTCAAAGCCACCGTCCCTCTCGCTCAGAGGTGCAGTAAAAATCTGCGTATGACGTTGACGTCGAAGTCCACCGCGTGCGCTGCGCGGCGCGGCGCCGGGGGTCCAAACAGTGGATCGACCGAGACAGCGACGGAGGCAGGCGCCCGGAAGCTGCTCGGCCCGACTCCCTCCCATCCATCGCATTCTTCCCGGCCCGACTCGCCCTCATCGCCTCGCGTGTCAAATCGGGGCTGGACGTGGTGGGCCTGGCTTGTCCCGTACCCGCACCCGCGGGCCGGGCCGGGCCGCAGCTTCTCGTCACCCTCGATGAGGCGAACCAACTAGTGGCACTGGCACGGGCGCACGGCATCCATGCATGCCTTGCAAATCTGGATTGCCTTGCCGGCTAGGCCTGGCGTGCATTGAAGCGAGACGGGCGACACACACCGACCGAGAGGCTCAAGCTTTGAAACTCACGGAATTTGGTTGGATACTCTTTCTCTTTTTAGGGCGGAAACTCAATTTCCTTCAAATCATCATCTCCAAGTGTTAGCCGTAATTGATCAGCTGCTTGAGAGTTGGGCAGTTGCGGGTAGAATGACAACCTTACAATCCATAGAGACAGCACGACTTGACTTGGGCATTGTTTAGATTGCGAAAAAAAAATTCAATTTTGCAACTGTAGCATATGTTTCGTTTGTATGTGATAAATATTGTCCAATCGTGGACTAACTAGACTCAAAAGATTCGTTACAACTAAACTGTATAATTAGTTATTTTTTTACTTATATTTAATACTCCATGTATGTGGATTACAACTTGATGTGATGGAGAGAGAAAGTGAAAAAATCTAGAATCTAAACAAGCCTTGGGAGGGGAAGTCCTATGAACTTTCTTAACTGAAAACTGATGGAGGGCATCGTCGTCGGCCAGGCCCGCCGCCGGCGGCCGCCTGTCCGTGGACCGTGGGCCGTGCCCGCCCTACGTGATGACGCCCATGTGCTGTGTCCGTCCGGACCCCCGCGGCTGGCAATCTGTGTCCGGGACCGGACCGGGAGGAGCCGTGACCACTGGCCTGAGCGAGCGAGCGGCTGAGCCTGAATGAGTCACCTGCACCTACAGGCTATACAGGAGCACTCTGCACTCCTGACAATTTCAGATCAGGATCAAACACTCGTGCGATGCGATGAAAAGCAGAAACCGCTTGTCTCCTCGCATGGCACAACGGCAGAGCCGTTTAGCTATCGCGGGAAAAGGCCTTTGCTTGCTTTTGATGACTGATGAAGCTGTGGTGGGTGGACTTCGTTCGTGATCTGATCCACCTCTAATCATCAGAAGAGAAGAGAACGCTGTAACCGTCGAACGAACCAACCCTGTTAAGTCATCGCCCAAGTCAACACAACTACTACTACACAAGCGTGTGCTTATCCCAGACTCGCCGGAACGAACACCAGAGCCGTCCCTGTCTGTTCCTGCCTTTTCTGCGTTTCACCACCCGCAGCTGAGCTGAAAAACCAAACCAACAGACATGGCAGGAACTGACCGACCATTTTGTGATGAAGATCCGAGCAGCCCACTCAAGCCGCCTCCTAGTACTCTCTCAAGTCTGAAACTGAACCTGATAAGCAAGGAAACCCACACCGAAACAAAAGGAAAAGCAAAGACAGCGGAAGGTCCGGAGGAAAGGAGATATTTCTGGGCGCGTCAGAATCAAACGAAAACGAGATATATACAGTACTCCTCACCAACGCTGCTCTGTTCGTAAAGAGACGAGACGAACAACAGGTATGTTCTATCAATTGTTCATGATAGCTGAAAGCGAAATGGATGGAAACGTTCCATTCTTACTAGTCTGTTGTGTATAAATGCTCCTATGCACGGGCCCTTGCAGCGCACGATATACTAGCCCTAATAAACACAAGAAACAAGTAGATTTCACATACCATCATTATATTAAGAGTTAAATGCACCAGAGGTCCATTAACTTGTGAGTAAGTTTTAGTTAGGTCCATCAACTTAGAAAGCGGCGTTTTGGATCCATCAACTTGTAAACATGTTTCATTTAGGTCCATCAACTTACAAGTTAGGTCCATCAACTTAGAAAGTGACTTTTTAGGTCCATAAACTTTTTGTATGGCGTATCATTTAGGTTCATATCCCTCCACGTTGACTTCTTGTGTTGACGTGGCCTGCTAATTTGTCCATCTGAAATAGCCGTTGACCGTTCATTTCGTCAAACACGAGCGAACGAGCAATCATTGTTTCCGCCAATGCGGGCGCATGAGCGAATCTGTCGCGAACACGCAGTCGTGGGCGGCGATGCCACGACCACGAGGAAGCGCGAGTAGGCTGCCTCAACCGCCCCTGCGAGCGTTGCCCCCACGACACGACCACGAGGGCGCGCTGGCGAGCCCTGCCGCCGCCAAGGCCACATGGGCACATGAGCAGGGCGATCGCGCGCCGTCCTATGCTTGGAGTTCACGACAAACAAGAGCATCGAGAACACTCGCCCATCCATATGTATAGGATGGCCCGCGTGGCCACGGTGGTGCCCTGTTGGCATGTCTGTGTGACCGTGGCAGCCTGCTTGCGCGTCGTCGGGGTTGTGGTGGCAACGGCGCTCGCCTACGTGGCCGCATCAGGCCTGCACGTCCGTTTGGCCGCAGCGATGGCTCGTTCTCATGCTCGCATCGGTGGAGGCGGTGTCTGCTCGTGTGCCCATAAGGTGCTTGATGAAATGAAGGTTAACAACTGCTTTAGATAGACAAGTCAGTAGGCTATATCAACACGAGAAAGCCCACATGGATGGATATGGACCTAAGTGATACGGTATACAAAGTTTATGGACCCAAAAAGCCGCTTTCAAAGTTGATGGATCTAACTGAAACTTCTCACAAGTTAATGGACCCAAAAGGTCACTTTCTAAGTTGATGGACCTAACCGAAACTTGCTCATAAGTTAATGGACCTATGGTGCATTTAACTCTTATATCAACCTTGTGATGTCGACCGCTTTTGGGGTTTGTTCGATGAATTCCTAAGCCGGGGGGATTAGAGGAGATTAGGAGGGCCTCTCAGAGAATGCAGAGAGAGACGCCTGAAACGAGCAGTCTATTCTAGCTGAGAGGTATAGCATCGTCTCGTCTAGATAGGCTACTCCTACCTTGCACTGCATGTGACATGTTGTACTACGCAATAGCAGCGCCGCCTCCTTTTCTTTTTCCATGTTTCGCCATCTCACGGATACGCTGATACGCATACGCATACGCCCAATTATCTCGCGCGGCATCATCGGAAGATATTTATAATATTAAGCTGACAGGCACCGGGACCAGGATTCTCAAGACGAGAATTGAACGGAAGGTCAGCTGTCAGCGATTCAGCGAAGGGGCAGAGCCCCGGCGGCCGGCGAGGTGAGGATAAGGGGGCCACCGGTTCCAGAGCCGAGGCCCGAGGCCATGAGAACGAAGGCAGTGGCCTGGCGTGATGACGAACCCCAACGTCTTCATTATTCTTTCATCCTGCCAACGATTGATTCTCTGCTTGCTCCTGCTCCTTCCAGTCATGTGAAATAGCATCTTTTTGGTTCCCTTCTCCAATAACAATGTAGGAGTACTTTAAGATATATGGGGGCTGTCAACAGGCGACGACAACGTGAAAAATAAATTAATTAGGAATGCAGACTTCTGCACAAAAAACAAAAAAACTTCTATGTTAGAATATCTATAAATACAGTATCAAATAAGCAACACCTTCAAGAGAGATTGAGCAGTGTTAAAGTGATCCTTTTTTTTTTTTTTTGTGAACCAGTGTTAAGTGGTCAGGGCCACATCCTTGCTACCCGGTGAGCATGCCAAAGGTTCCAAATGATCCTTGCCACCCCGTCGCATCTTGCCACTCATGGGCCCACGACACAAGGCATGCGCGGTTGCAAGATGCCGACATTCTTGCTCTCCGGCGGCGGCGCAAGTTTGGGATCCGCCATCCTTTGCCCCTTGTTGCTGATCCTACTCCCACCCGCAGGAGAAACAAAGTTGGGGAACTCTCTTAGATCCAGTGAGGCGTGGCTCACGCGACGGCATTTTGTGATCTGCGCTATGAGCGAGCCGGCGCTAAGACTGCCCCTCCCTCCTGCTGCAAGTTGCTCAATTGCTAGAGGTGGAGGCTTAAGAATTTCCCCTCCTGTTAGTGACCATAGGACACTGTCATCCAACAGACAACCACCTAGGCCCTCCTCGTAACTAAACCCGTCGGTGAAGTCGTTGCCGTGGAGGAGGTGGTTGGCAATTGTTCACTAGTCGTTGTCGTCAGTGTCATGCACTCATGTTTCCTCCCAAGGCACCTGTTGCAAGTGGGGAGGCGCGGATGGCTGGCAGCGAAGCGGGGTTAGGCTTGAAGTGTGCGCAACACTAGCGTGTAATGTCGCTCGTGTTGTGTTCTACTTCTACCTCCGTAGCCACATCGACAGCCTGCTCAGCGGTGGCGAGGTTGGGTGCGGGCGACGTCGCGGCGCAACGCGTGAAGGAGGGCGAGGCGGGGAGGAGGCGCTGGACCGTGACGTCACGCTCGCGCCGGACGCCGTCCTCAACCTCGAGTTGTGTGTGCCCTCCCACACGTTCATCTTCTCGCTACTCAAGGTAACTGCATCTCACATAGAACTGACCTAATGCTTGGCTTGCGTTGCATGTAGTGTCGACCTGACAATGTACGAGGCGTTCTGGCAGGAGGTCAAGGACCACAGGCCGGCATCATGATGCCGGGTGGCAGGGGATGAGCTACATCAAACCGCCGCGCTTTGGTAGCCAGAGCTGGAGCACGAGATGCGTCGACTCCACCACGTCGTTGGAAATGCCATGGCGGATGGCTACCACCAGGTCGCCTTGTCGTGCCAAGCTACAGCAAGAGGTGCTAGAGGTTGAAGGAGCAGGTAGGGACCACTTGTTGATGAGAGGACCTATCACTTACAAGAGGGGCCCACTCGTCAATCATCCATCTCAGCACGCTAACAAGCAATACCACTGCCACGCAAGCAGAACCGCCTAGCAAAAACCAACCCAGGGGTAAATTGACTAGTTTTGTAAATTTTAATGTATTTATTATCTGGTTTCATACTTGAGGGGGCTAAGTAGACACCTTTTAGAACCTCGGGGATTATAGACTTTTCAAAATAGGTTTGATAAAAAATGCTAAAGTAATTCAAATTCGAGAAGATGACCAAGAAAAATAGGCTATCTAAAAGTAGAGAATAGAGTCTGTTGGAGACTTTTTTCCTCTAATATCCAAATTTACCTTTGGAAAAGAATTTAGCGAGATGCTCTTGCATCGACCACCGTACATGAAAGCACACCGACTCTTGCTGCTCCATAAACAGTTTACCAAACTGATAAGTTGATCCATATTAATTTGATGTTACAATAACCAGGATACGCAATACTCCCTACATTACCATTTGTTAGGCGTAAGTTGATGTTACAATAACCATAGGCGTGGGGAAGGTACCGAGGCAAACTTCATGCGCGAACATCGGCAATTTACTCATACACGGTGAATACGAAACGTTTCTTTGGTGATGGACCAATGGTAGGTGAGCTTGGTTAATTAGTGCGCTGCAAATGTTAGCTGCATGCATACATGCATGCATGAATACTGCGCATTCTGTCAGCTCTTCATCAATGCTCCAATTCTCTCTCAATTTTCTTGGTACCTGTGAAAATATTATCAATGTCTAACAAATGGTAACGGAGGGATACTCCCTCCATATTCATATTAGTTGACGTTTTGGACAAAGACACGGTCTCCAAGATCTAACTTTATCATCATTTTTTATTAAAATATATAAGAAAAAAATAAAAATAAAATTACTTTTTATAAAAATAGGCTTCAAGGTGAATCTATACATATAAGTTTCATCTTTTTAAACTAAATATTTTAAAAGTTATTGCTAGTTTATGTTCCCAATGTTTGACTCAAACCTTTGTCCAAAACGTCAACTAATATGAGTATGGAGTAGTACCTTACAGGAGTAGGCAAAACAAAGTTTGTACAATTTTATTTTAGAACCTTTATAAACACACCACTAAGACATTAAACATAGGTGGAAAATTACAATAACACATAGCCTCTGCCGAATTTCTTCAATACATTTTTGCGTTGTTTCCTTAAGACACCAGTCCAAATAATCTTAACCTGCAGTTCATAAGTGCCCAGCTTGAAAGTCCTTTCTTCTTCATCGTGTTCAAGGCTTATAGACTTTGACTTAGTCCTAGGAACTGAAAAATGGAGCACCAAATCTCTACCCCATGGGACAGCTACGACACGGCGAGTTAACGAAACAGAGCCACCACGGCCAAGTTCTGTCTCAGTGCCAGCCACTTTGCTGTCATACAGAAGGATTCCATTTTTCTTATATCCAGCAATTATTTTGCCATGGAAATAAGATTCCTCATTCAATATATTAACTTCGACGGAAGCTTCCAAGGCACATGGAACATTATTAAACTCCATTTTAACTCGACTCAGGTAACTGGCAAGAGATAAAGTCTGAAGCGAATCACTGTTGACGGAACTGCGTTCCATCAAACCTTTGCTGAACTCTTGGTCAACTGCCTTCCCATCACCCTTAATAATCTTCAAATTAAGCTCAAAAATAGTAAAATCACCAGCAAAAGCTCGATACGGGCCAGTCAAAGTTAGGGCATCATCCTGCAAAGAGATTAAGCAGAAACATGTAAAAATAACAGGAAAAAAAAAGCTGAACAAGTCAAATGTAATTCAGTTTATTTATAAATATCAGAAGACCCAAGAATTACAAATTACATCCTAACTTCCATCCCAACCCATGAGTCAGATAATGTGACTGCAAGCAAACCAGGCTATGGCATTTACCCCCCTCACCCCAGTGGCGGATGTAGTATTGGTGCATGGGGGTACTGTACCCCCAAAATATTTGTAGAAACACTAACTATATATATACATATAATATATTATTATCTAGAACACTATCAAATAGTACTAATCTCTTAGCTCAAATACTCATCCAAGAGGGACTATATCTCTTTCTTGTGAATATGCTTATGAAGACCCTGACAATGAGTATTTTTGTATACTCCTAGTCCTAGATAAATGTTGGTGAATTTTATTTGATTGAAAATCGCTTTCTGTATCTTTGTACATTCCAACAATTTTTTATATCTTGTGGGCACTTTAGAGAGTTATTCTCGCTCTCCATCTTTGGGAAGCAAGAAATTAGAAAATTTGAAATAAATGATGTCTATATTTGGAGATCCAATTAAAGAAATTAATGGAGGACAATTTTAATCAAAATCTCTATTTCTATAAATTACGAAGGATATAAAGAGTGTCTTAGAATTGCTTTTAGTGAATTGCCTCACTAGGTTATATCATTAGCGAATTGCATCACTTAAGTCCGTACCCCCATGATTAAAATTCTAGATCCGCCACTGCCTCCCCCCTCCCCCTCAGGCAAGATAAGAACACTGTTTATGTGAATCTGATTCTCGCTCCAAATACATTGGAGTCTTGACAAAATAGCTTGGTCAGGTAGCTCTCCCAGACCCAGGCATCTGACTTGTCCGCATAGGGATGACATACACCTACCTAGCCTAGGCAGCCTCCCCTATGTCAAAACCAAACAGAGACCTTAGCACATAGCCATACTGGGC
The DNA here is from genome assembly GCA_015844335.1 of Chrysopogon serrulatus. Classification (NCBI taxonomy): domain Eukaryota; kingdom Viridiplantae; phylum Streptophyta; class Magnoliopsida; order Poales; family Poaceae; genus Chrysopogon; species Chrysopogon serrulatus. The sequence continues at coordinate 54,970 of JADLZL010003617.1, read as the reverse complement.
CGTCAAGATGGTGTCTAGAGACAACATATATATTATATATCTATACATGGCTTGTCCTAGCAATATTTTGTTTGCTATTTCTGTAATTTGTAGATGTATCTGATAATCCATACCTCAGCTAATAGAATTAGAAATCTTACTAACATTTGCAATAGTCTTCTGTAGGCAATTCAAAATATTGTTATTCAAGATCGGTTAATTGCTTCATTGTTCCTAACCAAAACAGTAATAAAGATTGATCAAAGTTGGTTATCCCTAATTATTTTTTTCTTTTAAAATGCATACCATATAGCTACTATGTTGCTTATTTTGATCTACAGTACAAAACCTTCAAAATTCAAATCCATCTAGTCATCATTAGACAATCTAGATGCACTAATAACTAGGTGACCGACTGAGAAGCATTATGCTATTCAAGAGTAGCTAGTTACTTCATTATTACAAACCTGAACAGCAAAGTTATCCCTAGATTTTTTTTACTTTTAAAATGCATGCTATATAGCTACTTTGTTGCTCATTCTGATCTAACAGTACAGAACCATCTAGTCATCATTAGAGTGCTAGACACACTAGTCACTGGGTGACTGACTAGCAAGCATTTAACATGCAACAAAAATATGTTATGTGATCTTATTTCAAAGTTCAAGCAAGGGCAACATCTCTTAAGCAGTGTGAATTATGCAAACAGGCTGTAATTTTCTAGTAACAGACATGTCTAACTACTATGTCGTATAACTACTATGTCTAGCAGAACAGGACGCAAATACTATTCGCGTCTCGCTACAAAAACGTGGAAACATTAAGATGTCTGATTATTCAAAAACAGTACCACCACATACAAAAGCAATACAGCAGGCTAAAGCATCAAACCCAAGAAACTAGATGATCAAACATCAGGGAATAACAACTAAAACCAACAAACATTATATTTGGTTGATAAGCTGGCAATTATAACTTGCCCCTATAGATATTTTGTGAATCAGCATGGTCCAAGATGTGGACAATCCAGTATGATTTTTCAGGGCAAGGAGCCAAAAACCATAGGACACAAGTGATGCAGAGGAAAGTGTAAACAGAATTGCTAGCGTGTTTTTGTAAACTCTATGTGAATGCCCACACATCGTTTAGTATTCTAGTTCAATCTCATAGCAGGATACTAGGAAACTAAATAACAGTGACCAAACAGTTCTTATAATGATGTGATGTAATTGCCACAGTTGATTGTAAAAGTAATGTCATTCAATATTAAAATCTAGTAAGAGGATGAAATTAAATAGATACCGACCATTGAGGTAATAAGTTGGGGATTGTCCCTGCTGCGCTTGAATAAGTAAACACATCTATAGTCAACTTGATCCCTCGCCACCACAGTGCCATATATGTTAATGGGATAAGGCACATCAGACTCGAAAACCTTGATTGAGATTATATTCATGGAGACATCCAAGTCCCAATAAGAGTTAGGAATTTTGCTAGACCATGGCTCGCGCTTAAAATCCGCTGTAAAATAAGGACAAGAGAAGGCTAAACAAATAGCTAAATATACACGTATGCAACTGGTGCTTGGATATGCATTGTAACACGATAGGAATGAAACAAGAAGATGCAATGAACAAGACATGCTGAGAATGTACTCACAATCTTTGTCGAGGTCAAAAAAGGCTATATTGAATTGGCAAAATCGGGTAGGTAAAGTAGAATATGTCTTGGGGTTGTACTCAAATAACCCTCGGCGACGAACCATGTTGAGAGTGAACACTACTTTTTCAACCCAAGATAGGTTCGGTAAAAGCAGTGTCGGATCCCGATGATCAACTCTAAACTTCTTCCACGGTATCCGTTGCGGATGCAAGGGCAACAACAACTTCCCAAAGCAGCCATGTCCCCATTTTCTCGGCCATCACCGATACTTGTGTGTTTATCACCCTGGCCACCAACACAACCTGAAAACATCACATCCAACAAAAAGAGATGCAATGGAGTAAAGGGGTGACAGAAAAAAAAAAAGTCGATGAGTGATCTATATATAGTGGTTTATGCACTCACACTCTTGGTTAGAGTTCAAGCTGATTACGGAACCACACTGCCCTTGGAGTTCGAGGCAAGTCGAGAAGAACTTCCCAAAGCGGCATTATTACTATGTTCATTCTCGACTAAGTGCTGATGGTTCTTGTCACTGCAGCTATTGCATTGCACATCAATCTCCCCAATCTTGAAGTTGTCGACTATACTTGTTGGTTACGTGACCACGCTACCAGGCACAAACTGAAAAAAAAAAAAGGTTTTGGTTTTATGCATCAAATCCGGGAAAAGTGCAAAACAAGCCATGAGTTCAGACGCTGATAAATAGGACAAGGTTTGTGCTAATTCTTAACTGAGGATTGCACTCACACGAGTCCCATATTCTAAGGTATCCCATTTTAAGGAGGTTATATCAAATTGCTTTTACTTAAAAAGCCAATGGCACATCCAAAGCAAGAGAGGAAAATATGCTATGAGCTAGTTAAAGGTGATGTGAAGAAAAAAGCTATGATTGATTTCATAATTGTGGAGTTTGCACTCACCTTCTTGGTTAAAAGGCCAAGTGGATTTCAGAATCACGCGGCTCTTGGAGTTTAGGTAAGTTGGAGCCTCGAGGTCTCGGAGTTTCCCCCAGATCTCCCATCTAAAGAGCACAGATTTTCAATCTTGTTAAGGACCCCAAAACGAATAATTTAACTATATATCGCCTCAGACAAACAGGGGATCAAAGTACAGCAGTAGGAACTCCATTGCGGCTCTCCATCAGCTCCAGCTTGACCTCCACCTTCAGTCTCCGAGGAAAACACGAAGTTTTTTTTTTCTTCCAATCCCTGTTCGTGACCAAATAAAACGAATTTGCGTCGGAGAAAGAGGGGATCGAGGAGAAGAGCTCCTTGATCTCTGATGCAGATCGATGAGGAGTAGAATCGATCCACCACCAGTGTACCGCCGTCCGCCGCAGCAGACGAATGGGGCTGGAAGGGTTTCACGAGTGCAGGATGAAATTTATTTGGAAGGTATGGATGGAAGCCGCTCCGCACGCCTTCGTCGCAGCTATCGGGCCCATCGGCCCCCAGCGATTTCGGCTCGGCCCAATACAACTCACCTAGTATAATGCACGTAAAAAGAGATTAACAGAGGGCTATCTGAATTAGATGGGAAATTACTCAAAAGAATATGTCTCGGTCTCCATCTTCCAATGCACACGGCAACATAATCAATTTCATATAATTGATGAGTACTTAAGAGATAATAACTTTACAGTTCTGTCAGACGAATGACATTCTACTGCACGGACACAAAAGGATTTAGAATTCATGTAAATAACCAATGTAAACAGAAAAATGCAACGCTTTGTATCATTGCAATCGTATGACGTGATACGTGATACGTGCAGCTTCATTAAGAAGGAGCAACATCCTAATATTTCACTATCGTCCAAGTTTTCGCCTATATATATGCTACAGTGTCATCAAAGGCATCGGTTGAAATCAATCCAACAATGTACACATAAAAAATGACAACAGAAGCGAAGGTTAATGTTGATGTGTGTATAGCGCTCATTTTCACATACTACACTATCTCCACACCTACGGTACATCAGGGCAAGTATAATTAACTATCTACTAAATCAAATCGCATAGTTTTACTCTGAGAATGAACATGAAGCAATCTGGCTAATTTTAATTTTAATTTACTACATATAATCAGCGTTTTGGTTGGAAAGTTCACAGCATATATTAAAAATGAATAAAAGAACTTTGACTCACGCAAAAAAAAAAAAAAAAAGTCAGGGCGGGAACTGACCGACCATCTATATCTCCTATAAACGAAACCCCCACTAAGCTAATTTTCTCTCCTCTCCTTGCGCCACGTCAGCTGTAGTCTGGCTACCGTAATCTTTCCGTCCGTGGCTGCCGTAATCTCTTCCGTTTCTCTCCGTGCGTTACCTTTTCTGTTCCCGCTTCCCTTACGAACCTGCACAGCCACACGTTCCCGAGCGCCGCCGTGTTTTCCTCACCCAGATTCACTCCCCCCGCCGTCGCGCACCACCCGAACGGCAATGGCGATGGTCGCCCCGCACCCTATCTGTCCTCCGCTTCAATCCTCGCGCGCCACCCCGAACGGCGGTGCCGATGGTCGCCCCGGATCCTATCCGTCCCCCACCTTCAATCCATCCGCCGGGGCCGGCCTTCGGAACCTGTTGGCATGTTGAATCCACCGGACGGCTGTCCGGCCGCCCGCCCACAGCGCCACCGTTACTGTCCCCTTCTCCGGAGTCGTCCGCTGGCGTTCCCTGCGCCGCCCGACGTGGCCTGGCGAGGTCAGTTTTCCCTCCCCATCGTACTCCAACCATTACCGCAGTAATTTATTTCTGTAACCGATTGGTAACGCCTGCATGCCTCGAATTCAATTAAATCCTTTCGTCTCCATGCCTTATATGCACAGATTACATTTATATGTGGCTCTCCCTGTTCAAGTCGTTCCCCTTCCACAAATCTTCCACATGTCCAGGTGGGTTTGTATTCCAATTTGTGCTTCCATTCTATTTCTGCATTATTTATGTATATGATTCTCACTTTCTATTGGAATGTATCCATACATTAATCATTGTTCCTCATCCACTGGTACCCTCTAATTTTGTGCAGAATCATCCATTGTTAACAATTGTTATGTTCCATACCTCTTCATAGTGAATTCCTTAGCATTCGACTTCTAGAACTTAATACCAGGTAACTTCCTAAAACATCTACCCTTGATATTTGTGGTACTGTCTGATTGTTATTGATATACAAGGTGCTCCAATTATTTCCATAGTTTGAATGTAATACACAACTGGGACTGCTTACCTTTTGATTCACATAGCATGTGCCCAAATTTTTCAAGTTGTTTGCTTTTAGTTTTTCGTATTGCTGTTAATCCAGAGTATTATTATTTTTTAATCCATAAAGTTTAGGGAACATGGACAATGGTTATGATTCGTTGCCCCCTCGACGTGGTCCTGGCCGCCCTCGCGTACGTTCCCAGCCTGCGGCGACCCCTACACTGGATAGGGATTCTATAGCCTCTGCCCGGCGCACACGTAGACAACATATGCGCTCTAACTCAGCAGGTTAATCCTCCAGTTCTAATACCCTATATAGAAACATATTAGTCTGTGAGCATTTAAAACTCATGTACACATAATAGACTCCTTGCCATTAGAAGCCCGGGCAGTACATGCAAAAATTGGAGGATCATTTCCTGCTTCTTCATCTACTACCCAGCAAACTTCGGCTCTACAAACTGGAGACCACGACCCTGCATCCATTCAAACCTCGAGACATAAACGTAAGATAAACTAACAATTCCCAATATATACCCTGCCCACATCAATAATAGCACAAAATTAATGTCTTACAGGATGCACGTTCCTTTCAGGCACCATTTTTAATCCATTGAACCTTGGGGGGGCCCAGTACAATTGCTCATATTGTGGTGCTTTTTTCTGGTATGAAGAACGCATCCGCAGAGAAAGGAATACGTCAAATCCAATTTATAATTTATGTTGTAAAGGAGGACAAATATCGCTTCCCCAGTATAATCCATCTCCTGAAGCATTATTGGATTTATTAACTTATGATGACAGCTCTCTTAGAACCCACTTCTTTGACAATATCCGTCGCTACAACACAATGTTTGCCAAAACTTCTATGGGAGTAAAAGTTAACGAATCGATAAATGATGGCCGTGTTCCTTATGATTTCAAGATTAGTGGCCAAGTGTGCCATCGGGTCGGTTCTTTGATACCCTCAGGAGATCGCCGCCCAGAATATGCACAGCTGTACATTTATGATACTGCCAATGAAATTGCAAACAGAATGAATGTTGTCTCCTCACAAACTGAAACCTTCAGTCCTAACGAGGCCATAGTTGCCTCTCTCATAGAAATGTTGAATATGAATAATCCTATTGTCAAACTCTTGAACTGCAAGTGAAAGGCTAATATCATCAGGGGAAACTTTTGACCGTTTTTCTATAAAATTATATGGAAACCCGGATGCACATGGGGATATGTATAGTGCACCAGTGGCATCGGAGGTTGTTGGATTAGTGGTTGGTGATATAGGCACAACTGATGTTGGTTGGGACCTCATAATAGAAGACCATGCATCAGAACCGCAACAAATCAGTGAAGATCACTGCAAATTTATGGCCATGCAATACCCTCTTGTTGACGGTGGATAGCGTTAACATTTTATATATCAAAAGGCATGAAACATACATCAATATCTAGAAGACTAGGGGTTTATCTAACAATTTCCATGAGTTTTGGTGATTTATCAGTTTTCAGGGACTGAACCAGAAAACACTGAAAAAGGGACATAACTACAAATATACACCACGGAATTATCCGCAACTCAAGAATACGCCAAACTACTCTAGAAGGATCCGAAGACACCGGAGCGAAGGGGGGAGGGGCCACCTCCGGGGGGGCAGCCCCCCACACCAAAGGCAGGCCAAGCATCTGTGAGGGGAACCCTCTCCCCCCTTTACGGAATGTTCCTCCACCTCCCTTGAGGATCAATCTTAGCCCTACGTGAAGTCGGTTTGATCAAACGGCTGTCATGCATCCCACCGGGCTATATAAGCGGAGCCAGATCTCCCCCTGGAAACCCTAGAAACCATTCAACTCATTCCATCTTGAGATATTTGGTGATCAAGTCATCTAGAGCTTCAAGTTCTAGTTCCTCATAGCCTTCTAGTTCATAGTTTAGCCTAGTTAGATCTAGAGTAGAGGAAGTCAAGTTCTTCATCGATCTTGGATTCCCGACGTTGTCAAGAAGAGAAGAGTCTGGTATAGTTCTTAAGCTTTTCTTTCTTATTGTAATATCTGCGTTTGTACGATTATTACTAGCAACATTATTCTTCATTATTATGTTCTTGATTGCATTGTTCATTGTCTATTTTGATATGTCTAGTATAGTTAGTTTGCTATTATATTCATGCACTGGTTCGTATAGCGCTCATCTATTCAATTGCATGGTGAGTGGTAGGCAATATGTAGACGTGGTGTCTAGATGCTTTGCTTATCTGCGAGTATCCCCAGTCGTGCCGGGTAGTGAGGTAGATCGTGGGTGTGACAGACCCATTCCTTTGTAGGCCTTCCCCCGTATGGTGGATTGGTAGAGTGGGATTGTCAGGTTAAGAGGAGGTTCCTATACTCATCTTTTCCTATACATTGCTCCGACGTGTTAGGGAACTATAGTAGTATAACCTAGCCGTGATTGTTAGACATACTTGCACTAAATGAAGTAGCTTTGACGGTAGCTTGAATACTTAGGAGTTATTTCTCTATTACCTGATTAGACAAACGCTGACATGATTAGAATGCTATGATGGGATTAGTATTATTAGGAGATGATTGATCATATTTATCATACTTATCATTTATATATTATTTATCTTGTGACACCTTTCTGTTATTGAGGAGAGAGTTAACATTGGCTACATCTCTTATTCATTGCATATATATAAGTGTTATCAATACTCTAGAGTAGCTTCTTAGCAATGCCTTCCCAGTGGTAGAATATAAATGACAACCTGGTAATACTCTAGGTAAAATGCTACAATGGTATAATTATCTGCCCTTGCGTAATTATTCTTAGTTTATATTTATCTTTATTTATTTCTGCCTAGTCACATAAAATGATAAGATTTAGTACCGAGTTTATTCCTAGCTTTACAATTAGGGATGACAACCTAGTTTCACGTTAGGAGTAAGGGTAAAGAGGCTAGTGGCTAGTTGCTAAAGGCAAGTTAATTAATACCAACATTTCTAGTGTCATTGCGTGGGATAAAGATTTGGGTTTTATTGCAGTGACGTTAAAAATGCCAACACCTCTCTTATTCCCTTATGGGGAAGACGGTTTTCACGATGGACTACTATATCAGCCCACAGCACGTTCTTCATCTACGCAACATCAAAAAGCAACAATTCTGGAGTACTATGCATATAGATTGCATGACAGACTCGATGAGTTCAATACTCCTCTACGGTGCAAAAGATTAACACAGACTTATCAAGTAGATGCATATTGTTGTGTTGAGGATAAACGAATAAGACACTACCGAACAACCACCTTCCAGAAACATATAGGTCAGCCCCCTATAATTCTTTGGCATCTTCTGTTTCAAGGGGTGTAACATATGCATCTTCCACTAGTCAAAGGGTTATTCTACCAGCATCCTTCATTGGTGGCCCACGCTATTTATATCAGAAATATCAAGATTGTATTGCCATTTGCGAAAAAATATGGATGCCCAGATTTATTTATAACCTTCACAAAGAAATACAACTTTGGCCCGAGATTAGAGAGGCCCCCGTCCCCTTTTCCCCGGGTCAATATCCGTCGATCGAGCTGATATTATTGATAGAGTCTTCAAAATGAAACTTAATATTCTAATGGATGACATAGAAAAACATAAGTTCTTTGGACCCATAAATGCAGGTATTCCTTTGTCCATATTATTTGTCGTAAAAGTTTTTTTTGGCCACATTAAAATAAAGGCCTTTCCTTTTGCAAATTTGTTTACACAATAGAATTTCAAAAACGGGGTCTACCACATGCACATATCATAGTATGGTTGGAAAAGGATGCTCTTCTAGATGCTGGGCAAATAGACTACTATATTTCTGCACAGCTATCTGATCCAACAATAGATAAAATTGGATATGATGCCGTTTTTGCTTTCATGATACATGGTCCCTGCGGACCCGTCAACCCATCTTCTATCTGCATGTCCAAGGGTGTTTGCTCTAAATCTTATCCAAAAGAATTCTGTGAGGAAACCACTGTCATGGAAAATGGGTTCACACAGTATGCCCGCCCAAACAATGGGTTAACAGTCCATAAAAATCGTTTGGACATTGGCAATAACTTTATTGTTCCTCACAGTGTGGACTTAGTAGTTAAGTATCAGGCCCACATTAATGTTGAAAAGGTTAACCATGATGGCATGCATAAATATCTTTTCAAGTATGTAACAAAGGGATTTGACAGCGCTAGGATTGGGTTACATTCAAAGCCCTCAACATCACAGTCATCTAATCAAACTATCAATGAAATCAGTAATTTCCTTGAGTGTCGATATATTACCCACATGAAGGTTGTTGGCGCTTACTTCAGTATGACATCCGTCATACAAACCCAACAGTTGAGCGGCTCCCCGTCCACTTGCCATTTGAAAACAATGTAGTATATACAGAGGATGATGACTTGGAAGAAGTTATTGAGAATCCAAAAAATACCAGGAGTAAGCTTACAGCATGGTTAGAAGCAAATGCACAGTTCCCTTCTACTAGAGAATATACGTACCTTCAATTCCCTAAAAATTTTACCTGGCATGCAAAGCACAAAAGCTGGAACATACGTAAAGGATATTTCAGGAAAGAAGGATGTATAGCCCATGTGAACCCTACCAAGGAGAACTTTATTATCTCCGGATGTTACTACACATTGTCAAAGGCCCTACTTCTTTTAAAGAAATTCGCACAGTAGGAGGCATTCACTGTCAGTCCTTTCGAGAGGCATGTCAGACCTTAGGTCTTCTTGGCGACGACCAGGAGTGGTCCAATGCTATAAATGATGCAGCTCAATGGGCTCTACCTTATCAATTACGCCATCTTTTTGTTACAATCTTGCTGTTCTGTGAAGTCACAGACCCTAAAAGACTATACGAGAAACATGCGTTACAAATGAGTGAGGATATTACCCATCGTCTGAGATGCAGCACTTCTCAGACAACCAACTCTTCTACAGATCTCTTAATTGAATTGGATAAATTATTGAGGGACAATGGGTACAACCTATCTCATTTTAATTTGCCCCTCCCTGAAGGAGATGCCTCTGTAGAAAATAGACTTCTATTGGATGAACTTAGCTACGATATTCATGCCATGCAATCTATTGTAGATGATGATATTCCAAGGCTTAATTGCAACCAGAAGGAAGTTTTTGATGCCATCTGTAAATCTATACTAGAAAATGAAGGCAAAACATTCTTTGTTTGTGGATATGGTGGAACTGGAAAGACCTTTCTATGGACAACTTTATTGAATTATATTAGGAGCCAAGGCAAAATCGCATTGGCAGTCGCATCATCTGGAATTACATCTCTGCTGTTGCCTGGGGGCCGCACTCCTCATTCCCGCTTCAAAGTCCCTCTGGACATCCGGCAGAATTCTATGTGTTCCATTAAGAAAAATACTAATTTAGTAGCATTGATTCAACAAACATCACTTATTATTTGGGACGAAGCCCCGGTTAATCATAGGTATTGTTTTGAGGCACTAGATCGCACTCTTAGGGATATAATGTCAGATACAACACCCAATTCTACATTGAGGCAATTCGGCGGAATCTCTGTAGTGGTTGGTGGCAATTTCCGTCAGACACTACCAGTTATGCAACCAGCAAACAAGCAGCAGATTTTAAATGCTTGCATTGTCAACTCATATCTCTGGCGATAATGTACAGTTCTACATTTAACTGAAAATATGAGATTGAAAGCACCATCACTATCAGAGAGTGACAGAGATGAGCTACAGTTATTTGCAGAGTGGCTTTTAAGAATAGGAAATGGCACAGAACCTTTCCTTGATATTCCAAATGAACCCCCAAACACTTATATTCAGATTCCAACATCACTCCTGCTGGAAGAAACATGTAGGAACCTTGATGGTCTCATTTCATTTGTCTATGACTTAGGCTGCGATGCACCAAACATTACATCATACTTATGTGACCGGGCTATTTTAGCGTCCAAAAATGACATTGTTTCTGCAATCAACAATACAATGATTGAACGACTAACCACAGCTGAAATGTCATACTATAGCTCTGATTCAATTGATGATAGTTGTGCAAACCATTCAACCCTGGAGGCTCTATATCCTATAGAATTTTTGAACACATTATCATTGAATGGCCTCCCACCACATGTGTTGCATTTAAAAATTGGTCTACCCATAATGCTTCTAAGGAACCTGGACCCATCAAGAGGGCTCTGTAATGGTACTAGATTGATTGTCACCCAACTAACAACCCGTGTTATAGAGGCTGAAATAATCACAAGGAAGGCAAAAGGGTCAAAAGCATACATCCCTCGCATTGTAACTACTTCAGTAGAGTCAAAATGGCCCTTCAAGCTAAGACGTCGACAATTCTCTGTCAGGATTTCTTATGCCATGACAATTAATAAAAGCCAAGGCCAAACCCTTGGTAGGGTGGGTATTTATTTGCCGTCACCTGTCTTCTCTCATGGTCTGCTTTATGTGGCATTCTCAAGAGTCACCTCACCGAAAGGTTTACGAATTCTTATTGAAAATAGCCCATCTGGATACGAGAATTGTACACATAATATAGTTTACAATGAAGTTTTCTCAAAGATTTAGAAGACCACAAAAATAACTACTCGGGTAACTTTGAAATTATTGGTACATTAGGTACTGCATAGATGATATATTATATTTATTGCCTACTGTAAACTCTCACGTCAACATATTGTATTTGTTCTATATACATTGTTGCCTAAACATAAATTGTTATGCCTTCCTGCAGGAACCTTCGCACAATGAGCCAAACTACAAAGCTAAAAGACATCACCGCTCCAAACGACAAATACAAAGTCTTTGGTAGGCTCATAAGATTATGAGATGCAAGATATGTGAGTACAAACTCATTGATAAGCATAGAAGGAATTCTCCTTGATGATGATGTATGTATCCTCACTCATTTGCCATAGTCATTGTAGAATATGTATGATGTCCCTGCTAACTGCCATTTATTATAGGGAACTACAACACAAATCAGTGTTCCAAGAAATTTAGAGAAGGAGTTCAGGCCCCACCTTGCTGAGGATAGTGTTTACATGTTTTCTAGGGTTACTGCTATTCATAGAGACAACAAAAGCTACACCTATGATAACCAAAGCTACATCCTTCAAATTGCATCTACTACTAAAGTTCATCGTCTAGAATCCAGAGGTGCAGACATCCCACATTATGCATTCAACTTCTGCACCTTTGATGTATTGCCAGATAAAAGTATGCAGTCCAAACCACTTCTAGGTACTACATACTCCTAACCTTTATTCTCTGATTTTTCTTGACAATCCAACTCATCTGAATCATTTTGCTCTTCTTGCACTACATTTGATAGGAGTTATCAGCTACGTGGGCCCATTTGATTATGCAGGTCCCAAATCAAAAAAAAAAAGAACAGGAAGATCAAAATCCGAAATCTGGAGTACGTCTGCTCACCCAATTACATAGCCACCCTTTATAACCTTAATTTGTACTAATACACTTCATTTATTCTCAAACATATACTTCTGCGGTGAGCGGGACCAACAAATGGTACTTTGGGACCAAGAAGGTCAAAATTTTGATGAAAACCAAGTCATTGAAAAATCTAAACAGGGCATTGTAGCAGGAATATTTGCAGGCCTTACTGCATCAAAATTTTCAGGTCAGTTGTCTAACATCACCCTCATCCAATATGTATACCAAAAAATAATTGACCTATGTAAGACCTAACAAATGTTCACAACATATTCAGGAAAGTATGAGGCTTCCTCCAGTTCAAAGAACTTCGAGTATATATTGACCTGGATTATCCGGAGGTAGCCACATATCAGTCAAGGTAAATAACAATATTTCTATTGCCTGTCCTTAAAACTTGGGGTTAGCATACAGAATTCTTGAGATGATCATTCCATAGTACATAATCTAACCTTACACTCCTAATTCACCCTGTTCCAATCCACATTTAGTTTAAGTAACTTACTTCCATTATTTTCGCAATTCTCTACTTCAAGTTAATTTCTTATGCTCTGTTGGACAAAGTTACCAAATTAAATATGTGCATCACCTTCAATTTTTAAAATTTTATGTACCATGATTTATGAAATGCAAAAGATTAAACATATAATTAATAACTACCTGTTCATTAGATATAAATGGGGAACGCCTGACTTAACACAGAAAATACCTACCACAATTTAGAAAGCTCCTGTGGAAACAGCTGGGAAATTACAAATCAGAGAGATATTAGAATTACGAAATGAACCTTTTGAGGCAAGTATTTCCTTCAATAACTCACATTTATTCAATCGCTGTCAAACTTTATATTTAATTACTGCACTTCTCATTCAAATTACTATTACAGGGAGGAAAATCATACAGCTGCACTGCAGAGGTCACATCCATAATCCAGACCATAAATTGGTACTACAAGGCATGCAAGAAATGCAAGCTAGGCTATAGTACAATTTCTGACACTCCAAGATGTGCATGTCCTTACTCCATTCAAACTCCAGAGTAAGACAAATCCTAGAACAGTGTATTGTTGCATCCAAATAAATTGCCTATCTGCTAACCACTTAAATTGTGTGCTGACCCTCTTCCAATTCCAATGAATAGGTACAAACTTCCCCTTACAATCAAAGATGACTCATCCATAATGGATTGTATTGCTTTCTATACTGTTGCTGAAAACTTAGTTGAATGCTCAGCTCTACAAGCTTCACAAAACATGCAGATTGAACCAGACAACCATCCGGCTGCTCTCAACAAAGCCATTGGCAAAACAAAATTATTTCATATAGGAATTAGTAAGAACATAACATCAAAGTACCCTATCAGATTTGTCCTCAAGAGATGCTCCACAGCTGATGATCATGAGGCCACCCAAAAAGCTGTATCTTTAGAGGTCAGTGTTAAAATATAGACTTGGTGAACAACAAGAATTGGTTACATTAAATTTTCATAACAACATCCTTTAACAATTTAGTTTTATTGATTTTAGGAAACTCCCGCCGAAGCAGCAACATCGAACGCAAGCACACCTCCACCTATTGAACCTACACAACAGCCATCAAACCAACTTAGGTAAACATTACCAACACTCTTCGGATTCACCTACCACACGTCACAAGTTCATGGTCTGTGAAAACTTAAAATATATAGTAGCTCCAGTAAACATCAGCCCAGCCACACCCTCTAAGTAATATGTATTCATAGTCTTCCAACCTAATCTCCAGAGTTTAACCGTGAGAAACCACATTTCCTTCAATTTTGCAGCAGCTCCATGACCAAACGAAGAATTGATTTGAATGAAGTCGAAACAAGTGACACTGAAGGCAACAAAAAAAAGAAACCATAAGTGCCACTTGACAAGTAATTGTGCAACTATACAGTTCAAATAAATAGCCCAACTCTATTATCTAGCATTTATATGGTACTTTTCTACATGCAAGTAAACTTCAAAATTGTGGTCAACATCAGACATGGACAACAATAAAAGGCATTCATTCTTCAAAAAAAGGTATCTGAACATCTACCGAGAGATTCATCCAATAAATTAGATTCTGGCTTTTATTCCATTAGACCAAGTTGTAACCCATGCAACCTACAAACATTTCGCTTCACTACTACTACGCTTTACAACTGAGACATTAGTTTAAATAATAGAACTGTCTTTGTAAGTGTTGTTCGGAAATCAAAAAAGCTCAAAGACTAAAACCTTGAAACACTGCTATACTTGGTTCCTGAAGACAAGAATCAGGCTGCCTTACCTGTCACATAAAGTTATGTTCATCCTTTACTAAGTCCAATATGCCTCACATGAATGATACATCTACAACCAATTTATGTTTTAAAAAAAGGAAAGGTGACCTATCCACATTTTGGAGCTATTTAGCAAACAGAACCAACCTTTTCTAGATACAAATCTGCGTACTGGTGCCAATGTGTATATTAGGCTTCCATTATCTTTTTTATGTTCATTTTAATGGATCGAATTTCCACGACACCAAAGCCATGATTCAAAGTGCTCAAATGGCAAATCTTTTCAACATGTCTTGCAGGCTGTGATTTCGGCAAGCCTTGATGGGCATGCTTGATGGTTTTATTTCAGGTCTATTATGTGCGGGCCTAAATATCCGATAAGTTCACTTGTTTTTATTCGGACCGTTGGATAATTAGAAATTTGGAGGTTACTGCATGCGCGGGCATTTTAGTTCTGCATGGTTATATTAGAATTGAAAATTTCCTGTAATGTGAAAACAGATCTTTATAATTGAGTATAGTTTGAAGAGAAAAATAACATTGAAAACCAATACAAAATTCAAGTGAGTGACATGTATTTAAATACTTTTACATGGTTCATTAGAATTATATGTTATTGCACCGAGGATTGATGGTTATCATCTATTATTATGGAGGGATTCATCTTTCATTTGTTCAATCCTCATATCAATTTGAGCTCCATAGTACTTGGTAATTTTGTCCCAAATTCTTCCCTAAGTCATTTCCTATTGTACATAGTTTATTCAAATTTCCGCGTCCAATATACTAGCTACCACATTAGAGTAACTGACATATTAAAAACCCTGCAGTAACCATTCATTAAATTGTGTAATACATGCAACCATGCACAAACCTGCGTGCTAACCTCCTCACTGACTCCACCACAAACGCACCACATAAAAATTGGTAGCCTATTCAGCTACTGCATGCAGCACACCAAAATAACCCCCATCCCCTCCTTCACGACTTATTTAACACTGCCTATAACATCGAGAAAAACTCCTCTACCCAAAACAGTCAGACTAAATCCTCTTCTCTTCCATTCCAATTTCCAGCCTCTGTGCGAACTATCCCAAAGAGAAGGCGACATCCAATTGCAACCAAATAAAATAAAGGTACTCAATTTCCTCCTCATGAACTTTGGTGTTCTGGACTTCCTCTATTTGCTTTGCATTCTTCCTATTATAGATCATCCCCGTACCTGCTTTGCCACTCTTCTGCCAGTAAGTGTTGTATAATTTAGCTCTCAACCTTCTGAGTTTTAAAGGTTATTGTTCATGTGCAAATTACATCATTTTTCATCTGAAACCAACAGCAAGTGCAAAATAAAGGTACTCAATTCCCTCCTCATCAACTTGGTGTTCTGCACTTCCTCCATTTTCTTTGCATTCTTCCTATTATAGATCATCCCTGTTCATGTTTTCCCCCACTGCTCGCCAAGAATCGTTGTACAATTTAGCTCTGCACCTCCACAATTTTCTAAGGTTATTGTTCATGTGCAAATTACATGAAATCTATTCTGAAACCAACAACAAATGGTAGCCAAATAAACATAGATGTCCCTATACAACAATGTTCTGAAGAGCATCATTGAGTGTAGTATTTTTATTACCAAACACTTCAACTATCTGCATTCTTCTTGTTTTTACTCCCTCTAATATTTCAGAGCTGAGGATTGGGTGGCTTTCCACGCATTAGACTTATCTATCAAGAAACATGGAAGCTACAGTGTACCCACCACGGTAATTGCTGCATGTAGCTATGCACCACAATGAACAGGCAATACAGAAATTGACCCATTAATACTACTAATTTATGTTCTCCATTTCAGGACACAATTTAGAATACTCCGTTATTGGCAGGTTAAATAAGGACCACGGTGCCCATGCTCTCACCCCAGAACAAATAAAGCTACATATTGCTTTGATGCACTAACCATAGATGTCAACCCCAATCACATAATAGACATACCACCAAATTTCATTATTCACTTTTGACGATGGACATGCACAAGCACATATTCTTGCAACACATCCACTTGTTTCATACAAATTACTTCCTCCTAGAAATTTTATCGTGGTCCAAAGAACATGAACTATGCCAACTACCATGGATCCCGGTAAACAAAACACCATGCATGTACATTTCGACCCCCCAAATTCAAAAACCTAAAACATTCGCTCAATTTTGCGGACTTCACTCCAAAAATTCAGATATACATATTGGTCCATTAACAATATTACCTGTTACGGTAACCAAAAACAAACTAACAGGTTCGTACCATACATATTCCACTGTTATTGTACATTGCTACCTCAAACACACAAACTTCTTACAAAACAATTACATTGTAACAAATAGCTAATTACTTCACTACAGGATGCAACAAGCTGAAGGATACATTTGCAGCAATGATTCCAAAGAGCTATGATTTGCGAGCACTAGATTACAACTACTTGGCCATCACCGAAATCAAGGATTTCTACTATATGAAATCAAGTGCATTCAGAAACTACAAAAAGATCTTTGCCTCACTTCAGGATGTCAACCATAGGTTATACCCTATCATACACAACCAAGTCTCCTCTATATGTGCATACATTCACTCCCTTCAATCTCCACCAACAATTGAGTCAATGCCACATGTCCATGCTTTCGCTGATAACATTAAAAAGGCTGATATTATTATGGAAAAAGTTATTGCACATATTGACTGGGCCAGAGAAAAGATGTGCCCAGATACTAGAATTCCTCTAGATTTAGAGGGTTTTAGGCATGGCCCCCCATCATCTGAGGTAACAAAACTACCAAAAGACAAGTGCGTCCTCAGTTCATCATATGTTATGAGGCATCACATTGATTACATGTTCTTTCCTTTGTAGGTTCCTGTTCCACCGAGATATGCAGAAAGACTCAAAGCAATTTTCAAAGCTGCTATACACAGGCTCCACAATACCACACCTACCATTGAAACCATAGAAGGCAATGACAGCTTCTTTCAGACTTACATAACTGTCAGCAACTTCACCCGTAGATACTATGGAGAGAAAGAGAAAACTGCAGCTAAAATGGAGGCATCAGCAATATTCTATTGGCTGAAACAGATTTGCAATGTCCAAGGATATAGGATAATTGATCTTAATTATCCAACACTTGAAAAAATAGTAACATCAATTGACAGATGGAATGCACAAATCAAGCAACATTGGAGCAGAAGCACAAAAAATAGACAAAGAAATCATGAAGGCATATCAACAAGCCAACTTACAGGAAGCAGGCCCACAAGAATCAGACCACATCAACTCTGAAACAACGAGGCTTCTCGATGTACTGGAGCAACATTGGACCGACATAAACACCATATCCTTCCAATCTAACAACTACAAGGTACGTAACTTGGTATCTGTTCAAGTACATTTACAACTGGAAACAAAGAAGACAAAAAAAAAATTAACTCTATTCCTGCAGGACCAATACAATTCGACCACATTCAGTGGATAATCCCCATCAAGATCATACTATCGCCTAGGACGAGCAAAAAGACCCGTCGTACCATCACCACCAGAGCCAGCCCCAGAACCTTACAATAAGGTCGGACCCTACAAAGAACCATTTCTACATATTTCAGTCCATGTTCCAACGAATGCATACTTCTCTACTACCAATAATTATAGATGTGAATTAGTGAACACAATGTAATAGAACTGAAGAAATACATACAATCCTCCGCCCTACAAGTAATTGGGGCACACAACCTAAATTACCAGCAACACACACCACTGTCATGCACACATCAGCCGGCCACATTTCTGTGCAAACATTTTCTAAGCATGCATCAGAGGGCGCCTCTGCAAACATATTGGTTCCCTCCACATGCCTCCATACTTTGCTTGGTCCTGGCTAGAGACCTTCAAACCCCAAGAATTCACACAAACCTTCTCCAATCATGGAGAAGGACCAAAGGAGTTTAAAATAGTTTATTCTTTGTATTGCTACTATAGTTTACTTGATCTGGATGCAAGTAGGAAAAATAGTGTTGAGAGCACCTTCATGGACTGGTACAGCAACACAATTTAGGGGGCTGTAAGTTATATCGATGGTTGAATTCAAAAGGCTTGCCACACAGAGGATCTAAAGTTTCATGGAACTCTAAATATGATGAAGGTTTGACAATAATTGCAAGTGGCCCAATCAATGAATAGATCAAATATATGGCCTTATTTTGGTCAAGATTATGAACTATATAAATTTGCATTGTTAAATTGCTTAACACTTTGCCTTCTTAGTTCAGAGATACTAATAAGGAAGCCCTTAGTTCAGAGATACTAATAAAACTAAGAAAATCTTTAGTTCATTTGTCACTTAGATTTCTAGCTAACATGTTGTACTTGATTCTTTATTAGTATGTCTGTCCATTGTATGCATATTCAACTTTGTCAATTGGTGTCTCAAATCAATTTTTGAATATGTGATCATACTAAAGGTGGGCACCGTTCAGATATTTGGTTTGATTTTGATTTGTTCTCGTTACCTTAATCGAATAGTGATGGCTAATGTGTAGTTTATATTTCTATACTTCACCTTGCTTAAAGCTTGGTATTTCGAAGCTTTCCTGTTATCTCACATGCATCATCTTTTTAACAAAGGATCAACACTACTGACTAAAGATGTGTTTGCAGGCTTCCTAGGTGTTTACTTCCATCATCTAAAAATTTAGGACACAAGCCCAATTGCTTACTGAAGACGCCATCAAATATTATGAAAACAGTTTAGTTATTATGTCGGGTTGAAGTTTATCTATCTTTTTCATATCAGCCAACCAATAAGAGGATGTTTTCTTATTTTATTCCACAACATCATCCAATGTTTACCTAAAATGTTCCTCACACCACTGCTACTCTCTAAGCTGCTGACATCATGGTGATTTCGTGAACCATATAAATATAATACTTTTCTTCAGCAACTACAAGTCCCCACATTATTACCATTTGCTAGATGTTGATGCATAATTTTTTACACATTCAAATCTACATAGGTGAACCACATTATTCTTATTGAAAACATTAAATAATTCTTTTTCATACCCGCAGCAACGCGCGGGGAATCCTCCTAGTTTTTTGTGACGAAGATCGCAGCCCACTCCAGAGTCCACAGTCCAACCTCCTTCTCTCTCAAGTCTGAACTGAACCTGATAAGGAAGCCACACCGAAACAAAAAAGAAAAAGCACAGAGGATTGGGCGCGTCAAAATCAAAACGAAAACTAGATACTCCTACTCTGCTCTTCTACTACTTGGAGAAGAGACGAGACGAACAATAGGAAAGAGAACGCAAAAGATGTTAGTTTCACACAAGGAGCACGAGCAACAAGCGGAGAATCAATCGTTTGGCAGCTTGGCAGGATGAATAAAGATGAACCGGTCCGTCATCAGGCCCTCTGTTTCATTTCATCTTAGCTCGGCCACTGCCTTCGTTCCCACGGCCTCTGCCCCTTCGCTGAGTTGCTGATGGCTGACCATCCATTCAATTCTCGTCTTGAGAATGGTCCCAGTGCCTGTCAGCTTATTATTATTATTATATCTTTTGATGATATGCCGTGCGAGATAATTGGGCGTATGCGTATCCGTGAGATGGCGAAACATGGAAAAAGAAAAGGAGGCAGCGCTACTATTGCGTAGTACAACGATGCTGTACCTTTCAGCCTTAGACTGATTGGGCTCCGTTTCAAGCGTCTCTCTACATTCTCTAGGAGGCCCTCCTGCGGGGATTACTTCCCGGGTATTATCAAAGACAGGCTTGGGCTGTTCGGTCTCGCGTGACCTAGCCCATGAAGAAGAAACCGAGCGGCGCATGAGATGCCCTGGAGTGCGCCACAAAGTCCGGAAGGAAGATTGATCCGCTTGGATCGAAAGGGATCATCATTTCCTTGTAAACCCCGATCTGAAAATCGGGTAGATTAGATCTGAAAGATCATGTAATCCTGCCCCTAGCTAGCTACTATATAAGGCAGGAACCCCTCCTCAAAACAGATCACCCCCCTGATCACATACGCCATAATCAAACCACCAGAACACAGAACTAGCGTTTTACGTCATTCCGACGGCCTGAACCTGTCTAAACCTGTATCTCGTGTTACTTTCTTGCTCTTGATCTCGCGTACCTCACCATCCTCGATCTCATCTACTACCTCGGGTAACTCCTTAACAGGCTGTCGACCAGATATCGTCAACACCTCCTAATCTCCTTTAATCCTCTTGGATTAGGAATTAAACGAAAGCCCAAAAGCAGTCAAACGTCACAAGGTTGATATAATGCTATGTGAAATCTACTTTGTTGTTGCTTGTGTTTATTAGCAGTAGTACATCGTGCGCCCCAAGGGCCCGAGCAAAAGAGCATTGGTAGGCCTGTTTGATACACAACTAAAATTCAGCTAGCTAAAATTTTAATCTAAAACTTTAGCTAGCTAAAAGTTTTCTAACTAAACTTTAGCTAAGGTGTTTGGATACTCTAGCTAATAAACTTAGCTAAATTTTAGCTGGCTATAGTGAGGTTAAAGTAACTAAACCCAGCTTAGTTGGGCTGTTTGGATGTCTAAGAGCCAAAGTTTAGCTAGTGTATCTAAACAAAGTAGAAAGAATAGGCGCCTTTGATCGTTTTGCTGTGGACTGTTCCATCTTTTTTTTGCTAATATTAGCATGCTAACGGCTATTAGTATGTAATTATCTCCCATAACAATGTAGTAGTACTTTAAGATATATGGGAGCTGTAAACATGTCATCGACAACGTGAAAAATAAATCAATTAGGAATGCAGTGTCAACACAGACTTCTGCACAAAGAACGAAAACTTCTGTATGTATAAAATATATCTCTAATATCATATAGCAACACCTTCCCGAGAGGTTGAGCAGAGGATCAACTGGTCAGGGCCGTATCCTTGCTAGCTACGATGAGCATGCCCAACGTTCCAAATGATCAGAGTAACACCCAAAAAATATTGACAGTTCAACATGTCTATAGGAGACATTTTTTTTTTAACTTTGTGGAGCAGCAGCATAGCCTAGTACTAGCCGATGCCCCTGCGTATTATAATTGCACAAAGAAGTAAGGGTATTTCTCGAACCGTTGGTATTTTAATTTTAGAGGAACCCATGAGTACAAAGAATTGATTGTAGTATGATATTAATTTAATTTTAGAGGAAGGTTGAAATTCTGAAACAGTAATTTTGAACAATTTCATATGAGATTTGGAGGTAACTATTCCTTTATGATGGTTTCCCCCACACAAAAAAAAGTAGGGCCAAAAAGATGAAAATTGACGGGTATGTATTGTTCATTTAATGGGTATTTTCTGTTTGTTAAAGGGTTCATATGATAACGGGTTTACTGTTCATATGATAATGGGTTTACTGTTCATATGATAACGGGTTTACTATGTTTAACGGATGTGTACTGTTCTTAGGACCTGTTACTGTTCTTAGAATAGTATTTTTGTGAGGGACGCTGTTCATGAACAGTAAAATGAGAGAGGGGATGGTATAGGTAGATAAGGGTATAGGTAGATGTATAAAAAAAATTAGCTCGGGCAAATTACCTTTTCAATACTAATTTATGGGCTTCACCTTTCAATTATCTGGCCTCGCTCTCCCATTGCACGATTGGGCGTCCCAGATTCCATTCTCGCTCTGCCTATTCTGTTTTCTTGCACGGCACTACGAATCCTACCATGCATGAACAACGGCACGACAATATTTCATTGAAAAACCAGCACTGTTAGGCTCCGTTCGGTTAGGGCAAGATCATGCCCGGAACCATTCCTGCTAATGAAAGATTGTATAAAATTAAATAGTAATTCCGAACATTTTTTTTTCCAGAGAGAGATTCTGTGCCATCCAGGGTTCCTGTATATGATCCAAGCAGAACTGCATACCAATTCCCACCCAAAGCAACATCAATAGCAAAGAAAGTACTCAATGATAGAACAGTGACAACCAAATAGAATGCAAAATCATAAGAGCTGGATCAACAAAATGAAAATAAATTGAGAACTACTAATTGCTATCTTCCGAGCTTGTAAAAACATTTCTTCTCATAAGCATGATAGGTAAAAGAGAACTTGGAATCGATAGAAATGTTACATCACTAACTACAACCGATGATTTTGGGTTATGTCCCGCGTGGATGATGCAGGTTGTAGGCTACAATGCTTTGTCTCTGAATCTAAAAAAACAAGCTATAGCCTGAACCCTGAATATGAGCGTGACAATTGGTTTCACCAAATAGTTCACTCTATAGGTACAAGTAGCCTACATCTCAACATCGAGTAGCAAGAACAACTTTCACTTTGCTCTTCCGGTCGGCTTATCCGTCGTTCAAAATGTATTTTTCTCTCACAAAGAATCAATCATTTCAATTTATCGGTCGGCTTATAAGCCCGGTCGAATAGGCTTGCATTACATGCCCCTAGTGTCTGTCACCACTAGAGGTTCACATGGCATTGTTTGGGCCACCTTGAGGCTCCTCACCATCTCCAGCATGGTCAGCCTCTTCCATGGCTTGTCGGCTGTGCAATCCATAGAGCAATGGCAAGTACACAGGCTATCCGTTCCTGCCACATGCTTGACAGCTTGAGGCTAGCAAACAAGGATCAATCAACAACCTCGAAATACTAAATCAACCTCGAAATACCAGAATTGAATATGCGGTTATGCAAAGAGAATGCTCAAAATAAGAAAAATGAACATTTGGGCAGTCAAAATAAGAAAAAAAGGGCAACCGATGTCCGCGAGAAAAAAATCAAATTTAGAGCTACACACTAGCACGAAAATCATTAAGGGACATGCAACATACTTGTCTCATATCAATCCATTTTGGATGGAACTTATAGCATGCAAAGGTGTCCAAATAGTGAGCTAACAGAGAATAGGCCGGGTAATTTTTCTTGAAACTAATGCAACTATGATGAAACAAGCTCTTGTGACGAAGAATATGACTTGCCGCTTAATGGAGGTCTTGTTCTCTAGCTAAAGAATATTTTGCACGGAGATTTTATAATGTGGTAGTGAGTGTTATACCTCGTGATTGTAATTGAGTAATTGATGCTCTAGCAAAGCTTGGTCGTATTTGTATGCAGATAACGATTCTTTATTGGAGAGTCCGCCACTTTGTATTTCTGTGTTGTAGCCACATTAGGTAGTTCAATGGAATTTTTTTTCGTTCAAAAGAAAAAATGGTTAGTTTGAGATATCACGTGCCGGCGTTGATTCTAGAATATATAAGAGAATTATGTAACACAAAGTTTGCCGTAGTATAAAGAAATATAACAATGTTTATATTTACCTCTTGAAGTACATTTGTGCTCATCAACTAAAAGAGTAACATGCACGTTAAATTCTTAACAAATTTGTGTACAACCCACCCATATGTTTAATGTGATCCTCGATAAGTTAAAGTAAAAACTATAAGGTTGAGTAGAATGCATAAGAGGCATACACACTTTAAAAGAATTTCAAATTAGCATTATTATACTAGCTCAAGATTAAACTTTTTATAGAACATTTTATACCGTTATTGTTTTATTGCTTAGATCTACACTAATTATGTACAATTTAGTTAATTTACCCTAACTTATGCTTTTTATCCATATAACTCTTTAAAGCTAAAAATAGACCCACCACCTCAATCACAACTATTTTACAAGTACGGAGACAGAGTAGAGGTGGTCGATCTTCCATTATAGACTGCACTTTTCAGTGTGCAATTTAGTTGACTTACCCCAACTCACACTTTTTTACACATAACTCTTTAAAGATGGCTAAAAATAGACCGCACCTCGATCATAACTATTTTATGATCACCGAAAAAGAGAAGGGACAGTGGATCTTCCATTTTGGAGCAACTATTCTAAGTTAGGTGGTTGCGAGATCCACATCGTTCCATAATTATTCCGAGATCTCTACGAGAAGCTCTAATGCAAATAGTTGCTTGTGAAGAGCAAGAGGATCTTTATGCTCTATTCCACCATTGTCACATGACAATTGATAGAGGCTTCGTGATTTTTTTTTCTATTGCTACAATGGGTGTTAACATAGACTATCTTGGATGATAACAATGTTGAAGAGATGACTATTTCTGATGAACGTGTTGGCATGTGGCTAAGAGGTGGGGGGAGAAGAGGAAAAGAGAAACCCAAATGAATGAGAGGTGAGGGAGAAGAGAAAAAGAGAAATCCAAACGACTGAGGTCAAGAGTTGAAAGGTCCTAAATGGCTAGGGGGGTGAATAGCCTAATAAAAATTCTACAAAGCACTAAACAAACCGGTTAGTATAACAAAAGGCGAAGCAAGTGTTGCGCTAGCCTACTAGGGGTTGCAATCCAACCTAACCAATTCTAGCAATCCTAATACACTATGCACACTAAGAAAGATGTCCTTGACAAACACACTATGCTACAAACCTAATATGCTACTTTGCAAAAAAGTAATCGCGAGGAGAGAAACCGAGGAATACAAACCGTGCCTTCGGTATGTCGTACCAATCACCTTCTTGATCAACAATGAATATCCAAGGTGATGATCCAATCAATCAATGAGAAATCCAAATATGATCTCGATGGATCAATCCCAAATGAACACCGGATTTTTACCGAGGTTCACGTGCTTGCCAACACGCTACTTCTCGTTGTGACGGCACACTCACTTGGGATTCGGCGGTTAATTGGCACTACACCAAGCCTTCGACGGGCACCGCAAGAATCACCACAAGATGAGGGCAATATAAATCACGAGCATTCCACTAGAGTACCTTTTGCGATCTCCCGCGGGGACAAGGTCAAGAACCCCTCACAATCACCTCCGGAGTGGCTAAGAACAATCTCCAAGCTTGCTCAACTCTGGCTTGTTGCTCCAACCGTCTAGGTGGTGGCAACCACCAAGAGTAATAAGCTTAATCGCAGCAAGAAAGCTCACTAGTGCCACTAGATGCTCAATCACTAGACAAATGCACTAGAAGCTCTCCCGATCATTCTCTAGATCAATCAAGAGGCATGCAAAGTAAGAGAGAAGGTTTGCTTAGCTCTAAGGGATGCCAAGTATATCAAAGTATCAAGAGAGACTCCCTAGAGCCGGCCAATTTACTTATATAGGCGCCCACCAAAGAACCTAGCCATTGCACTCAAGAACGACTCATCACAAGACCGACCGGGCCTTGACGAAACGACACGACCGGACGCGTCGGGTCCAGCGTCGGGTCCAACATAACTGGCCACGTGTACTAGCCGTTTGAATGTTACCGTTCGCGCCCAACTACTCGACCAACTTCCTCGGCGCTTGTCGGACAACGACGGGACGCTGTCGTCGCTAAGCGACCGGACGCCACAACAGCAGAGTCCG
The DNA here is from genome assembly GCA_015844335.1 of Chrysopogon serrulatus. NCBI lineage: Eukaryota > Viridiplantae > Streptophyta > Magnoliopsida > Poales > Poaceae > Chrysopogon > Chrysopogon serrulatus. Next base: position 28,931 of record JADLZL010003617.1, on the reverse strand, counting down.
GTCACCCACCAGAGAGGTTCTAGAGAGGTCAAAAGTGGACCGGACGCGTCCGCTGCACCACCGACCGGGCGCCCCGGCGTCCGTGCACACTACTGCTTTCGGCTTCGACCGCAACCTGACATTGGCACCGGACGGTTCGGTCGCCAGCGTCCGGTCACCCTGGAAAAAGCGCCGGACACCACAGCTTGACCGGACGCGTCCGGTTCCTACCAGGACAGCGTCCGGTCACCTCTGAGTGACTGTTGTTCGTCCGAAAACCTCCGAGTCCCGCCTCGCAAGCTCGATAGGAGGGTTTTACACCTAAACCCCATCAACTCCTCCCCTTATGTACCAACACAAAAGTGTCTCTCCACTTGTGCACGTGTGTTAGCATTTTCAAATAAATTTTGCAAGAGATTGTTAGCTCACTAGGTCCCTAATGCATATGCAAAGTCATTGCTCACCTAGTGGCACTTAGATAACCGATATTGCGCGACATCGCCCCTCTTAATAGTACGGTTATCAATTCTAAACCTGGCCGTCAACTTCTCTACACACCTACGGCCGGCGAAATGAAAATGCCCTGGCATATACCTTTGCCTCTAGCTTTTCATTCCGCTCCTGTTCTTCCTTCATCTCCAAGGGTGGCACTTTATCATCTTTGGTCTCCACCATCACCTTGATCTCCACTCCTCCACTTAGCTTGGACCTTCCCTGTCTCTAATGCTACACACTTAGCAATAGGGTTAGTCCTAGATTTCATCAATTAGCCAAAACCAAATTAGGGCTTTCAAGAGTCTCCCTTCTCCTTTTTATAGGAAAGGTGGAAGTGAAAGTTTTCATTTAAGGCCTGTTCGTTTACAATAAAATCAGTCCAGGAATTAATCCATTCAATGAACTTTATACAAATTTTTTAGCATTCTAGCCACGGTTTTTTCCATGTGACCATTCCATGCGAAACGAATGAGGAATTATTGTTCTAGTGGGTTAGTATTTTACATTAGAGCCTCTAGGGGTCATGAAATGGACCCTAGACCTTGTCCTATAAGCTCTAAGCTATGTATTTGGGCCCAAAACTGTCGATGGAGTCTCTAACATCTAATACACCCCCAACATTAACCTCTTAGCTATTAAAAAAATATAAGATCCAATAGCTGAATACAACTAAGCGTGGCATAATAACAACTCAATCTTGACACATAGATTTGGTCCATGCAGTGAGTCTATTGATAATTTTGTATTTAGCTAATCTTTGGTATCAATCTTCGCTCGAGCCTTCGTGACCTTGTCTTTGACATTGCTCCTTCATATGGCCTCGAACCATGGCTCATGACTGCCATTGATAGATTTTAGCTTTCTTAGATTTATGATTTTTGGTATGTAGTTATATATACACTATGTTGGATATATAATAGAAATAATGATATGTTCGAAAAAGATAAAACACTTATAATTCAAAAATTGAGAAAGTAGGACTCAAGGAAACAACCGTCACTAATAAAACAGTTCATGCGCCGTCATGAAAAACAAAGGGCCTGTTTGGTTGAGTTTGGATGAAAGCCAATTTTTGCACAACCAAAATAAGGGCATAATCAAAATTTTGGCTCTTATTTAGTTGATGGCCAAAATTTGACTCACCACCTTAATTGTCCTAACTTTAGTAAATTTTTATTGACAAGCCAAAATTTTAGCTCATCCTTATTTTGGTTGGACAAAAATTAACTTTGAACCAAATATGCCCAAAAATAAAACCGTGCTAAATTTGGTCCTATCGGAATGGAGTTGTCATCCCAAGTACAGTTCCATCACCGGCAGTCCGTAGCGGCACTACTGACAGGAATCTTTTGCAGTCCCTAGTGCCGAGCTGTCCACTTGCGCGTGACTCATCCAGACGTGGGTGGAAACGGTGGATTCCACCTCAGGATGCCACACAAACGAAAAAAAGAAAACCTATTGCGCCGAGCACAAAAACCCACCGGACCGGACCGGACACACGCCCAGAAAGATAGGCCTTCCCACGGCCACAGCCATCCTTTTCCTGCAGCAGAAGACACGGCCGCGGCAGAAGGGCCCGAATCACGGATTCACGGCCACAAAAGGCACGCACGCGGGGCTTGTCCTGCGCGGCGCACGGAAACCCGCCTCCATCCACCTCGGCTGCTTGCTGCCTTCCCTCCGCTCCCGCCGACACCGAGCGCTGCGCCGCCACTCCTGCTCGCAGACGCCATGGCGGCCCCGCCCCGCGCCACAGCGGTCCTCGCGTGGTGCGCTACTGCGCGCACTTCTCTCTCTCGCGCGCGCGGGCGCGGCGAGGAGAACTCCGTTTCTCGCGACGCCGACGCGCGCGGCGGCCGCTGAATACTGATTGCCCTCGTTCTCGGTTCGTGCAGGGGTTCCGGGGAGGACGGGCAGCTGGGCATGGGCGGGAGCGAGGAGAAGGACTGGGCCCACTGCGTGGAGGCGCTGGCGCCCTACAACGTCACCGCCGTCGTCGCCGGCAGCCGCAACTCCCTCGCCATCTGCGACGACGGCCGCGTGCGTCCCCTTCCTTGTTCGTGCTTGTTCATTTCCTGGCGAGCTTCTGTTCTGTGCTGACCCGGTTGCTTTGCTTGGGTTGGTTGGGGTTCCTTTCCGCGCGCAGCTCTTCACTTGGGGGTGGAACCAGCGCGGCACGCTCGGGCACCCGCCGGTGACCAAGACGGAGAGCTCCCCGGGCCCCGTAGAGGCCCTCGCAGGTGTCAAGATCGTCCAGGTGCGCCTCAGTTCCGCTTTACATACCTGCGAGGTTCGTGTCTGTGCGCTGCTGACGAAACAAGCTCTGCTGCCTATGGTTTCCTTGCTTCATTCAGGCGGCGATTGGCGGGTGGCATTGCCTCGCAGTTGACGACAAGGGGCGCGCCTACGCCTGGGGTACGTACAGGCACCCGCTTTACCGCGATTCCCGTGGCTGATTCCTAGCTGCTTTCAGTGAATGTGCGATTCCCGTGACTGAATCCTAGTTGCTTTCATGCAATGTGCGTGGATTGTTCAGGGGAAACGAGTACGGGCAGTGCGGTGAGGAGCCTGAGAGGAAGGAGGATGGGACGAGGGCGCTCAGGAGGGACATCCCGCACCCGCAGCGGTGCGCGCCCAAGCTCAAAGTCCGGCAAGTGAGTCGAATTGGATTCCTGCGTTGTGCAAGCAGCACCAGTGGGAATGTTCTTGGAATTTTAGCTAATTTTGGTTCAGTGCGTTGGTTGGAGGGAATCCAACAAATTTTGGATCGTGTTGTCACTTTGGCATATGCTTTGGTGGCAAAGTAGTCTGATCGCAAACCACATATAGGATAGTTTATATGATGGAACTGGAGCAGTTATAGTGTCTATGGCCCAAATGAGTTATTCCTGTCGCGAAATGATGCTGCAACTTTTGTGTGCTGCACTCATGATTTCGGTTCGTTAGCTTTTGGCTTGCTTATTTGTTTGCCTATTTCTAGGTAGCTGCTGGAGGGACACATTCAGTGGTTTTGACTCAAGAAGGTCATGTCTGGACATGGGGACAGCCATGGCCTCCTGGTGATATGTATGGTGCCTTATGCTGAAATCTTTAGTTTTTTTTTGGTTTGCTCTTTTATTTTCTCCTTGATTATGCTGTTGACCATGTGTCTTCTTTCAGCAAGCACATATGTACACCAGTACGTGTGCAAGGCCTTGAGAAAGTGAGGGTCATTGCTGTAGGTGCATTCCATAATTTGGCACTAACAGAGGATGGAATTTTGTGGGCATGGGGTAATAATGAGTATGGTCAGCTGGGGACTGGAGATACCCAACCAAGATCACATCCGATACGAAGTCGAAGGACTATCTGATCTCTCATTGGTGAGTCAGATTGATTTCTTTTCTTTGATTTTCTGATACATTTTCAAATTAGTTTGTCATCAGCTAGTAGCTCAAGCCATTGCCAAATGAGCTTATGTAATGACGACAAACCAAGATAAAAAAAAAAATCCAAACTTAGTTGTTTTGCCCCGAGCTCGATCTCTCATTGGCTAGCTTTCATTCATCTAACATGCTTCATCCTTTTCGTGACTTCCAGCTATAATCATTGCACAATAGGAATACTATGTTTGAATGTTTGATATTGCTTATGCACAGAATGGCATCCTGATTCTTTATTTGAGGACATCACTACATCGGCACAAATTGATAATTTATCTGCACATTGCTTTCCTGATTTCTCACTTGTTGCATATACTCCATCTTACATTTGCAGGTTGACATTGCTGCTGGAGGCTGGCATTCAACTGCACTAACTATAGAGGGAGAGGTATCTCCATTATCTTGATTATTGAATTCAGGGTTACCATCTTATTATATGCTGTTTTATCCTGCCAACTAAATTTGGGTTGAGTTCCATTGATTTAGATCCATCTGTACGTTATTCTGCACTTTCTAAAAACGAATATTAATGCCATGGAAACATGAATTTACGTAGTAAGACTGGCACTGATCACAATAAATGACAAGAAGAGAAACGTAAGGCATTGCAGGCTAGATATTGTATTGCATAGGGGCAGAGTGTTGGGGAGCATAGTGAGGGTGTATGCTGAGATCTGAAATTAACTCCAGGGTTTTCCTTATAGACGATACCGAGGGCTTGTGGTTGTTTATTTAGAAAGATGGATCATGTGACAAAACATATATGCTTTACTGGGCAAAGCAGATATGGACTTAGGTGCCTCTGCTATGTATATGTCAGACTGATTGGAACTGCTTGCTGCAGCAAGCGTTACGGCTGCTGCTGCAGCAAGCCTGCCTACATCTACTATTCTTTGTAGTAGAAAATACAGCAGCAACTGCTGTAGCTGCTTCAAAAGCACAACTGAGCAGCAAAAATTGACCTGATCCAATCTCGATGCATTGTAAAATCTTCATTTTGGTACTCATTTTCTACTTGAGCACAAATATTTTGTTTTTTTTGTCTCTTAACCTGCACCAACTTTCTTAGGACTAAAAGACTTTGTTGCTGTTTGGTCTCTCTAGGTGTATGCTTGGGGGAGAGGAGAGCACGGGAGGCTTGGATTTGGAGATGATAAGAGTAGTCGCATGGTGCCCCAAAAGGTTGAGCTTTTAGCTGGAGAAAATATTGTTCAGGTAATAGACCTTGGCATTACTGGGATTTTGTTGGCTTCAGTTGCATTAGCCTTTCCTGTGGACTGTGGTCCTGAAATTGTTGAACAATTTTCTTCTCCAAGCTGAGCAGCAGAGTTCATTTTGCATGTTTGCAGGTATCATGTGGAGGAACACATTCAGTTGCGCTAACTCGAGATGGCCAGATGTTTTCTGTAAGTATAAGCTATCTTCTACTTCCTACAATCCTACCATGTGCCTTGCCATTATCTTTTTTAGATCAGGGCTCTGACATATAAAATGAAGATCCTGGCCACTTGACCATTTTACGGCCTTCGATAGAAAAATTTAGAAGTTATGCAAAAACCTAAAATGCATTAAAGCATTTTAACTGGAGCGAACCCAAGGATGTCTGAAGCCCTATGAGCATGATCAAATATATTGTTGATTTTGTGGTCAGTAGCCAAGCTGCACAAAAATCTTCCTGAGGGAGGAAACATGCCCATAGGCCATAGTTGAGACAAGGATGAACAGACTGCATTTTCTATTTTCTTACATATGAAATACTTGAAGATTTTTTTACCCTAGTTTCACTAACCCCAGTTCAGGCATTATTGATGTGTACCAAGTTTTCTGCATTGCGCATAGTTTTATCGAGTTTTGCCATGCATATTATGGCGCCTCTTTTTGTGTGATGGCAGTATGGGAGGGGCGACCATGGCCGTCTGGGCTACGGCAGGAAGGTAACGACGGGCCAACCCATGGAAGTCCCCATCGACCTGCTGCCGCCCAAGACCAGCACTAACTCCGACGGGGAGTGGCTGGCGAAGTACGTGGCTTGTGGCGGGCGGCACACCCTGGCTATTGTGGAGTGGACAGAACCACCGACTGATATCACTGAGTGATCGACTTCCTGAATCCTAATCTGGGTGCAAATCTAAGGTTGAGAAGCCTACTATACAATTATAGTGTTCGTGGAATAAGCATAAGTTATGCAACCTTAGGCATCATAAAATTTTCTGTATGAGTTTAATTTGGCAAGGAACAAAATAGTCGGGAAGAGGACTTTTGTGCAGATATAGATGAGAGACGTTCAGTATTTGAGCAATATTTTTCGATGGACAAATGTGTGCTGTATATCCTGTGCTTTCTATTTTATTTTTGGCTCCCCTGCCCTTCACTCGCTGCACGGCTACACATGAAATGGAACTGTCAAGGGTGATAAATAAAATGGATCAAGCACTAGCGCAAATCAAAAATTGGAGACATAAAATCAATTGGCGACGATTAAGGAGATCATGCTACAACTTGGGGAGCTGCACAAGAACATTGACAAATTACCTCCGAGGAGACGCCTCAAAAGAGTGCGCAGTGTGGGCTTTGGCAACCATCGAAGAAGCAAAGCAAGAATCAGGCAGCACTCTCGTCTCACGCACATCCGTGTTCCCACAACCTAATCCAAAGCGTGGCTAAAATTTTCTCCAAGTTGGAGCCTCTGCTTGACGCATTGCTGATTAAGTAAAAAGGCAAAGCATACGTGACAACTTACTCTAGAACTATGTAGGAGGCTACATAAATAAAAAAGCACTCGCCTTATTCATGAAGCTGGACATATAGAAATCAATGTTAGGAGACTACACAACGTTGGGTTTGGACAAGATTGGCGTGTGAGTGCGTTGCTGCCATTCTTTTCCGCACAGTAAGCTCCAGAACATTGCTAAACGAACAAAGGACCCGCACTTAGTCATAACCGAGAGGGGTACGTCGGGGTGATCCCTTGTTACTGATGCTCTTCATCTTGGCCATAGACCTGCTGCAGAGGCTCCTTAACCTCTTCGCTTAATTAGCATGGGGTTCTTTGCCACTTGCTGCAGTAAAACGGAGGACATCAATGCACGCATGTGGCACAACTTTATTCATCAACCCAAATCTGACGAGTTGCATGTCGTCAAAAGTATGTTGCTGGCATTCATTCGGTTTATACACCTTTTGAGAAGTGTGGTGACCCTTTCCTATCTCATGTGGTAACTTTTCATGCCAGTACATTGGCTTACAACTGCATGATTCCATAATGTAACAACCTGGGCATAAAAGCTGTTTGTGACGGTCCTATAAGCTTGTTTGCCACTTTTAAAATTTTATTATTTAGTACTTTGGTAAAAATCTTAAAGCTCACATTTAGCAAATAAATTGGCCTGTATTGTTGAATTCGGGTCGCATCAGCAATCTTTGAAAACAAAGTGATAATCCCGAAGTTTAGGCTATGAATAGGTAGTCTCTAGCATGGAATTCATAAAAAAGATTCATTAAGTCTGGCTTTATTATTTTTCAAAAAAGGTAGAAATCAACAGAAAAAGCCATATGGACCAGGTGTTATGTTCCATGTCAAAAACTGCCATTTTGACCTCCTCTTCGCTGAATGGAGCTATTAACATCTCATTCTCCTCCTCCGACACTTAAGATATGTCACACCTCAAAGTCTCATCCATTCATAAAGAATTTTGTGTATGAGGTCCAAACAGACCTTTATAAAAATTAGTTATATAATTATTTAGATTCACCTCTCCAACAACAATTCCCTCATCTTGCTCCAGCTTTATGATTTTTGTTTTCCTATATCTTCCATTTGCTACTAGGTGGAAGTACTTAATATTATCTTCCCCTTGCAATAAATTTGTTGTTTTCCATCGTTGGAGTCAATATATCTCCTCTTCTTTCAACAACTTAGTTAATTGTCCTTTAAGATGATGTTTAAAATCATCCTCCTGAGGTGACAACAAATTATTCTTAGCCTTTCTATCTAACTCATCTAACTTAGACAACAACTCAAATTTATTTTTCTTGTTTTATGAGGAAAAATTCCTTGACCAACCTCTACGGAAACGTCTTAACCTTCAAATTATATTTTGTCATTTCTCTAGAGGTGACGTTGTTGGTATAAATTAAATGCACATAAGAAAATATGACTATCCGCAAGCGCATAAATATAATACCGATGTAGCACTTCACCTAGAGGTTTTAAATATCGTATCCACAAGGAAACGTGTGAGTATAACTACGATCCAACCTAACCAGTAGATATCAATCCTAGCTAGAGATAAGAGGAGATCACTAAAACTACGTTTACTTCGAATCTCGGTAAAAAGGTATTTTCTAATGTTCTAACACGGCCAGATAACTTGAATAGGGGTAGAAATCAGAGTTCTCCCCTACCAGCACCTATATATGGCTGTCAAACCTTCTAACGGGTGATGGATTACAGAGGATTCAACGAAGTTATAAAGTCACCTTCGCGAGCTACCATCTATCGGGAAAGACAGGAGACATTCACAAGTAATCTAGATCTAAGCACCACGCTTACACCTATACTACTACTTCAATCTACAGTGTCCTATAGACTAAAGTACTCAAAAGAATTATGAACTAGAAAAACAATATGAATACAATATTACTTACATAAGAAGATGATGATTGAAGAACCTCAGAAACAAGTCCCTGCGAGGGACTTGATCCCGTAGAATACAAATAGAAGAGAAACACCGACAAAGTCGAAACTCCTCCAGAACTCTACTCTCAACTCCTCTCTCTAATTCTAAGACTAGATAGCTACTCTAAGAGGTAGATCTATTCAAGGGACCCATCTCACGTTGATCTAACTGGAGATAATGAATTAGGGTTTCAGGGATGCCTCAGACAGGGGGCCAGGGGTCCCTTTATATAGCCCGGTGGGATGCATACGAGCCGTTCGATCAAACCGACTTCACGTACGGTGGATATGAACCCTCAAAGACGGTGGAGAAAGCTTCCAGAAGATGAGCCGAGGCGGCGTTGTGGTGGGGCCGGCCGGCCCTAGGGTTTAGGCCACCCGGCACCCCATCTCAGGCTCTGGGCCTCCGCTTCGTCGTGGTGTCTCCTTGTTCCATGTACAGCCCAATGGCGCATGTTTAAGTGTGAGATAATTTGGCTAATTTTTTCGATAAATACGTCATTCACCGCGGTTTTCTGGAACGCTCACTGGAAAATATGAAATCACCAAAACTCATGGAATTGTTAGTTAAAACCCCCTATCTTCTACGTGTATTGATCATATCTCATGTCTATTGCACTATAAAAAGTTGACGCTATCCACCGTTAACAAGCTCCCCCAAGCTTACCCTTTGCTAGTACCTTAGCAAAGCCTAACTACTAAATTGGATCAGGAGTTGCTATAATGTGTTCACGCCTCAAAAGTACACATGCATTCAACCAAAAATTCTCCTCCGGATTAGAATAAACTAATTTGACTTTCAAACTTACCCATATTACCCTTAACCATGGGGCTTCTTATCTTTCACTTGGGTCTTGAGTAAATTGAAAGACAGAACAATCAAGTCAAGCACTATGTCTCAAATTCTTCACTCAACTAGTATTCCAGAGTTTTTGTAAGTTTTCGAAATAAAACTCAGAGCTTAAATGTATGACACCCTTAAGTCTCTTAATATGTGGTATTTATGGATCTTACTGAGGCATTAATGATGTTATGCCTTTCTATAGCTAAGGATTATAGTGGAGTTCATAGGAGTGGCATTAAAACAAGGGTGAACATACTTGCAATGCATATATTGTAAAGTCAAACAATGGATCCACAGATAGTCAAGTCATACAATCAGACCAAGATGTGCATGTGTATGAAATATGGTGGATAGGTGTATATGGTGGCTAATCCTAATTCTACTTTTGCTCTTTGGAAATAAATCTCTCTCTAGGAATTTTAAAACTTTTATGGGAAAACATGGGCTATCTTTATTCTTTCTTTTTCTCTCTTTTTTTTCGGAAGGCGGGCATCTAAGTACATATTATTTTAATCTCTTGGACACTTGTCCATTTTTTTTTCTTTTTTTCCAATACTCTTTCTTTTGCATAGCCACATGCATCCTTTGAATACAAAATGATTGGAGAGATAATGATAAGAACTTAGAGCAATTAAATAAGGGGTTGACCTATAGGGTTTATTTTTGGTGTTCACTCCCAGTGTAGGAGAAAAATATTTTTAAGGTGAATCTGGATGAAAATGGAAAATAGTTGCGCTTACTCCCAGTGTAGGAATAATGCACATGTAGATGGAGTGTGTGTGTGATCTTTATTTTAAAAGCATGACAAGACTCTCATAAGGTATACAACAAATGTTGACTAAACTCAATGCAAAGCAAGCAAAGCATGAATAAATAAAGGTTTTCCTAATCTAAATATATCATATTTGGCTTTGGTAGGAATTCAAACTTTATCATACAAGAGCTCATCATGTAAGATTTTAGATTTTTAAAAGATAAATTTCCAGAACTTTAGTATCGCTAGGAATCGGATAAATAGCAGCTCAGATTTTCTCATATCATATCCATCAATCACCTAGACTTATCTCAAGCATATGCCTCCACAAGTTTCAGTGTTCAGAGTAAATTCTTATATCAAAGCAAATCATATCCAAAACTCGGGAGAATTCAAGGTTGAAAACTAGGCACTTAAAAGGAATTATGGCAGAGCAACTATTCATCATCTCTAATTTAAAATTATATTGTTCTTCAGTTTTTATTCGACTCTAACAAACTAGACAAAACTTATTAAGTACCCTCTATGATCACACCTTAATAAAGTATTTTTATTTAGTTTTAATTATTATTCATCTTTTTATTTTAACTAATAGACTCACAAAAGACTCTACAGACATGGACCTTCATGTGCCCATATATTTTTTTTGGTATTTTTAGGTTTTCTTATGATACTATGGTAAACCTTCATGTGCTCACATATTTTTGGTATTTTGTGACTATAAAACAGACTCGATAATCACTTAGGTATACTTACCTGATAACTAGGGGATGTCTCCCCCAAGCTAGTTGTTGTCATGGTTAATCGCTAAAGCAGAGTGGTCCTCACAGAGGAGCTCATGCTTATAAGAGCAAGTGTTGCCAGAAATCCCAATCTCATTCTCCAAGAAGTTAATTCCTTTACACAGGGGTTAACTATGTGTCGGGAAGGTATACTTCAGTGGTAAAAATGAAGATACCTAGGTATGCTTTGGCTCTTAGAGTCATCCTGCAGAAAGCTCTCACAAAATATCAAAACTCGTGGAACGGTATTAGAATAAAAATTAGTGGTTGACCATTTTAGAGGATTGGGTGTTCTGGAGGTTTTAAAGTATTTTATGATAGCAGAAATGCAGCAAGATGCTCAATTAATATTTTTAGAGTTTTTGGATTTATAAGCAGAAAGGAAATATGTATGCTACTATTTTTTTATTTTTACGCCACCACAGTGAGAACTCCTACAGCTTTTACACCATAAGTGTTTAACATGGGGCTTCATTGTTTGAGATGCATAAATGTAGCATAATGAATGTCTGATTATTTCTATTGTTTTCTATATAATGCTAATGCAGAAAAGTAAATATGCTAAAGAGAAATATGCAATGCAAGAAAGTAAATATGGATAACTACCGATGTTACCTTTCGGTGAAGGTTCGGATTTTTAAGTCCTTCGAATTGGACTTTTGTCTTCTCCACTCTTGTTCTCTTATTGAGTGCATCGTCGGTCTTAGAGATGGAGATAATGATGGTTACACCTCTTACGTTGTTGGTGCTTGCTCTTGTTCTTTGCTTATCCAATAGGTTGAAGTAAAGCATTAATAGTAGGATCTAGCAGCATCTTGCTCAATGTGTATCTTTGTGGGTTCAGAACTTTCACTTGTAGAGTGTTAGAGAATATTCCCTTCACACTTTGTTGAAGTGTATCCTGCTCACAAACTAAGGTAGAGATCAAGTGCATGGGCTCTGTTGGTGGAAAAACACCAACAGAACCAAATCTATTTCTTTATTTATTCTTCTCTATCCTTAGGCACATTACACAAGACAAAGTTGGTGTTGTTTAATTTGTTTATCATGGGTTTTAAGCCATGATTTAAATTGCGGGCTATATAATTTAGCGGCCGCTCCTGGAAGCTATGTGCCGCTATTGCGCCGCTATAGCGCCGCTATAGCCCCGCTATAGCGCGCCGCTATAAGCGCCGCGGCGTGAGATGGCTGCTCACGCTATAGCGCCGCTATAGCGCCGCTATAGCGCGCTATTTATATACAGTCCAGGCAAAAAAATAATAAACATTATAAACTTCATAAACATAAGAGCAAACAGGCAACATATTCATAGTTTCATACTTCCATACAGTCCAAACATCCATAAGGTTCAAACATGCATAATTATTAAGTCCCAAAACATGCATAATTATTAAATCTAAGCCTCATTTTTTTTGTCGGCCGGAGAAACTAGCAAATGCCTCAATAGCGTCGATTTAGCGCGCTATGGCGCTATAGCGTCAAATAGCGGCGCTATAGCGTCAAATAGCGGCAATAGCGCGGATAGCGTCAAAATGCAGGATATCGTCGCGCCGACTCATCTGGGCCGCTATTAGCGCGCTATAGCGGCAAAATAGCGCTATTTTTTTTTCCATGGTTTTAAGATCGAGCATTGAGTGTTGCATTTAAGTTCATATGGCACAATGGGTTGAATTTCTTATCCAATGGAAGGATTGTCTATCTCTACTTAATGTTTCAATTGTAACATGAGTATGACTATCATCTTCCAAACATAGGATCTATACTATTTTAGCTTTAATTGGTTACAACTATAGGATCAAGAAAGTGAATGCTAGAAACAAGTTTAAACATTTTAAACATGTTGAGTTAATTAAGCAAAGTTTTAATCCAAACATATTTGTATCTTCATTTATGTACATATCAAGATCAAGAGGAAAATACTGACCAATACCTTAGGGTGTTACCTTCATTCTTGGAGTATGACTCTAAGTGACAAAGGATAGATGTGGTCTTTGCCCTTCTTGTATCTTGAGTTGTTCATGTGTAACTTGTCTCCTCCATTGCACTCTTTTTTTCTTATCCCCTTGTCATCTTTTTGCTTCCTTGATCTTCTCACTTCTTTCACTTCACTTATTCTTATGCCTGCAATAGATTAGTGAACAACACATACCCGAAGAAGTATAGGATTTTGAAAGATAGGTTGTGTGTCCATAATTTTATTGTGTTCTTGCAGCAGAAGATAAAGTGAGTGAATCATTGATAATTACAGTTCTTTCATCCATGATAAATGAGTTGTGTCTTCTTTGTAAAGTTGTTGAAGGTTGTCATGTGCCTTGCTTCATCCTTGATTTGAATTCATCTCATGACTTATCCAGATTGAATTGAAAGATTCCTGCAGGGGTTAGTCTAACAAAATATTCCAATATCTACTACAATAATTTCTAGTGCAATAACCAAACCAAACTCCATGTCTAGTTTTAGTTAAGGAAGGTATTTTAACCTAAGCACCATGCTTAATTTAAAAGCCTTTGGAAATACCCATGCATGAAGTACTTCCAAACCAAAACTTACTATGGCAGACAAAGGTGACATGAAAGCACTTATAGAGATTTATTCAGATAGAGATGAAAGAGTATAATTATTATGCACATTTTGAGCATGAATTAAAAAGGTAGAGACAACCAGCAGTAGCAACATAATTTACAATTTTTCAAATAAGCCCATTCCCCCAAGCTTGAATTTTGCAAAGCAAAGTTTAAGGTTGGATGGATATATTTTAATGCTGCATGATAATTGGTTGGACATACCTCGTGCTGCCATTGTTTATTTTCTCACTTCAAACCTAGAATGGTTAGTGACAAAAATACCCGAAGAAATATTTTCACAATTATATTTCTATCACAGGGGCATTATAGCAAAAGGTGCAAACTCATGTTACCTCAAGATTACAACAAGATCTACAATATTTATGATAAACATATGCGTCTACAATCACCCTTTCAAAGTTTTTAGGAACAGGTAAAATGAGGGGGTTGAAAATCTTGTGCGTGTCAACATTAGAGAGACTAACGAATCTAGGAGATTTCTCATATGAGCATGAAGTTGATGGGGTGTTAATGAAATAATTTCCATGCTCATTGATATGATCTCCCATTTCAAACTCCACAGGTGTTTCTTCATGGGTGTCTATAGGCAACAGGTTTGTCTTTATTATTTCATGTCTATGACATTCAATGGATGTTTTATTTTCTAGAAGTTTCCATGAATTGATGTCTCTAGAATTGGTCTAATCTAAGGCTTCCTTCGAACTTGGGTGAGTCATGTTTATTGAAGAAATTGATTTAAGCTCACCATTTGAATCTAGTCCAAGTTCAGATGCTAATACTAAAGCTTCGTCCTCTTCCATCCATCCTTTGACCATGGCATATGTGTTTTTCATATGTTCCATGCATTCTTGCCATTGTCGTCGTTTCTCCTCTCGATCATTTATATAGCCATCATGACTCCTATGCTTTGGATATTTTAGTGAGTTTATAGGGTCACTATGAGACTTAGGAGAGAGAGCATGAGAGGGATCATCAGGGTCAAGGATGGTTTTAAAGATGGGTTCAGATAAGTCATCTAATATGGGCATAGAAGGGAAGAAGATGAGATTAATTCTTGAGTGGCTTAGCTCTCCTTCTATGGTGTCACTAGACATGCCATCCTTGTATTCTTCTTGATGTACTTTAGAAGGAAAAGGAAGTTGAGGACACTTTTTTCAAGATGCTCTTCTAAGAAGATCTGATTTATATTGATGTACAAGCATCTTAGCTAATTGAAAGTCTAAATCACCATTGTAAGACTTTGATGGTTTAGGATTGATAGCTAAATCTTGGAATTGGAGTGATTGTGTTCTAGCTACCAAAACTTTCTCTTCTTGTTCGGAAGGCGATTTCTTCTCTTTCTCGGAGAGCTCAGAATAGGCTTGAACAACCTTTTCTAGTATAGGTCTTGCTTCATTTATAGGCAAGTGAAGAAAAGCTCCTCCAGAAGCTAAATCAAGGGATTCCTTAGATTTCTTGGTAAGACCCAAATAAAAATGTTGAAGAAGCATGGGGTCTGGTAAACCAAGGTCAGGGCCAAATGTGATGATTTCATTAAAATGATCCCATGATTTATTAAGAGATTCATGTTCTAGTTGCCTAAAAGTTAGAACCTCTTTTCGAAGGCTAGCTACTTTGGAGATGGGAAAGAAGTGTAAACAGAATTCAGAGTATAATGTTTCTCAATCCCCATGCATACTTTCTACAGCTCGATTATACCAATATTTAGCTCTCTCTATCAAAGAGAATGGGAAAAGCTTCCATCTTAAGGTCTTGTCGGACATGCCAGTAATTCGCAAGCATGCACAGGTCTGCTCGAACTCTTGTAGGTGTAAGTATGGGTTTTCATTGCCTTCTCTCGAGAAGGGTTTATCCTGAATCATTTTGATTAGACATGGGCGCAGCTCATAGCCGGGTGTTATGATAGGTTCTATAGATTTTGGTGGACTAAAGCTTTTGCGCATGCCATATAAGCAGATAGGAGTGGAATTAAAAACATCCATAAGGATGAACATAAAAATAATAAAGAGAATGAGATAAAACAGGAAAAGATAAAGGTATAATACAAGGTAAAGCTAGATTCACAATTAACTCAGCAACCGTTTCCCCGGCAACGGCGCCAGAAATGCTTGTTGGTATAAATTAAATGCACACAAGAAAATATGACAATCCGCAAGCGCACAGATATAATACCGATGTAGAACTTCACCCGGAGGTTTTAAATATCGTATCCATAAGGAAACGTGTGAGTATAACTACGATCCAATCTAACCAGTAGATATCAATCCTAGCTAGAGATAAGAGGAGATCACTAAAACTACGTTTACTTCGAATCTCGGTAAAAAGGTATTTTCTAATGTTTTAACACGGCCAGATAACTTGAATACGGGTAGAAATCAGAGTTCTCCCCTACCAGCACCTATATATGGCTGCCATACCTTCTAACGGGTGATGGATTACAGAGGATTCAACGAAGCTATAAAGTCATCTTCGTGAGCTACCATCTACCGGAAAGACAGGGGACATTCACAAGTAATCTAGATCTAAGCACCACGCTTACACCTATACTACTACTTCAATCTACAGCGTTCTATAGACTAAAGTACTCAAAAGAATTATGAACTAGAAGAACAATATGAATACAATGTTACTTACATAAGAAGATGATGATTGAAGAACCTCGGAAAAAGTCCCGGCGAGGGACTTGATCCCGAGAATACTGTTAGAAGAGAAGCACCGACAGCCGAAACTCCTCCGAAACTCTACTCTCAACTCCTCTCTCTAATTCTAAGACTAGATAGCTACTCTAAGAGGTAGATCTATTCAAGGGACCCCTCTCACGTTGATCTAACTGGAGATAATGAATTAGGGTTTTAGGGATGCCTCAGACAGGGGGCCAGGGGTCCCTTTATATAGCCCGGTGGGATGCATACGAGGCGTTCGATCAAACCGACTTCACGTACGGTGGATATGAACCCTCAAAGACGGTGGAGAAAGCTTCCAGAAGATGAACCGAGGCGGCGTTGTGGTGGGGCCGGCCGGCCCTAGGGTTTAGGCCACCCGGCACCCCATCTTGGGCTCTGGGCCTCCGCTTCGTCGTGGTGCCTCCTTGTTCCATGTACAACCCAATGGCGCATGTTTAAGTGTGAGATAATTTCGCTAATTTGTTTGATAATTACGTCATTCACCGCGGTTTTCTGGAACGCTCCTTGGAAAATATAAAATCACCAAAACTCATGGAATTGTTAGTTAAAACCCCCTATCTTCTACGTGTATTAATCATATCTCATGTCTATTACACTATAAAAAGTTGACGCTATCCACCGTCAACAGACGTACCCTATTCTCAGATTCCCAAACCTCTTTAACCAACTGAAAAACCATCTCTAGTCACCCACGCTAGCTCGAATTTAAATTTCCTAACGTTCTCTCTGTGAGATGATTCCTCAAAATATAATAAAAGAAGTGTATGATCTGAGATCTCTTGGGTAATGTATTTTGGGATGCAATTACATAGCCTAAGGGCTTGCAAACTAATATTTAGAGCCTACCGTAGCCCTTAGTGGCTTTCTTTTTAAAAAATAAGCCTCACCAGGGAAAATAATGAAATCTCCCCTCCTACGTTTCCTATAAAAGGGGAGAAGGGGAGGTAGAGAGGAATGCTTAGCTGATCACTAACTTGAATGTAACTTATGGCCATATTTCCTAAGGTTTGAAAATAGGAAGGGGAAAACTTCAAATTGTTTTTGATCCTATCTCCCATTTTTACCATATTTTAATTAAGCACTGACAAAATGAAAACCATCAGCAAAAGAAAAAAAGAGAAACAAAAGAAAGCAAAAAAAAGAAAAACAAAAGAAAGCAAAAAGAAAAAGGAGAAAAATGAGTTTCTTGTCATGTTCTCATTCAAAATTATAGCCATCCCTTTCCTTCCATATATAGACATTCAAGTTAAAATAACTTAACATGTCCTTCATAAATAATTGCACAAGAAGAAAATACATAGAAAAAAGGCATGCTTAGTTACCTAAAGAGATATTTATGTGTTCTTCAAAGAGATCTAGTCTTTTATTATGAAACAGAGAATTTGTTGAATGAGTTTTTTCCCAAGTCAACCACGATCACACGTGATTCATGGTTAGTTCAATTTATCTTAGAAATCATGTACAATTCAATGTCATCCAAACTTATGGTAGCGAAAACACAAACAACTCATTGAATTGTAAACGAGACTTTGTGGTGTTAATGATGTCCTTATCATGAATATAACAATCCCTTCACCAAAAAAACTAAATCAAGCTTCCTACAACAAGAAATTAATTTTTTTCATAATTCACTAGCTACCCCCTCATTCCCATTATCCATTATCTGATGGCCCATCAGGTCCGCATCATATAACATGTCACTTTTCTTTATTGGTGAATCAGTTTAGATTCCTTATAGGTTGCAGAAAGACCCAGTTTTGTTGTTGTTGTGGTTGCTAGAGAGTAACTTCGGCAACAGGATATATCGAGGAATAAGATTCTCCTACAGAACATTCAGATGAGAATCCAATTCCACAGAGGTCAACAATTCTCAGCTCACCATCTGCAAGTGCAATCACCTTCTCTACATTGTACAGCTGCATAATACTAATCTGGCAGCGTTCTACCATGTGCACTTTGCTACTCCATGTTCCCCATTCAAACCGAAAGACATGCACACCCGTACTGCTGTCCCTTAGCTAGCTGCTAAAAAGTAAGAGTGTCCAAAACTAACCTAGCCGCCACCACCGCCGCCATCATCGTCTCTGTCTCTGGGCAGAAGGCCAACCGAGATCACATGGATCATTTCCTTCAGCTGCTGGCTAATGTACGCGAGATGCACGAGCGATGGTCGTCGCCCACGCTCGACCAATACTCGGTCTCGCTCCTGTAGCTATTGAAGGTGACGCTTATGAGAGCAAGATTGCGGCCCGCATAACAGATATGACTTTTTCATTAGGATAGGACATGGAAGCTGAAATGTTAGGAGCATGGTGGGTTGGCGGTGAAGAAGGAGACCCTGACGCCATCACCTCACCACGAGATTGTCTAAGCCTCAGTTATAGTTGCATTCTCATAGTCAAAATCCACATCATCGCCCATATATGATGTTAGGTTCAATCTTCTTCTTAGGGTGTGTCACTGCCCTTATTTGGGTTATCTTTTAGGAAAAAGTTCAAATTACTACCTCCATGTATAGACTAGGTCTGCATGGTCCCATAAAGTAACAAATGGTTTACTTACCCCCTCCTTTTGCTAAACCGGTTTAGATTTCACCTTTAGTGCATAACTAGTTGACTTGGCCAGTTTTTCTTTACTATAATTAACACCTAAGCTACTTACATGGCAAGTTTCTTTAGTATTAGAATAACCCCTCAGCATGTAGTACATGGCATGTCGTGTGAATTATTCAATAATTTGATGGAGAAAAAATCTGAATAGGAAGTAATAACAACTTTTAACATAAAAAATTCTCACAAAGTTTACTGAACCATTTCAATTCAACATGTTTTTGAAATCCAAAAGGCTGAGCAAGTGAAAGCCCTAGTTTGGTTTTGGCAAATTGATGAAACCTAGGACTAACCTTATTGCTAAGTGTGTAGCATTGGAGAAAGGAGAGGTCCAAGCCAAGTGGTGGGATGGTGATCAAGTTGATGAAAGTGATCAAAGATGATCAAGTGCCATCCTTGGAGATGAAGGAAGATGAGGAGCAAGATAGAATGCTAGAGGCAAAGGTATATGCTAGGACATTTCCATTTTGCCGGCCATAGGTGAGTAGAGAAGTTGATGGCCGGATTTAGGATTGATAACCGTACTATTAAGAGGGGCGATGTCGCGCAATATTGGTTATCTAAGTGCCACTAGGTGAGCAATGACTTTGCATATGCATTAGGGACCTAGTGAGCTAACAATCTCTTGCAAAATTCATTTGAAAATGCTAACACACGTGCACAAGTGGAGAGACACTTTTGTGTTGGCACAAGAGAGCAAGGGTTGATGGGGTTTGGGTGTAAAACCCCCCGCCGAGCTTGCGAGACGGGACTCGGAGGTTTTCGAATGAATCGGGGTCACTTAGAGGTGACCGGACACATTCCTGGTAGGGACCGAACGCGTCCGGTCCGTTGATGGCGTCCGGTGATTTCTTCAGGGTGACCGGACTCCGTGGACCGGACTGTCCCGGTAAGTTATGGTTCTTCTCGCAGCCATGCAAAGATAAGGTGTGTACACCGGACGCTGGGGGCGTCCGGTCGTGAGCAGGGGACGCGTCTGGTCGACAATTACCCTCTCTGGAACCTCTCTGGTGGCCGACCGGACGCTACTGTTGGCGCGTCCGGTCAGGGCGTCGGACGCGTCCGGTCGATGCTGACTGCGTGCGAGAAGTGCTAGCCGTTGGCGCGCAACGGCTATTTTCAAATGAGCTTGACACGTGGCCGTGGTAGAGGGACCGGACGCCGGGACCGGACGCGTCCGGTCGCCACTTAACCCGCGTCCGGTCGACGCGCAGAAACCTATTCTTGTGAGTAACGGTTGGGTGCTTTGTGTGGCGCCTATATAAGTGAATTGGCTGGCTCTAGGGAGTTCCTCTTAGCACTTTGACATACTTGACATCCCCTAGAGCTAAGCAAACCTTCTCCCTCACTTTGCATGCCTCTTGATTGATCTAGAGAGTGATTGGGAGAGCTTCTAGTGCATTTGCCTTGTGATTGAGCATCTAGTGGCACTAGTGAGCGTTCTTACTGCGATTGAGCTTATTACTCTTGGTGGTTGCCACCACCTAGACGGTTGGAGCAGCGAGCTGGAGTTGAGCAAGCTTGGAGATTGTTCTTGGCCACTCCAGAGGTGATTGTGAGGGGTTCTTGACCTTGTCCCCCCGGGAGATCGCAAAAGGTACTTTAGTGGAATGCTCGAGACTTGTGTTACCCTCATCTTGTGGTGATTCTTGCGGTGCCCGTTGGAGGCTTGGTGTGGTGCCAATTAGCCGCCGAATCCCAAGTGAGTGAGCCGTCACAACGAGGAGTAGCGTGTTAGCAAGCACGTGAGCCTTGGTATAAAACTCGGTGTTTATTTGGGATTGATCCATCGAGATCATATTTGGATTTCATTTGATTGATTAGATCATCACCTTGTTTTCTTATTGTTGGTCAAGAAGGTGATTGGCACAACATCCCGAAGGCACGGTTTGTATTCCTCGGTTCTTCTCGTGATTACTTTTGTGCAAAGTAGTATATTAGGGTGCGTAGTATATTTTGTTGCTAAGAACATTAATCTTAGTGTGTCTAGTGTATTAGGATTGCTAGAATTGGTTAGGTTGGTTTGCAACCCCCACTAGGCTAGTGCAACACTCGCTTCACCATTTGTTATACTAACCGGTTTGTTTAGTACTTTGTAGAAATTTTAATTAGGCTATTCACCCCCCTCTAGCCATTTAGGACCTTTCAAGTGGTATCAGAGCCAAGGTCACCGTTGATTAAGGCTTAACATCCTTCAGTGTTAAAATGGCTTAAATCAACCATATCAATTATGTGGGAAAGCCACCGCACTTTGATGGTACCGGTTATGATCATTGGAAGCGAAAGATGTGTGCTCACTTGAAATCATTAAATAGAAAAGTTTAGGAGGTTGTGGACAAAGACTTTGCCATGATTGATCCAACCGATCCAACCGCAAGAGAAGAAGAGAAGCTCCAATTCAATGACATAGCAATCAACACACTCTATGAAGCTTTGGAAGCAAAAGTGTTTGAGCAAATCAAGGATTTGGAGAGAGCTCATGATGTGTAGACTAGGTTGGAGGAGACATATGAGGGCACACAAGCTGTGAAGAGTGCCAAGCTATATATTCTTAAAGACAAGCTCTCAAGTTTTAAGATGCAAAATGATGAGAGTGTGCCAGAGATGTTCCACAGCCTCCAAGTTATTGTCAATGACTTGAAGAATTTGGGTGAAAAGGTGGAGAATGCGGACTTCTCTCACAAGTTCCTAAGAAGCTTACCATCAAGATTTGAGTTCTTGGTCACAATGTTGGTGAGAGAAGGGTTGGACACCAAAACCCCTAACCAAGTACTAGGTGAGGTGATCACACATGACACCTACCGTGTGGAACAAGAAGGGGGCTCTCAAAAGAAAAAGAAGGAGAAGAAGCTTGAGTACAAGAAGAAGAAGAATGGACAATCATATTGTGTCACATGGGATAGTGATGCCTCAAGTGATAGTGATAATGAGAGCGAAGATGACAAGAAATCAAAGAAGAAGTTGCTTGCTAGTCTTGCCATCTCCAACAAGCCTTCACTCTTTGATGCTCCATCGACATGCTTAATGGCTAAGCCATACAAGGTACAATCCGATGATGAGAACGATAGTGGAAGTGATGATGATGAGGAGTACTCAAAGAAGGATCTCATTAGCATGCTACAAGATGCTCACTCTTATATTAAGGAAAAGAGAAAGGAGTGCAAAGAGTTGCGTAAGAGCAAGAAAGCTCTTGAGTAATCCTTTGATGAGCTCAATGCCACTCATGAGAGGCTAATGGAAGCCCATGAGAAGCTTAAGAAGGCTCACACCAAGCTTGAAAAGGCTCACTCCTCCCTTCTTGATCAAGCTAAGATTGAGAATGTTGTAGACACATGCAACGTAGGAGTAATATGTGATATTCTTGATGAAACATTCTATACTCCTATTGTTGTTGGTCCCACTAACCCTCTTGTAGCTCAAGCAATGCCACATCTACTATTAGTGATGGTTTTACTTGTGATGCCTCACTCATGGTGGAGAATAAGACCCTCAAAAGAGAGGTGAATGAGCTCACTCATGCCTTAGACAAGGCCTATGGTGGAGATACCCACTTGCTAAAGTGCTTGGGTAGCCAAAGGTTCTCCCTTAACAAAGAAGGATTGGGCTATACCCCCAAGAATGGTAAGACAGTCTTTGTCACTCACAAGACTAGTTTTGTGAAGGGCAATGGACATTTTTGCTCTAGTTGCAAGCAAGTAGGGCATGTAGAGCAATATTGCAAGAACAAGAAGAATACTAACATATTCTCTATTAAGTTTAATTCTTGTTATTTGCTTACCAAGGATGCTAATGGTGTGAAGGCTAAGTTCATTGGTACTTCTATTGTTGGCCCAAAGAAGAAGGCAATTTGGGTGCTCAAAAGCTTAGTGACTAACCTTGGAGGACCCAAGCAAGTTTGGGTACCTAAGAAGAATTGATTTGATTTTGTAGGTCAATTACAAAGCCGGAGGAAGGCATTGGGTGCATGATAGTGAGTGCACTCAATATATGACCGGAGATTCTAGAATGTTCAAATCAATCTCATCAAGTGGCAATGGTGTTGATAGTATCACTTTTGGTGACAATGGTAAAGGCAAAGTGAAAGGCTTGGAAAAGATTACAATTACAAATGATATGTCCATCTCCAATATATTGCTAGTGGAATCCCTCAACTTCAATCTCTTGTCCGTGGCTCAATTGTGTGATCTTGGATTCAAATACATATTTGGTGTTGATGATGTTGAGATGGTGAGTGTTGATGGAAGCAACTTGATTTTCAAGGGCTTTAGATATAAGAATCTCTATCTAGTGGACTTCAATGCTAGTGATGCTCAATTGACAACATGTTTATTCTCTAAATCAAGCATGGGTTGGCTATGGCATAGAAGACTTGGACATGTTGGCATCAAGCAACTCAACCGGCTAATCAAGCATGATCTAGTTAGAGGATTAAAGGATGTTGTGTTTGAGAAAGACAAGCTTTGTAGTTCATGTCAAATGGAAAAATAAGTTGGCAACACTCATCCCAACAAGAGCATAATGAGCATAAGCAAGACATTTGAGTTGTTGTACATAGATCTATTTGGTCCAACCAAGTATGAGAGCATTGATGGAAACAAATATAGATTTGTGACAGTGGATGACTACACAAGATATACTTAGGTGTTCTTTCTTGTTGACAAGAGTGAAGTGTTTGATACATTCAAGACATTTGTCAAGAGAAGTCAAAATGAATTTGAAACATCAATCAAAAAAGTGAGAAGTGACAATGGAAGTGAGTTCAAGAACACAAGAATTGAAGAGCTATGTGATAATTTTGGAATCAAGCATCAATTCTCGGCCAAGTACACATCTCAATCCAATGGGCTAGTTGAAAGAAAGAATAAAACTTTGATTGACATGGCAAGATCAATGTTGAGTGAATACAATGTAGATCATTCCTTTTGGGCCGAAGTAATTAATACCGCCAACTATTGCTCAAATAGGCTCTATTGTCATAGGCTATTGGAGAAGACACCATATGAGTTGTTAAATGGAAGAAATCCCAACATTGCATATTTTAGAGTATTTAGATGCAAATGCTACATTCTCAAGAAGGGCGCTCGATTAAGCAAGTTTGAAAAGAAATGTGATGAAGGATTTCTACTCGGTTACTAAACCACAAGCAAAGCATATAGAGTTTGGAATCTCACTCATGGCATAGTTGAAGAGGTGCATGATGTAGAATTTGATAAAACCAAAGGCTCACAAGATGAGGAGAAAAATCTTGATGATGTGAGAGGAACTCAATTGATACAAGCCATGAAGAAAATGGATGCTGGTGACATTAGGCCAACACAAGTGGTAGATATTAAAGATGACAAAGATCAAGTGATTGTGTCTCCAAATATACAAGCTAGTGGTGCTCAAGTTCAAGCAAATAACTCTTAAGTTCAAACTCAAGCTAGTGACTCTCAAGTGCAAGATCAAGTGGCTAGTACATCATCTCAACCAAGTGATCAACCAAGTTCAAGTGGTCAACCTCATGTTCTCCAACCAACTCATATTGCAAGGGATCATCCTCTAGATCAAGTGGTTGGTGACATTAGAAGTGGTGTGCAAACAAAATTAAGATTGGTATCCTTTTATGAACACTGTTTATTTGTCTCATCCATAGAACCGAAAAAGATAGAAGAAGCTTTGATGGATTGTGATTGGATCAATGCCATGCATAAAGAGCTCAACAACTTTGAAAGAAATCAAGTTTAGGAACTAGTTGAGCGTCCAAAGAATTACAATGTCATTGGTACAAAATGGGTATTTCAGAACAAGCAAGATCAAGATGACATAGTTGTGAGAAACAAAGCAAGATTGGTAGCACAAGGATATACTCAAGTTGAAGGTCTTGACTTTGGAGGAACTTATGCACCGGTTGCAAAATTGGAGGCAATTAGAATCTTATTAGCCTATACTTATGCCCACAACATCAAGTTATATCAAATGGATGTGAAAAGTGCTTTCTTGAATGGATTCATCAATGAGCTAGTGTATGTTGAGCAACCCCTGAGATTTGAAGATATCAAAAAGCCCAACCATGTCTATAAGTTGAAGAAGGCTCTCTATGGCTTGAAGCAAGCCCCAAGGGCATGATATGAAAGATTGAGAGATTTCTTGATCTCTAAAGGGTTCAAGATGGGGAAGGTTGCTAACACTCTCTTCACCAAGAAGATTGGCAAGGACTTATTTGTATTGCAAATCTATGTGGATGACATTATCTTTGGATCAATCAACCAAGACTTTTATGAAGAGTTTAGAGAAATGATGGCAAAAGAATTTGAGATGTCTATAATTGGAGAGCTTAGCTACTTCCTTGGTCTACAAATCAAACAATTGAAGAAAGACACATTTGTGAGTCAAAGCAACAAGTACATCAAGGACATGTTGAAGAAGTTTGGAATGGAAGAAGCCAAGTCAATTGGAACTTCAATGGAACAAATGGTCATCTTGACTTGGATACAAGTGGCAACATGGTAGATCAAAAGTTGTATCGGTCAATGATTGAAAGCCTACTCTATGTGACCGCTTCTAGGCCGAATGTCATGTTTAGTGTGTGCATGTGTGCAAGGTTTTAAGCTTCACCAAGAGAAAGTTATTTGAAACCAACTAAGAGAATATTAAGATATCTTAAGCACACACCAAATATTGGATTGTGGTATCCCAAGGAGTCAAACTTTGAGTTAATTGGATATTCGGACTCCGACTATGCGGGATGCAAAGTGGATAGAAAGAGCACTAGTGGAACATGCCAATTGCTAGGAAGGTCACTTGTCTCATGGTCATCCAAGAAACAAAATAGTGTTGCACTCTCTACCGTCGAAGCCGAATATATTAGTGCAGAGAGTTGTTGTGCTCAATTACTATGGATGAAGGCCACATTAAAGGATTTTGGAATCAAATTTGGACAAGTGCCATTGCTATGTGACAATGAAAGCGCCGTGAAGATCACCACCAATCCGGTTTAACATTCAAGGACAAAGCACATTGACATAAGACATCACTTCATTAGAGATCACCAAGCAAAGGGAGACATTTCTATTGAGAGTGTTGATACCGATGATCAACTTGCCGATATCTTTACCAAGCCACTTGATGAGAAAAGATTTTGCACATTGAGAAATCAATTGAACATTCTTGACTTCTCCAACATGAAATGAATGCACCCCCAACTATATGACATGCCTCTCCTTCGACTAATGCAAAGGTGAAATTGTTTGGAATAATGCTTTCATACTTAATAAGAACATGATTAGAGCATCTAGGTATTCCTTCTAGTGATATCCCTTACTTATTAGGCTCATTCATAAAAATAAAATGATTTTGAGTACATATTATGCCACTATTGCTTCTATGTCTTGTATGATCTAGTGGCTAAATATGACTTGTTCATGAGAATGTGAACCTAGTGTTTGATCTAGTTAAATGAGCAAGAAAGGATCTAGTTCAACATTGACAAGATAACCATTGAAAGATGTGTGAAGAAGCTTGTCATTGGTTCAAACCAAGCTAGATTACTTATGCAAGTTTACTAGTTTGAACCACAAGAGATGGAAGTTTATGGAAACAAGTGATCCTCAACTTTAAGTGATCATCTCTCTATTCCAAGCTCCCTCTATGATTTTAAGTCTACATCAAGCATGATCATATACCTTTGTAGCTATTGATGACAAAGGGGAGAGAATACAAAGATAGCATGCATCAAGGGGGAGAGTAGATGAAGATTGAAGAATAGAAAGAGATCAAAATTTTGAAGCACATAAGCAGGGGGAGCAAGCTCATGAACATAATTGATTGTATTTGAATGTACATATTCATATGATTGCTTGCATTGCACTTAGAATTTGTTTATCTTATAAGTGATATCTCTCTTGCTTGTGTGGTGCTTGCTAGTATGGAACTTGAATTGATGGATTGATTACTAGCATGTATAGGTTCTAGCTAGAAGTAACATTTTTCTTAGTGTCTTCCAAGTGGTATCTAAAAACCATGCTTTTAATGTTGATTTCACGGGATTTCTAGCTATTTGATGCTTTCTAGCTAGATTTGGTGTTAAGGATGGTTCATGATGTGCATTCCGATGGTATCACGCTTCAAAGATCCATTTTATACACCTTAGCATCAATTTGGTAGAAATGACTTTTAAAACCAATTTATCTATCATGTGTGCAAAGCTTCTAATCCAAACTCTTAGCACACATATAGGGGGAGCCATAGCTACGAAATAGGTTTTACATGACTTGTCCAACTCTTTTCATAAGTTCATATTGCTTGGACAAGTGGTGTAAAGCCAAAATTAAATTTAATTCTTATCTTTGTGGAGGCTGTCATCAATTATCAAAAAGGGGGAGATTGAAAGCCCTAGTTTGGTTTTGGCAAATTGATGAAACCTAGGACTAATCCTATTGCTAAGTGTGTAGCATTGGAGAAAGGGGAGGTCCAAGCCAAGTGGTGGGATGGTGATCAAGTTGATGAAAGTGATCAAAGATGATCAAGTGCCACCCTTGGAGATGAAGGAAGATGAGGAGCAAGATAGAATGCTAGAGGCAAAGGTATATGCTAGGGCATTTCTATTTTGCCGGCCATAGATGAGTAGAGAAGTTGATGGCCGGATTTAGGATTGATAACCGTACTATTAAGAGGGGCGATGTCACGCAATATCGGTTATCTAAGTGCCATTAGGTGAGCAATGACTTTGCATATGCATTAGGGACCTAGTGAGCTAACAATCTCTTGCAAAATTCATTTGAAAATGCTAACACACGTGCACAAGTGGAGAGACACTTTTGTGTTGGCACAAGAGAGCAAGGGTTGACGGGGTTTGTGTGTAAAAACCCTCCCGCCGAGCTTGTGAGGCGGGACTCGAGAGGTTTTGGATGAATCGGGGGTCACTCGGAGGTGACCGGACGTGAGTCTGGTAGGGGACGGACGCGTCCGGTCCGTTGATGGCGTCCGGCGATTTCTTGAGGCGACCGGACTCCGTGGACCGGACTGTCCGGTGCCATGGTTCTTCTTCCGCACCGCAAAGACAGCACAGGTGTACACCAAACGCCGGGGCGTCCCGGTCGTGGCGGGGGGGCGCGTCCGGTCGACAAATACCCTCTCTGGAACCTCTCTGGTGGCCTAACGGACGCTACTGTTGGCGCGTCCGGTCAGGATGTCGGACGCGTCCGGTCGATGCTTGGCTTCGTGAGAAGTGCTAGTCGTTGGCGCGCAATGACTATTTTCAAATGAGCTTGACACATGGCCGTGGTAGAGGGACCGGACGCAGGGACCGGATGCGTCCGGTCGCCACTTAACCCGCGTCCGGTCGACGCGCAGAAACCTGTTCTTGTGAGTAACGGTTGGGTGCTTTATGTGGCGCCTATATAAGTGAATTGGCCGGCTCTAGGGAGTTCCTCTTGGCACTTTGACATACTTGACATCTCCTAGAGCTAAGCAAACCTTCTCCCTCACTTTGCATGCCTCTTGATTGATCTAGAGAGTGATTGGGAGAGCTTCTAGTGCATTTGTCTTGTGATTGAGCATCTAGTGGCACTAGTGAGCGTTCTTGCTGCGATTGAGCTTATTACTCTTGGTGGTTGCCACCACCTAGACGGTTGGAGCAGCGAGCCAGAGTTGAGCAAGCTTGGAGATTGTTCTTGACCACTCCGGAGGTGACTGTGAGGGGTTCTTGACCTTATCCCCGCGGGAGATCGCAAAAGGTACTCTAGTGGAATGCTCGTGACTTGTGTTGCCCTCATCTTGTGGTGATTCTTGCGGTGCCCGTTGGAGGCTTGGTGTGGTGCCAATTAACCGAATCCCAAGTGAGTGAGCCGTCACAACGAGGAGTAGCGTGTTGGCAAGCACGTGAACCTCGGTAAAAAACTCGGTGTTCATTTGGGATTGATCCATCGAGATCATATTTGGATTTCATTTGATTGATTGGATCATCACCTTGGTTTCTTATTGTTGGTCAAGAAGGTGATTGGCACAACATCCCGAAAGTACGGTTTGCATTCCTCGGTTCTTCTCCTCGTGATTACTTTTGTGCAAAGTAGTATATTAGGGTGTGTAGTATAGTTTGTTGCTAAGGACATTAATCTTA